>WOXC01000586.1:0-257500 GCA_011680675.1 Gymnobelideus leadbeateri
AAAGTCAGTTCCTGCATGTCCTAAAGCCAAGAATGACTGTACAAGAAGGTAGCCTTCTCTGTTTCATGCAATTACTCTGGACAGTTGACTTGAGATTTGGGGGTATTTTTCTCATGTCAGAAAGACAAGGAAAATCTCTATGAAGACCAAAAGTCAGCTTTAGGAATCGGCAAAAAGGAAAATATGTGAAATTTAATGAGAATAAATGTAAAAATCTTATACTGGAATTAAAAAAAAAACAATGAAGATTAGTTAGCACCCTTCAAATTGCATAGTCAGCTAAGCTGAACCTATGCATAAAAGATTATGATTAGAAATTTAGCAAAAGGAAATTATTTCTGTCATTCCTTATAAAGAACCAGAGATGAACAGGATAGACAACATGCAAACTTACTGAAGAAAGGTAAATATTTTAAGATAAGGATGAAGAAGAAGTAAATGAAATGTTTGCTTTCTTGGGGCTAGGGCTAGACAAGGACATGACTGTGGTTGGTGTGTCTTTTAATTAAAAAATAACAATTAAAATAACATTATTATTAGAATTGTGATGCCAAAGAGAGCATCAAAGCATCAAAGTAAAGCTGGTCAATAATCTTACAGAACAAAATGGTAAGTAATCTTTTCAGGGAAAAACATAAGAAGAAAACTCAAAAGTGAGTTAATATATCAGAGACAACCTCCCCCTAAAAGCTCATTAGTTAATCATTATTATTGCCAATAATATTATACAAGAAATTCTTCTCAGTAAGAAAAGAAAGTAGAACAAGGCCCCCCAGGATAAGATTCATTTATATTTAAGAAGATGGGGATATAAAATATATATTTTTAATTTATCACCCTGACTTTGGTGTGGTGGTAGAATAAGGATAATACATGGTATATAGACAGATTGAATAGATCATAGACTGAGGGCTTGGAGATGGGGCTTGATGACAGAAAGGCTATTTGCTGGTTGACATTATTATGAAATGATAACACAGTGTTAAGACCACTTAAAACAATGGTTTTGAAATGAGTTCTGATGGTAAGGAATTGGATACTCCAGGAAACATCTTCCTCAATTTGGGTCGTGTGTATCATTTCTACCTATTACTTGCGAGGAGAAAAGGTTAATATGGAAAGAAACAGCTCAGAGAATATTGAACATGGGTAATGAGTTCAAAGTAAGACTGATAATGAATTCAAAATGAACAAGCCATAAGTAAAAAGGCAAATAACAAGATGAGGTTCCCTATTCTTTGACTGTTGAGCACCTCCTCCTTCACCATGATGACTCCATTGAGAATGAATATTCTTGGGAATAAATTATACAGAAAGCTAGATGGGCTAATGAGTAAGAAAGGGAGCATAATGAAAAAAAAAAATTCTTGTAAAGGGGTACTGCAAATGAACTTGTCTGACATTTAGAGATAGGATGAGGTGCAGGATGCCAAGTAGAATTAGGTATTATACCCTTATCTCAGTTAGGAAACAAAGGTGAAATATTAAAAAAGAGAGGCAGAATAAAAATAGAAGCATATTCAAGAAATTTGGGGCAAAATGAGAGCTGAGAAGAAATAGAAAGCAGTAAGATTTGTATATGTTAAATAAACACAGAAATTAAATTCTGACTTAAAAAAGGAGAAATGCACACAACGTGTCAAATGCCACAGTGCATACACGTGTACATGTTTGGTTTTTGTTTTTTGCTTTTTGGAGGGCAATTGGGGTTAAGTAACTTGCCCAAGGTCACACGGCTAGGTTTTTGTTTGTGTGTGTGTTACATGTACATGTTTTAAAGTAAAAACAAATAAGGATTATAACACTAAATGTGAATAGATTAAAATCTCCAGTTAAAAAGACTTATGAGAATGTATGGCCAGTAATTTTCTCATGAGAGGATAAGGAGGTGTAGCTCATTTGCTCTTATGTGGTACCTAAAGCTAAGGGGGAACGAGATACATTTGAAAAAGGACCTCTGGATGTGTCTTCTATATTGTGCTCCTTCCCTAATGAGAGGAGAGTAAATATTGATCTTCAGGTATATGTGTCTAGGTGAGGAAATCTTGTGAGTTTTAAAGTTCTGGAAATCTTAGGCCAGTTAGTCAGAATTGACTGGTTGCAGAGTGAGTTTTTGCATTGGAGAAGATTCCAGGAGTGAGAGAAAAAAGAGAATCCTGGCTTAGCTTGCTTGTGCAGGAAGAAAACTTTTGGAAAATTCAGAGCTGAGGCTAAATGTAAATATCATAAAATTGATTAGGGATTTCCCTGATCATTCCAACAAAAGTGTTCTCCCAGTTTGGAGGCAATAGTAGGACACAGGGCAATCATGATAAATTGACTGAGAGTAGAGCAGTGGATTTTTACAAGGCAGCCCCACCTCCCCCAAATGGCTTCATGCAAGAAAAAGATATAAAACATATAGATACATGCAGAGTAAAAATGAACAGGGTTCAAAGAACAGCAAGGAAGCCATTGTCACTGGATCATAGAATACATGGAGAGGAGCTAAGCCTAAAAAGCCTAGAAAGATAGGAAGGGGCCATGTTATGAAGGGTTTGAAAAGGCAAATAGAAGATTTTATATTTGATCTTGTAGACAATAGGAATCTGTGGGAGCAGGGAGAGAATTAACGAATAGGGAGGTGACATGCTCAAAACTGTGCTTTAGGAAGATCACTTTGATGGCTCAGTGAAGCATGGTATGGGGTGGGAAGACACTTCAAACAGGAAGAACAACCAGCAGGCAATTTCATTACTCCAATCATGAGATGATAAGGACCTCAATATGAAAAAAAAAAACAGAAGAAAACAGAAGATGTATTCAACAAATGTTAAGAAGGTAGAATCAACAAGACTTGTTAACAGATTGAATAAGGTGTGTGAGAGAGTAAGGAGTCAAGTATGATACCTAGGTTGTAAACCTGGGGGCCTGGAAGGGTGGTGGTGCTTTCAGTAATATTAGGGAAGTTAAGAAGAGGGAAGAATTAGGGAGTATGATAAATGATGAGTTCAGTTATGGAAGTATTGAATGTAAGATGCCTATGGGGCATTCAGTTTGAGATTTTAAACAGAGATGCAAAACTGGAGATCAAGAGAGGAATTAATGTGAGATATATTATATCTGAAAATCAGATACATAGAGATGACAGTTGAATCCATAGGAACTGATGAAGTCACCAATAGAAAAAGTATAGATAGAGAAGAGAAGAGAGACCAGAGCAAAGTCTTGGAGGACCACAATAGTTAACATATATGACTTGGGTGAAAGTCTAGCAGAGGTGACTGAGAAGGAATGGACAGAGAAGTAGGAGAACCATGAGAGGTCAGTGTCATAGAACCTAGAGAAAGGAGAGAACCAAGAAGAGGTTGATTGAGAGCATTGAAGGTTACATAGAGAACAAGAGAGATGAGGATTGAGAAAGGATCATTAGATTTGGCAATTTTTGACAATTTGACAGAGAAAGTAGTTTCAACTGAATGATGATATTGGAAGCCATACAGCAGGAAATAAAATACAGTAAAAGGAATGTATATCAGGAACTAAATAGACTTCTACATGCTCCATTCAACAACTATTAAGTTCCTACTATGCACAAGGTAACCTGGTAAGTACCAGAGATATAAAGACAAAAATATTATGTTCTTATGAAGTGAAAATTAATCATAGGATATTAGGATTTTAGATTCAGAGTTGGGAGGTACTTCAAAGGCCACCTGACTCCTTCATTTTACATATATTAAAAAAAAAAACTGGGAACCATAGAAATTGAATGACTTTCCCACCATCACATAGGTAATGAATAGCAAAGTTTGGATTAGAACTTGGGCACAGTGGATATAGTGCTGGCCTGCAGTCAGTACAATTCATCTTCATGAGCTTAATTCTGCCTTCAGATACTTAAGAGTTGTGCAGCTCTGGGCAAGTCACTTAACTCTGTTTATCTCAGTTTCCTCATCTGTAAAAATGAGCTGGAGAAGAAAATGACAAACTACACCAGTATCTTTGCCAAGAAAGTCTCAAATGTGGTCATGAAGAGTCAGATAGGATTGAAAAGACTCAATAACAATAACAACAACAGATTAGAACTTAGGTCCTGTGACACTTAAGTTCAGTAATTTAAGTTCAGAATTTTTTCTATTGTAGTTTTGCAGTGAGAGTTTAAAAACCATTATACTGAAATCATTATTTAGAGTGCTTTGGTTAAACAAAGAAGACATACCTAGTATGGCTCACTTTCTAAAGATCTGGATTCTTTGTCTCTAACCCAAAATCTGGGTTAGCAGCAATTAGAAGAATATAACTGCATTTACTCTTCTATTTTGATGAATGGGCCTTGTGCCTTATATTTCTCTCCTCGGGGACACTTACCACCAGTTTACAAGAAAAGGTACGGCAGGAAAATTGGGGTGTGTGTGCCAGATTTAGGAATTCCTCAGTCAGCTTGATGAGATTTGTTTGGAAGCAATTCTGAGACACAAGGAACTCACTAATGATTCAGTGATTAAAAATTAGCCTTTCCTTCCATGGATTTATAAAGGCACACTTGTTGCATCCTTAAAGATTTGGTCTCCATGACTGTTAATGTTCAGTATTTTTTCTCTTTTTTCTTTTTCCATTGTACCTTCTTCTAGAGTGCTATCTTGCCCTGGTAGATGAAAGGGCATTTGGAGATCCAGAGAAAATGAGACCAATTTTCTTGAGGAGAGAAGGCTGATCCTTTGTGAGTTAAATATTAGGAGTTCTTTTTCCTGTCATTGCCTCCAAAAGGGGGTGCTGAGATTAGTCCCCACTTCCTTCATCAGTTTGATAGATGTGATAGATCTTTGTGATAGATCTTTGCCAGATGGTCACCTCCAGTTAAAATGGACATTTACTCTAGCACCATGTGGAAAGAATGAGGAACACTTCAAATAGACCAGCTACTCCCATGATGCATTTCATTTACAGGGCCATTATCTGGGTTTTCTGCCTTCTCAAGTTATCTACTTTATTCCTATTCATGACTGTCTTGTATCATGTGACTATTTTGGATATTAGCTATTACACTGACTGGTACATAGTAAGAACTCAATAAATAAATTTTGACTAATGTGTTCATAGAATTTTAAGTTACTTGGATTGTATATGAAGCTGTCATTTATTTTAAAGTAAATAGCTTGAAAAGGATCATACATTTCAAGAGAAAATGCAAAAGGTACATATCTGATGTTTACTTTTTAAAATGTTATCTGGAAATTATACTTCTAAACAGAATTGGGAAATGATATTGTCAATATGGAGAGACTATGAAGACATGAATTAAGGTTTTAGGTCAGTTGTTTTAGCTAAATTCATCCCCACTCCCATATTATTATTATTAAATGGTGCTATTAAGCATTTTTATTTCCAATGTGCTTTGCAATCAATGATTAGTTGCTTTGAGGAACAGCCCTAGGAGGTCATTCAGGAGCATTGCACTCATTAAGAGAAGTGGAAACAAACTAAGTGTCTTGCCTGTGATTGCCTAGCTTGATATTGGTTCAGCAGAAGGGAGAACTCAGCGTTCCCCTGGGCTATACACACTTTCAGAGAGCAACACTATGCTACTCCAGAAATTGTTATAGTTGATTCCTAATTATCTGCATAGGGAAATATTGGCATGGATAATTATGGAGAAATGACCCTTCTCTTATTGTTGTGATTATACATGCATATGTATACAAAGAACATGTAATTTGTATGTGCTCGGGTGTTCTGATACAAAGGGCCCATATTCTCTACATGTCCATGTTTATGTCTAAACTCTTTTTCTCTTGAGAACATCAATTTTGGAGAGTTAAATGAGAGAGAGATTTGAGAAATATATCATCAGAGATATTTGGGAAAGTAAATGGAGCTGGTTACCTGAGCTATAATCCATGAAGCCAAATCTGCCTTTGATCTAGTAGCTAGAGGCATCTTTCAGACAATAAACAAAAAATAGTGCAAATTCCAAGAAGGACAACAAGTGCAAACAATTGAACAATATTTTATTACTTTGTGCCAGATACGATTCTAAGTGTTGCAAATACAAATACAAGCAAAAAGACCTGCCCTCAAGCATCTTACTTTCCTTCTTAATAAAAGACATTATATAAAAAGTTGAAAAGGGAGGAGGCAGCACATAGGAAAGGAGGATGAAGAGATAAAAGGAAAGGTCAGACCTTTGCAGGAGAATGGAAGAGAAAGTCTGGAGAGTTGGGAGTGCAGCCTGGAAAGGAATGTAGTTATGATTATCCTCTGTAAAATGGAGATTCTGGGAGGAACCAATCAAGGGAAGAGGATGAATGGCAGAGATTATTTATCTCTAGTGTGAGAAGTTCAGGGGTAGTGTGAACTTCCAGAGAAAAGAGGTTTCTCTTTAATAGAGAAAATTCAGAGAGACAAGAGTACACCCTACCTCAAAAATTCTCCCAAATTCTATTGTCTTCCACATAGCTGATACACTAATTTTCCTAAAGCTCAGGTCTGACCATGTGACTCCTCAATTCATTATGGCCCCCTTTTTACCTTTAGGACCAAATTAAAAATTTTTTGGTTTGGCTGTTAAAAGCTCTTCAAAATTTGGCCCCAACCTGCTTTTCTGCCCATATTATACATTACTCTTCTTCCCCTATACTAAATTCCAGATACATTGGCCTTCTTGCTGTTCTTCAGTCATTATACATTCCTCTTCTTTGTGTCTTTGCACTGTTTTCCATACCTAAAATATGCTTCATCCTCAGCACTGCCCTCACACGTGTTTCCTTTCATCATTCAGCTTGTCTGTTACCTTCTACATACTACATAAAGCCTTATGTCCAAAATGGTCTTGTATTCATCTTGTATATATTTGTATATGTACATGATTTCTCCCCTACTGAATGTAAGTTTCTTGAGGGCAGGGATGGTTTCCTTTTCATCTTCATTTCTTCAGTGACTAGGACAGAACCTGGTGCTTAGTAAGTGTTGGTTGGTTTAGGGAAAAAGATTGAGTTGGTTACCTGAGCTATGATTTGAGCTCATTAATATCTCAAACCAAATCTGCCTTTGATCTAGGAACTAGAGGCATCTTTCAGACAATAAACAAAAATTATTACTGAATGATTGAGCAATTTAACCCTTTGTAGAGCAAAATAATGGTGAAGTCAAGCTAAACAAAACAAAAACAAAGACATGACCTTATGACTCTTATCTTTTATTTGTTAAGTCAATCAACAAACATTTATTAAATACCAGAAGCTCTTTAAGAATTGCAGATACAGGGGGCGGAGCCAAGATGGCGGAGTAGAAACAGCTCGTCCAAGCCTCTCTGCCCCCAGATTCTCCACAAACTATGTAAAAAAGGACTCTGAAAATCTTCTGGAGCCCCAGCACCCACAGAACGACACAGAGAAGCTAACCTCCCGCTGAGGACAGCCCAGCAGCCCTGCAGGAAGGACCAGCGCAGTGGTCTGGGAGCCGGCAGCGCGAGAGCGCAGGAGCCGAGCCGAGCCCAGGTCCACATGAGCCGAGGTTTTAGCCCCAGGGCGGCAGGGCCAGCAGCCAGCTGGAGGAACCCCAGAACACCAGGAACTGTGGAGACTCCAGAATTATCAACATAGACATGCCTAGGACAAAGTAAGAGGTTAGTGTCCTATGGACTTTGGGACCTGTATTTGGGGAATGCGTCAGCTCCCTCCCCTGGGGGCTAGAAGCCGCTGAGGAGACACGCCATTTTGTAGTTTTCAGAGGCATTTCCGGCTCCCAGCCTACAAATCGTGGGGAGATCCAGCGATCAGTCTTGGGGGGTAATCGCTCTTGCTTTAACCTCCTGGATCTGGATTGTGATCTAGGGTGGAAGTTGTGGGTGGGTTTATAGCTTGCCAGAAACGGAAGTTGCCCCCCACACGTTCGGGACGAAAATTCCTCTATCTGGCCTTAAAGCCATAGTGTGGCAACAAGCCCAAAGTCAAGCAATTAAGTGGCAACATGCCAAGGCAAAGGAAACAGAAAAATGCAACCCTAGACTCCTATTTTGGGGGCATAGAGCAGGAAAAGGACTGTGAGGTCAGAAGTCCTGCTCCAAAAGCCCCAGGGGAAAACATGAGCGGGTTGCAGGCCATAGAGGACCTTAAGAAGGACTTTAAAAATCAAATAAGAGAAGTGGAGGAAAAATTGGAAAGAGAAATGAGAAGGATGCAGGAAAAGTATGAAATGAGGGTCAATAGCCTGACTGAGGAAAACAACACCTTAAAAAATAGACTAACTCAAATGGCAAAGGAGGCCCAAAAGGGCAATGAGGAGAAGAATGCCTTAAAAAGTCGAATTTGCCAGATGGAAAAAGAATCTCAAAAGTTCACTGAGGAGATTCATTCCTTCAGAGTTAGACTGGAGCAAATGGAAGCTAATGACTTTATGAGAAATCAAGATGCTGTTAAGCAGATCCAAACAAACGAAAGATTAGAAGGCAATGTGAAATATCTCATGGGAAAAACCACTGACCTGGAGAATAGATCCAGGAGAGACAATTTAAAAATTATTGGACTACCTGAAAGCCATGATCAAGGAAAGAACCTAGAAATCACCCTTCAAGAAATTCTCAAGGAAAACTGCCCTGATGTTTTAGATCCAGAGGGCAAAATAGAGGTTGAAAGAATCCACCGATCACCTCCTGAAAAAGATCCCAAAAAGAAAACTCCCAGAAATATTATAGCCAGGTTCCAGAATCCCCAGATCAAGGAGAAAATACTACAAGCAGCCAGGAAGAAACAATTTCAATATTGTGGAAACACAATCAGAATAGCCCAGGACCTGGCAGCTTCTACACTGAGGATCGAAGGGCATGGAATATGATATTCCAGAGGGCAAAAGAACTGGGAATGAACCCAAGGGTCACCTACCCAGCAAAACTGAGTATTTTGTTTCAGGGGAAAATATGGTCATTCAGTGGAATAGAGGACTTTCAAGCATTCTTGAGGAAAAAACCAGAATTGAATAGAAAATTTGACATCCAGACACAAGAAGCAAGAGATGCCTGAGAAGGTAATCAGGGAAAAGAAATCAAAAGGAACTTATCAAAGTTGAACTATTTACATTCCTATATGGAAAAGCAATAACTGTGACTGATGATATCTTTCTCACTATGAAAATAATGGAAGAAGGGTGTGTGGTCATATGAATACATATGTGAATGTGTGTGTATATGGTTACAGTTATATATGGATAGAGGGCATAGGTTGAATTTGTTGGGAAGGGAGAATACTCAAGGGATGAAATTATGAGGTGAGAGAGGAAAGTGGCAAGAGGAGATGGGGAGAGACATGGTAGGGTAAACTATCTCATGTAGGGGAAGTGGGTGCAAGGAGGGGGAGAATAAGGAAGGCTAAAAAGGCAAAACCACATTCACATTGAATTTGGTTCAGGGAGAAAATGACATACATACTAAATGGGATATCTCAACCTGCAACAGGATAGGGGGAAGGGGGATGAGAGGAGAGATGATGGATGGGAGGGCATCCTTGGGATGAGGGGAGGTTGGAAGTACCCACTATAGAAGAGGGACAGGATCATGTAGGGGATGGACCAGGTGGGGGGTGGGATGAGTGGGAGGGAATTATAAGCAGCCTTGCACAATATATCTACTATGATAATGTTTTGCATAGCTAGACATGTACAACATATCCTGGATTACTTATATCCCAAGAAGGAATGGGTGACAAGGGAGGAAGGAAATGGATCTGAAATTCAAGGTCGTAACATTAAATGTTTCAAATATTTATATATAAATACTATTATTAATACTCTTTTGCCTATAATTGGGAGAGAAGATGTACAGGCATTGGGACACAAAGATTCATCTTTCTCTAATGGAAAAGTCGATGGGGGTATGGGAGAAGGTATGGGAGAGAGCAGATTGGAGGAAGCGATATCTTGTGGGACTGCTATTCTGGGAGGCTGGGTAGGGGAATAATGGGGGGAAAATGATTGTAACTCAAAATCTGGTGGAAATGAATGATGTAAAACAGAAGTTAATAAAGTATTTGTTTAAAAAAAAAAAAAAAAAAAAGAATTGCAGATACAAAAACCAAAAATGAAATAGTCCCTACCCTCAAGGAGTTTAACTTATTTCTTGAAAAGAAAACAATAATTAAGGTTTGTATGCTTTTCCCAGAGACATCAGGGTAGGGGAGAAGTTTCAAAAGTTATGTCTCCTTTCATAGAAGAGATGAATAAGAGAATATTAAGAATGGAAAAGTAGTTACAGCTAGGGAAAAACAGGTGTTTTTGGGTGGAAGATAAGGAAGAAGAGAGGAGAGGAAAGGAGGAGAGGGCTGGATATCTTGCTACCTGAAAGTGGCAAATAATTAGTTGACTTGAGAATGCTGATAAATTCCTATATGACACTTCTGATTAGGAATAGGCCTGTGATGCTAGGGTAGGTGTATGTCAGAACCTGCTTTAAATAGTAACCTAACTTAGCTCCTTCCTTTTTTTCCCTCAGAGAGTCTGTTGTTATTAAATTTCTGAAGAACAAAGCCATATCTATCAGAAATCATACAATGTTTCCATGGCTTAGAAAGTTCCCATCCTCACTAAGACTCTCAAAAAAGTGGTCTTAATCAGAGCATAGAATCCCTGAGATGGAAGGGACCTCAGAGATCATACAGTCTAAATTCCCATCTGAATAATAATGTTTTCTACCAGATAATAAAAACAATAGTAACAATGATAATAGCAAACATTTCTATGATACTTAGAAATGTACAAAGTTGGGGGCGGCTAGGTGGCGCAGTAAGTAGAGCGCTGGCCCTGGAGTCAGAAGGACCCGAGTTCGGATCCGGCCTCAGACACTTAACCCACACAAACAAAAACCTAGCCGTGTGACCTTGGGCAAGTTACTTAACCCCAATTGCCCTAAAAGGGGCGGCTAGGCAGTGCAGTGAGTAAGAGCGCTGGCCTCGGAGTTGGGATGACCCGGGATCAAATCCGGCCTCAGAAAATGAGCACCCACACATAAATAATGACTAGCCGTGTAACCTTGAGCAAGTTACTTAACTCCAATTGCTTAAAAAATGTACAAAGTTAAATACCATATTTTATCCTCACAACAGGTCTGGGGGTAGTTGTTATTAATTTTCCACATTTTGCGATAAGAAAACCAGTAGATAGGTAAAGTATTTTGCCCAGAGCAACACAGCTGGAAAATGTCTGAGGTAAGACTCATAACTTATTAACTGCAATTCCACCATGCCCTTTATCTGCTATACCTAACTGCCTCAGCTCCCTGGGAGACTTTGGTAGAACCCTCTGTCCAGGTTGGCCTTAAATTAATTATCATTGTTCTTGAGTCCAATCAGTCATCTGATCAATCCTGAATTAATGTAACTGTACTATTACCTAGTCTATAGAATTTTTAGAGTCTTTCTTATCATCTGTTTATCATGAGAGACTTGGTCAAAAACCTTACTGAAATCCAGTTATGCTATGTATGGCACTTCCTTAATTTAAAATTTTCATAATGGCCCAAAATGGAAATTAGTCTGGTATGACCTGTTCTTGATGAACCCATATCAGGTCTCAGTGATTACCAATTCCCTTTGATAAAGATACATCCCTTTAATAATATATTTTAAAGTTATTATTGCTATTTTCTGGAATCATTGTCAAATCTATGCTTAGTAGGCTGCTTCACAACTCTGTTCACATGTCAAGGCCTCAAATATACTCTTTCATCTATACATTTCAGAACCATTATTTTATTTCAAGAATTCTCCTTCAAGGCTTAATTCAAGTGCCACTTCCAGTTGAAAGGTCCCCTGATTTTCTCAGCTGAAAATATTCCCATCTTCCTCAGATTTTCCTAGAGTATTTTTTATGATCTTTCTTTTGCCTCTACCATACTCTACTTCATATTATACTTGCCTATGTTATTTGACATATCCCCATTCCCAGACCTCAAAGAGAATGTGAAATTCCTTGAAAGTTCATGAGGATTGTTCATCTACTTCTTCCAATCTCCATGATTATTCTGTGATAAGCTACATCAACTTAATCATGGAGTTCTGATGCCCATTCTACCTTATAATTTAAATAATTTCTCAACAACCAATTCTTTCTATTGACTTGAATTGTGTGGAGAAAAGTAGTTCCCCTAGTTAGTTTTTTCTAGTTTTTGAAGGATTATATTATCATTTAGACCAGTCAGAATTACAACAGTTGCTGTGCATTTAACAGAGAAAGTTCCAACAAATGCCCAAATAATTGACATTGTTGCCTCAATACCAGGTTTGTGATCAGTTTCTTGAATTCTGATTCCATTTCCACTTTTCAGTTGAGTGCTTTTTAGTGCCCTCTCACCATGCTGTTGTATTTTTTCTTCCACTGATCTTCACTGAAATGCCCCTCCCAACATAATTCTTTGTTTTATGTATTTCCTCATAAAGCAGATATTTCCATAGTTGTCAAAGTTTTTAAGTCAAGGGAAATATAAGACATTAACTAAATATTTAATATATTGGTGTCCCACATAATATTTTTATGCTCCAGATCCAGATTTATGATTTCATTGGTAAAAGGAACTTGTGGGGTAGAAACTCCCTCTACCAATGTAGATCTATAATTGTTCTTTATATTTTGAGAGAGTTGTCTGGGGGTACTGAGAGATTAAGTTAATTGCTGTATAAGTTTGAGGTAAGATATGAACTTAGTCCATTCAAACTCTAATACCAGCTTTCTATTTATTATGTGATGCTGCCTCTTATGTCCTTTATATAAGATGTTTAAAAGATTGACCAGTTGAACAATAAAAATTCATGAAAAAATATGATTTTCAAATAGAGAAGTCTTTCATTTAAAAACAAAATTTATTAAATGTTGGCATGAATGAATGAAGAGAATGACTGAATTTCAAAGAAACGAAATTTTGTTGTATGCTGCATTTTTTTCTTTTTGTTTTCAATATGCTTAATAGGTTCACTTTAATCAGATTCAGTAGTAAAATCTGACTGACAGTTCTTCACATGAAAATATTTAACAACCTATGTTAGACTTAGAACACTTGGGACATTTAGACAATTTTATCCATTTTTACATTTTATCATTTATTCTAATTCAGTGCAATATACAAACTTGTACTGTTCAGTTGAATGTATTCCTATTACCCAAAAGTAACCCATGGAAGAAAAATATATTTTCAAAGCCATCTTTTTTTTTGGTTCAATCAACAATAACTACAAAATACCCATTTATACAAGTAATATGATTAAATATGCTCCAAAAAGAGCCATAATATATTAGAGCTGTTGAAATGTCCTCACAAATCACCTTGGTTTATTGCTCTGATCTTGAATTATGTGAAAAGATGTCTGATTTATGTTGTTGATCCCTCTTTTAGATAGTTGTGTTCTTGCCTAATGTTATTAAATAAGTTCAAAGCTGCAAATGGGTCATCCTTGACTTAAGACACTTGAAAAATGGTCTCTTTCCTTAAATTATATACCTTGTTCAGTCATCTTTGCTTGCTTCCATTGGTAAGGTTATGGAATATTGATAGGTCTTCAACTTTTACAAAGGCCTTTGCCTAAGAAGAAACTCCACTTATCTTTTCCTGAATCATCCTAATTTTCATATAAAATTCTTGAAGTTGGGTAGAAAAGTTATTATTCAATTATAAACTATAAGTAGATTTATGGAACACAGAAAATAACTAGGGACATTAAATATAACATAAATATATCCTGATCAAGCTGATTTAAAAATGACATAGTTCAACATGGAACATAATAAATACTAAATCTGATTATTCAATTAATTTGTAATGTATGTATCTTAAGGTTGCTGAATAGAGATCTTAAATGATCATACATGAAAGTTATTTACACAGAAAAGAAAAGGTACTTGACATTAATCTACTAGAAAACTCTGCTTTTATATATAGAGAGTCAGTGATCTCTTTGAAGTTCTGGTGTTTCCAGTTTCATAATTAAAATATATCCCTCATGAGGTAGAGGGTTTATTTCTAACCCCATTGTTCTGCACTAGGATCTTTCACGATGGGGGGGGAGCCCTTTATTTTCATATTTAAGACCTCCCCTGCTATACTCTGCACCTGAATAGCCTATTATTCAGTGTATTTGGAAATGTTTTGTTATCTACTGCCAAAGCTAGGGATTCCTAAGAGGGTGGATCTTTATAAAAGAAAACAGAAGAAATGAATTTTACAATTCCTCTCTCTTCTTTGAAATATCTATAAACCAGATTCTTTTGCTAGGCCATTTGTGTCAGATAAGTAGCAAGCTGTTCTATGAAATGCATCTTAATACTATTATGTTTTAGACTCTGAGGTTCTTAGGATAGAAATTCTGTGTTTTAAATGGTGTGACATTTCATCTACTATTGACCATTACATATACTTGTGGTGCATTACAAATATTGAGCAGTTATTTCATTTGAATTGCCAAAAAATTTGATGCTTTCAGTCATCCCCCACTCCCCTTCTATTAACAACATGATAAAAAAATTTAGGTTATTAAAATATATAAAAATATTTAGGTTATATGAAAAACTAAATAGGTCTTATTTTATACACAACATTTATTAGCTTCTCTAAAGAATAATAAAGAAGATAAGCCCTTTGCCCTTTTTAAGATCAGGACACACTCCTTGAAATAAACAAAAACAGAGATAATTTTTATAGCCTCATCATTAATATCAGGCAAGACATAAAAGAGGGAGACTTAGTCCTACCATACCAAAGCTTACTATCATGGTGAATGATAAGCATGGAAACTAGATGGATGAGGGATTACTTTTAGTTGGTGAAGTCCTCCACATGTTGCTGTGTGTAGATGACAATATGCTAATGGTATAAAGATCTGAAACATTGCAGAACCTCTTAAGTGGAATCACTCAAAATAATTTCACATAATTATCCACACACAAATCCAAATAGATGAAAAAATGTTTTTATTTTAATTTTTCTTTTTTTTCCATTCAGGCTATGATGTACAATTAGATAGACAACCCATAAAATTAACTTATCAGTACAGTTGCAAATAGATAATAAATCAAAAACAGATTTGACCATGAGGAGAAGAGTGGGCTGGTTGGCATTTGGGAAATTGTGTGATTTTTATTATAGAGAAAGTTTCTCTATGAAGTGCATACATGCATGCACATATCTATTTATATCTATACCTATCTATCTATATCTATCTGTTCTTTTGATATTATTGTAATATACCTGTGAATCATTAAGTATCAGAAAATTGAGGGTCACCAGAAGGACAATGGATAGACTTGTGGTAGATGTAAATATTACCAATGACTATGTTGTCATTGATGAATTGTATGGGAAAAATGATATGAAAATATCACTTTGGAGGTGTATGATTAAGTGGGTGTGTTAGTCATATATTAGGAACAAGAAGTAATAGAAATTTAGTTACCCTGTGGACAGTATTGGTATCCATGTAATGACAAGAGATATCAGGAGAGGATATTGATATTTAGAGGAGGACTTGGACACGTTTCACAGGATGAGAAATCATCAATATGTTGTAATCTGAACTGACAAAGGGAGCACCAATATTCATGAAAAATATCCAGAAAGTTATACTAAGAGAATAATGTGGCACCTAGGTGGCATAGTGGATAGAGTGCCACACCTGGAATCAGGGAGACCCATTTTCCTGCATTCAAATCTGGCCTCAGCCACTTACTTGTCTTGTAATCCTGGGCCCATCACTTAACCTTGTTTGCCTCAGTTCCTCATCTGTAAAATGAGCTGGAGAAGGAAATGGCAAACCACTCCAATGTTTTTGCCAAGAAAACCCCAAATGGGGTTGTAAAGAGTCAGACATGATTGAAAATGACTAAACAACAACAAGAGAATAATGGGAATATTATGAATCTACTGCTCTAATGAAAATAGTACACAATTCTATAGATAACTTGTCCTTAATCTAAAGGAAGATAGAAACAGGTCATTCTTAACTATTAGTACATGAAAGAGATCCTTCATTGGAATGGAAATATTAGGGGTCAAAATCTTTGAAATCTATGTGTCTGTAATTACTTAATCTTTTTTCTTATGTTTAAATAGCAGGCATGATTATATGAAGTAGAATATGTATGTCTCCTAAAACCATTATAAGTTTTTCCAGGCTACACTACATTATACCATAAGTATCTTACATTTCAATCTGTGTTGAATAACCAAGTACCCTGGAACTAATAACAGATTAATTCATTGCTTTGTCCTTAACTACAGGGATATAAAGATTAGATCTCTGATATAATTGACATAGGAATCCCCTTAGGAATGGGAGGAAGGTTGACATTTTCTATGAAACTTATATTCTTACAGTTTCCTACAGCATTGATAGATTAAGTGACTTCCTTCAAAACATAACAGCCATTGTGTGTCTTATGGGTACTGAAGACAGTTCTCCATTACACTATACTGTCTCTCCTTTACCACACGTTAAAATACTTTTTTGAGAGTATACTTAAGTTTATGAAGGAATTTTGTGAAGATAACATCTACCATAATCATTTAAATTTTCCTAGGAGGAGAACCAAACTGGTTTTATTAATTGGCTTTCACATTGCCCAGATATCCAAATAGGGCAAGCTCAATTTAATCATTAAGGAGAAGAAAAGAGAACCATACACAGTAAGGAAATAGACACAGTTTACTCTATTTTTACCAGGTCACACAGAGCTATCCAGATAATGATGAAAGGGGAGAATCTTCAGCTACAAAAGAAACCAGACCTTGCTTATTCATGCTACATAGCAATAGTTTAAAACCATAATGTAGATACTGATATAGATATTGTGTATACTTATTTCACGTTATTAGTCTGTCATTTGATTTCACAAGATTTAGGGCTTAAAATCAAATGTATATATGTATGAGGAGGATGATGTGGAAGAGAGTATTAAATGAGGAGATAAGAAACAAAATAAGAAGACACTTGAAAATATAGTCATACAATCAATTAGCAGTTTTAAGTGCTTTATATGTGTCAGGCACTGTGCTAAGGGAATACAAAGGCAGGAAGAAAGGTCCCTGCCCTAAAAGAGCTCGTGTATGAATGGAGGAAATAATAAGCAAACAACTATGTATATACAAGACATGCAGAGGAAACATGAGAGGTAATTTCACAAGGAGGGCACTGAAGGATGAGAGGGGGGCAGGAAATGGCTTCTTACAGAAGGTGGGATTTGAGAAATTCTTAAAATCCAAGCCTTTCCTGATAAATCTCATTTTTGGTTCCTGGGTAGGCTGACTGTAGAAAACTTGAGTATAAGGTGAAACAATAAGTGGCAAAAGGTAATTTTTATGAAAATAGTCCTGTGGTGCTTTTAATGAAACCCTATTGAGCATGTAATGATCAAGGCTTAGGAGTCTTTTTCTCTAGTGGCTGATAAGGTTTAATTTTTTTTATATATATGTCACACAAAAATTATCTCATGGAAATTACATCTACCAGTATCATGACTAAATAAACTATGTGCTTCTTTCAAAACTATTAGTCTTGAATTTTCTAGTAATTTAAAATTACATTCTCACTTCATGCTAGGGTATAGTGGTTCTTAATCTTTTTTGTGTTATGGATCCCTTTGGTAGTCTATTAAAACCTATGATCCCCTCAGAATTTTTTAAAATCATAATTGATGGAAATACTAGATTTCAATTAGAGGTTGGTGAAAATAAAGCTTTAACTTTGTCATAGCCAAGATCACATAGCCACCTAAAATCTATCAATGAAATACTTCAGAGTCCAAATATTAAGAATCCTTATGCTAGGGAGAGGAACATTTTCCATATTTACCTCCCCAAACTCCTCTCCTGAATTGGTTTCCGGACTAGCAGAAACATATATTTACTCTTTCTGAGACCTATGTCCTTACAATAATTCCTTATGGTGAATTATTTAATATACATGTGCATGTTTTGAGTGCATAGAGAAAAACCTGGCTTGGAGTCTAAAGCTTCAGTCTAAAGTCATATTCAGTTTTGCCTCAGCCTCACCATTATTTTAAGTAAGTCTATGACAGCTATTGATAATCTGCTGTATACAGAACCCTTATTATGTTATGTCGGGAACAATTCACAAGCATAGAAGCTGTGTATGATGCCTTATTTCACATGGGAAAAGGATTTGGGATAGGAGAAAGGAAGGGAACAATTCTCTTTGCCAGCATGAAGGTATGCTCTTGTTTCAGATGAGGAAATATTCATAGTGACTTGCCAAAGGTTGCTGTCTAAGTGACAATTGGACTAGGTCCCATGGCTCTAGTTTCCAGGCCAGTGCTTTTGCCACTATTCTAGCCATGCTGTTAAAAACCAAATTTCATCATTTATGTTTTAATTAGCAAGAATGAATTTGGTTCGGAATGTATAAAGGATGACTACATCATAGATATCACATATACTGTAAGATGTCTTAGAACACAATCCATTCGCTACTTTGGAAAAGATAGGAAAAATGTCTCAGCAAAATTTTAAATGCTTCTAGCATCAAAGGCAGTGTAGTATAGTCTACTGATATTACTAATACCTCATAAAGCTATTACAGAATTTATGTTTTATTGTTTTAATTTTTTATATTTTCAACAATATTTTGGGAATTAATTTTAAAAAATAATTTAATGGAGTTTTACTACAAATTTCTAGATAGATGCCTAGCTAGATGTGCCTTAAAACAGAAATTGCTGCAAGATGTCTCAAAATAATCCTCCTAAATACATGTGTACGTGGTAGGATAGAGATGGGGAATGAACTTGTGATTTCATCTGTTTAGAAAACTCTAGGTGAGGAAACTCCCTGTACAAATGCTGGTCAGCACCTTATCTTTGACTTAGTCTTAGAGAATTGCTTAGAGTACTGAGAGGTTAAAGGCCTTGAGTAGGGTCAGTAGGCCTTTATGAATCAGAAACATGACTGGAACTGAGGTCTTTCTGCTTTTGAAACTGGTTCTATATAACTATGCCAGGTTACCTCTTTTAATGGGAATATGTTTTAAATGATGATGGAGGCTTTTAAAAATTATTTGTTTTTTAATTTTTATCATTCATTTCCACAAGATTTTGAGTTACAAATTTTCTCTCCAGCTCTCCCCTACCTCACACCCCAAGATATCAAGCCTACTGAATACCCCTTCCCCCAATCTGTTCTCTCTTATATCCTCTCCTATCCCCCCTTACTTTCTTGTAGGGCAAGATGGATTTCTATGCCCCATTGATTGTATATCTTATTTCCCAGTTGTATGTAAAAACGATTTTTAACATTTGTTTTTAAAACTTTCATTTCCAGATTCTTTCCCTTCTTCCCTCCTCACCCATTCCCATTGGGAAGACAAGCAATTCAATATAGGTTGTATGTGTATAATCACACAAAACATTTCCACAGTAGTTATATTGTGAAAGATTACCTATATTTCCTTCTATCCTACATTGCCCCCCCCACTTGTTCTATTTTCTCCTTTGACCCTGTCCCTTTTCAAAAGTGTTTGATTCTAACTACCCTCTCCCCCAATCTGCCCTCCCTTCTACCATCTCACCTCTTAGCCACTTCCCCACTACTTTCCTGTAGGTATGATATCCAATTGAGTATGTATGTTATTCCAGGAGGGAATATTTAAAAGTGGGGCCCTCCTTAAGCCAAATTCAATGAGAGTAAGGTTGACTCATTCCATTTCACCTTCCTGCTCTTCTGATGATGGAGGTTTTTTATACAATATAGTTTCCATGTATAAAAAAAGCCTCACCTTAATTTTCATAGAGAGATATTTACATATATACTGTACTCCTTAAGGAAAGCATTATATCTGTAGAATCGTTAGCTTAGAAGTTAGCATTATCACTCTTGCTAAGTCAAAATGCCACTGATTAACAATGAAGATTTGTGTTTTTTAAATACCACTTTTTATCCTAAAGAATCCTTAATTTCTTAGTGCCAAATAATATTTGTGGTAAGACTTACTTCATTCTCTGAAATATTGCTACATTTATTTAAAAGGGATGATTTGCTTACCATGGAAATTTAATTTAGAATAGATTCACTGAGAGGTTCATAGGTTCAGCCTCTCACATATAGAGTCTATGTGATCCTAAGCAAGTCACTTACCCATCGGTGCCCAAGCAACAGTTTTAAGGCTCAGTTACAGATGAGTTGAACTACTAGATGAAATTTTAAAGCCAGAAATTGCTATACAGGTTTCTCCCCTCCCCACTTCCTAGTGAATAAACATATGAAAATATATTGGTATGTATGTATGTGTACATATATATGTCTGTATATGTGAGAATGTGTGTGTTTATGTACTGATGGAGACAATGATTCCTTCTAATCACTCAGTAATGATCATAATAATTATTATGATAGCTAGCATTTAAGGTTTACAAAGTTCTTTACAAATACTGTCTCATTTGAGCTTCACAACAACCCAGGGAGTTTGTGCTATTATTATACCCAGTTTACAGATGAAGAAACTGAGGCAATGTCTAAGTGACTTGCCCAGAGACACATAGCTAGTACTGAGGCTAAATCTGAACTGAAGTCTTCTTCAGTTCAGGTCCAGCATTCTCTCCACTGTACCACTTATCTCCCTCTAGTAGATAGTTTGAAAGAATTACTGTGGCAGAAAAGACAAAAACAACAAACAAACAAACAAACAAAAAACAATTACTCTGTGGTCAACCTGATAATAAATCCATCTATAAAACTGAATGGGTACTTGGACAAGAGAGGAATATGCCATCGTGGGGTGCATATGTAAAGCATGTCTAGGTTCATTAACACCGACAGAGTCTGAATTCCTTCAGAATAATATCTGAGAACAAACAGTTACATTCCTGTCACAATGAGAAAACAAAGGAGGAGTTTTGTGGAAGATACTATTTGTGTGGGGGTATGCACATACATACCTGAATGTACATATATACAACCTATATTTAATGGAAATCCATATCCTTTATTTTCATAGTATGCTGAAAATCATAGAAATTTCTATCCATGTATTATATCCATATGTACATATATACCTCTAAATCCCATCTACCTGGGTACCTATGAGTATTTTGTCATAGATATACAAGGGTTTGCTCCCAGTCTGGGTGTTTGATTTATACAATGATGGGGTCTTCTTCTATACTTGCTGATTCTATTCTCTATTATACTCTAAAGGCGTCATATTATCTGCCTTGTCTGATTTGCTTCTGTGTCTCATTAAAGTAGCCTGCTGTGAAGCTAATTTTTCTTGCTCATTTTATTGATATTTTAGGAGAGTGAGATTTTTTTTTCCAAAGCAGGTCTTGCTTTAGTTTAGGTTTCTGTAACTGTCAAAAGAAGGTTTTAGAACAACCTTCTAAAATAAATCAGAAAGGAAAGTAGCTTTATTTTGGTATCTCTATTGAAATATAAATTACAGGTCATTGATCTCTTTTTCCCACTTCCTTGCAATTATTTTTATTGAAGAATTTTGAAGGAAAAAAAAGGTAAGACAATATAATACATTAAAAGCAAGCTGATAAACAATGCCTGGTGATGGGACTAACACAAAGTGGGCTTGGAAATGGTAACTTACATTTATTGAAAGATTAAGTATAATCAAATCCAGTATTGCTATTATTTCTCATAACAGAATAATTTCTTATATCTAGAATAATTTAGACCAGTGATTCAATAAGTCTAATTCTGAGCCAAATCATCATGAAATGGGAGTTTACTTCTAGCAGTCTATATTGTTACTACAGGCTGGACACAGTTACCAAATGAATATAATGACACCAGAGTGCAAATGGGACATATTCAGGGGTTTACGAATACAGTAGAGAGGCAACATATTGTAGTGCATTGAGAGTTGATCTAGGAACTAAAAGCTCAAGTCCCACTTCAGACATGTACTAATTATATGATCCTGACCAAGTTACCCAGTCTTTTAGTGCTCTAGGCAAATCTCTAAGACAACCAGTTTAAAAGAAAAATCCATCTCATAAAGAAAATACTGTCATTAATTAGTAAAGGCAGTTTCCTTACTGCAGAATCCCCTATATCAGTGAAAATATACATCCATCTCTAGCCTATCTACTACAGATGTAGTGGAATGGATCCTAGGTTAACCTACCATATTGCCTCAAGGAACAAAATCTACAACTATATTTAAATTATGGTTATGGTCATTTTGGAAAGCAATGCACTTCTACATATGGGATTTTTGTCAATCAGAAACAGAACTTGCAACATTCTGAACAGTAAACGGTGGCTTTCAGCATTCAATTATGTAATTAAATCTAAGACCTGTAGTTTTAGAGACAGACAAAAGGAGGAACATGGTATGATATGAAGAGCACTAGATGTGGAGTTACTGGGTCTCAATCCCAACTCAGCTACCTTCTGCTTGGAGGTCTGTAGGCAATTCATTCAATATTAATGATCCCTGAGACTGTATTCTTATCTATAGAATGAGAGCACTGGACTAGATAAATTCTAAGGACACTTCCAGCTGTAAATCTATGATCTGATAGTCTCTGAGTTTCAACCCAGCTTTAAATCCTATCATCCTGTTATTTATGCTTCCCTATGTGGAAAGCTTCCTCAAATACAAGTTCTAGAATGCCATAAGCTTATTTTAGAGTATGGGCAGTGTGGCTGAGGGAAAAGTGGTCCTTCTCTAGACTCATCATTGTATAAAATACATTTTACTGAAGGAGAAGGTCACTGGGAATTCTCAACCAGGTTGTGTCAACATATCTGGCTCACGGATCTATGTAGTTCTCTGTGTATAGTGATGGAGGTGAAGATAGCTGGGGAAATAAAGCATCATAGAGTCAGAGATATTCCCAGAGAAGATAGTGGATGCCATACTGTTGCTTTTGCCACTGAATTTTTAGGCCCCAAAGTCATTAATAAGTTAGACTTTGTAGACTGCAAATCATTCAGAAAAGGAGCAAAATATAACAAGGAGACAGAATCTGTGTTCCTCTCACATCCCAACATATAATAACGTGCATGTTATCCATAATATTTAGCTCTGCATGGAAATTCATCAGTTATGGAAGAAAGGAATAGTTTACATGTCAGATTTATGGAGAATGGAAGAATTTATGAACAAACAAGACAGAGAACATTATGTAATGCAAAATGGATAATTTTGATTTCATTAAATTGAAAAGTTTTGTACAAACAAAGCCTTAGGAGGGAAGCAGAAAGTTGTGAAAGAAGTTTGATAAGCAGTGTCTTGATAAAAGTCTCATTTCTAAAACATATAAAGAACTGAGTCAAATTGATAAGAATACAAGCCGTTCCCCACATGATAAATGGTCAAATGATATGAACAAGCAGTTTTTGGAGGAAGAAATTAAAGCTATCTATAATCCTATGAAAAAATGTTCTAAATCTCTGTTGATTAGAGAAATGCAAATCAAAACAACTCTTATGTACCGCATCACACCTATCATATTGACTAACTTGACAAAATAGAAAAATTATAAATGCTGTAGAAGATGTGAGAAAATTGGAGTACTAATGCATTGCTGGAGAGCAATTTGGAACTATGCTTAAAGGGTTATAAAATGTGCATACCCTTTGAACCAGCAATACTACTTCTAGGGCTGTATCCCAAAGAGATCATACAAGTAGAAAAAGGACCCATATGTACAAAAATATTTATAGCAGCTCTTTTTGGGGTGGCAAGGAAGTGGAAATCAAGGGGATGCCCATAAAATGGGTAATGACTGAATAAATGTTGGTATGTGAATATAGTGGAATACTATTATGTTATAAGAAATGATGAGCAGGCAGACTTCAGAAAAGTCTGGAAAGACATATGTGAATTGATAATGAGCGAAAAGAACAGAAACAAGAGAACACTATACACAGTAAGAGCCACATTGTGTGATAGCTAACTTTGATAGACTTAGCTCTTCTCAGCAATCAATACAAAGATCTAAGACAACTCCAAAAGACTCATGATGGAAAACATACAGAGAAAGAACTATGGAGTCTAAATATAGAACGGAGCATACTATTTGCTCTCTCTCTCTCTCTCTCTCTCTTTTGTTGTTGTTTAGTTTTTTTCTTTCTTATGGTTTCTCCCATTCATTCTAATTCTTCTTTGCAACATGACTGAAGTGAAAATAGGTTTAATGGGGGGCAGCTAGGTGGCACAGTGAATAGAGCACCAGCCCTGGAGTCAGGAGGACTTGAGTTCAAATCCAGCCTTAGACACTTAACACAAAAACTAGCCTTGTGACCTTGGGCAAGTTACTTAATCCCAAGTGTCCTCAAAAAAATGAAAATAAAAGAAAATAGGTTTAATAGGAATATATATGTAGAGCCTTTATCAGATTGCATAACATCATGGTGAAGGGGTAGGGGAGGGAGGCAGAGAAAATTTAGAAGTCAAAAGCTTATGGAAGTGAATGTTGAAAACTAAGATTAAATAAATTAATTTAAAGGAAAAAAAAGAAAATCCAGCAGTTAAAAATAAGTATCAGAAAGGTTCTTGAGAATCAAGAAGCATGAGACATGATAGGACACAAATCAAACTTCTGCTTTTTTTTAATCAGATAACTGGTGATGATATCATGTGACAATTTTAATTATCTAACTAATTATCATATGAGTCATAATATCAGTATTTATAGTAGAAAATTTTTCAAAAGACTTTAGTAGTATGAGTAATGCACCTGAATCTGGAGATTTTAGTGGTTTGCAAGCTCAATATGAGTAAACTCTGTGATATGGCAGACAAAATCCTGATGTTACCTTAGGTTGTATTAAGTGAGGCCTTGGCTTTTAAGATTAGATAGACTTTAAACTCATAGTATTCTGCCTTCAAAAGGTCTCATTTAGAGTATTGTGTACACCTTTGGGAACCATAATTTTAGAAGATTGTTAGATAGTATCCAAAAGAGGGCAGCCCATATGTATTAGGTTCTTGAGTCCATATTCTGTGAGGATCAGCTAAAGGATCATATGGATATGTTTAACCTGGAGAAGATAAGAATCCAGAGTGACTGGGGTGGCTAGGTGGCGCAGTGAGTAGAGCGTCAGCCCAGAGTCAGAAGGATCTTTGTTTGGATCCAGCCTCAGACACTTAACGCACACACAAACAAAATCCTAGCCGTGTGACCTTAGGCAAGTTACTTAACCCCAATTGCCCTCCAAAAACCAAAAAAAAAAAAAAAATCCAGAGTGACCTCATAATTATATTCAAGTATCTGAAGGTATTTTATGTAGAACAAGAATTTGGTCCCTAAAACCAGAACCAAGCATAAGATGGAAGTTGCAAAAAAGGTGAATTTAGACTTGATGTCAGGAAAAACTTTCTAACAATTAGGTCTGCAAAAGTAGGAAGGACTGTTCCATGAGGTGGTCAATTTTTCATTCTTGGGGATTTCTTCATGCATGGGTTGAACTTGATGGATCTTTAGGTATCTTCTAAATCTCAAATTCTGTGATTCTTTAAGAGTAGATGGTCTGCCAGAGTTGTTGTGACCAAAGAAAAAGTTATCTTGTGATGGGCAATATGTTGGTAATCATGAGCTATATGTGAAAAATTCTCTCTTAATTAAAATAAAATGGCCCTTTAATATCCATTCAAAGTATATTAATAACATAATAAAACATAGTAATAATGTGAACATAGTAAAAACATAGTAATAGCATATTAATACCCGTTAATAAAATAATCAAACTTCTTTGCCTTCTTTCAGAAAATACCTTTTCACTTCTCTTTATTTTAGCCAAAATGGTTTACTCACTGTTCACAATAGATGTCTTCTACTTTCCTGCATCTACACCTTTGCTGATTTTGTTTCCTATGCCTTCTCCCTCATACCAGCCCTGTTGAATTCCCAACCATTATTTAAAGTCCAACATAAATACCTTCAGATTTCCTGTGTCAGTGATGATCTTGCACTGCTCCTTACCAACTCAAAGCACCCTGTTTTCTTGTTCTCTGTAATGTACTTATATTTTATTATTTTATACTCCAGTTCATGTATTATATGCCTCACCTATGCTGCAGTCTTCATGGGTGCAGTGTTTTATCTAAGTATTGCATCTAAACCAACAGCTAGTATGCGTTACTAGGGGTAGTTACTTAGTAAATGTTTGTTGCATTGAATTAAAGTGAAAGCAATGGATGTGACATGGTGGAAATAGTTTACTTACATGCTAGTTAGTTCCTCACTTCTATCAATATACTTACTTCTATATAGTTCCTCACTTCTATCAATATCTCTTAAACTTAAATACCTTTACTTACTTGTAAATCTACCACAGGTTTCCTTATCTGAAAAATGGTGATGTAATTACCATTGTCACAATACATCAGAATATTATAACAAATGCCATTAAGAGATTTCAAAAATGTTTATTAGATAAGTACTTTATAAGTGAAACTATTGTTATGATAGCACAATTACTATAAAAGTAGAAGCTGACATTGTTATAAGGTAATGGAAAATATGTAGGCCACGAAAAAGACTGAACTGGAGTACTTTCTGCCATGTAATAGACATTGGCCTGAGATAAGTGATTTCACCTACCTCAGTTTTTCTATCTGAAAAATGGGATAATATTTACATTACTTACCTTGCAAAGTATTGAGAGTATCAAAAGAGCTCTTGCTTAGTACAGCTCTTGATTATTTGTAAGCAAAACGAGGTTAAATTAATGGTACCTATAATAATAATTTTGAAGTTATTACTGTAATAATAATTTTAAGGTTATTATTGCATTTTTTCTGAGCTGCAGGTTGATTCCCTTAACACTAATTTACTTAATTTGGTTAAAAGAAGCAGGTCTCCAAGTCAGAAAGATGTAGATTCAAGCTCTATTTCTAGCATATATTAGTAATGTGACTCTGAGCAAGTCATTTAACTTTTCACTACTCTAAGTCAGAGGCATCAGACACTGCCAGTGACATGCAACACTTCAAAGTGCACTGAATTAGATTAAAATGCAATTGGGAAATATCTAACAAAATAAATAAAAAATGAAATAATATTATATTTTAAAGTTGTCAATCTACAGGTCACAGGCATCCTTGTATAAAGATTGGTAGCCTCTATTTGTATTTGATACCACTGCTCTAGGCAACTTTCTAAGATTAAAAAAATGCAGAGAAAGTACCATGCTGTATTGGTAAAGAGAGTTTCTTTATTCTAGAGTTTTTACTAGATCAATGAAATCCAGCTCCTGTTCCTATTTTCTATCCATTTAGTATGAAATGACTAGACTTCAGACACTTTTAGTGAAATAGGTTAGAGCACAGGCAGGCAGCATGCTATAGTGGAACATATATTGTCTCTAGAGTTAGCCAACTTTAGCTGAATGATCACTCTGTTACTTAGACTTTGTGTGACTATATTCAAGTAGCTAAATCTCTCTGGGATTTAGTTTCCTCATATGTAAGATAAGGCAGTTGGGATAGATGACATCTAATATTCCTTCTATCTCTTAATCTATGATATTAAAGAAAACGAGAACCAGTTGTCATCATCGAGCCATATTCTACACAAATTTTTTTTGTTGTTGTTTGTTTGTTTTTTGCTTTTTGGAGGGCAATTTGGGGTTAAGTAACTTGCCCAAGGTCACACGGCTAGGTTTTTTGTTTGTTTGTTTGTTTTGTGTGAGCATTAAGTGTCTGAGGCCGGATCCGAACTCAGGTCCTTCTGACTCCAGGGCCGACACTCCTCTACTCACTGCGCCACCTAGCCACCCCTACACAAATTAAAATACTATAGAAAAAACACAACCTTTCCCTTGCAGGTAAATGGATAGGATGGTATATTGAACACTATCTATAGTTCTTTTTAATTTATAGTGAACCATCATGCATGATCAAAGGTTGATTGTCCACCTTTGTAGGTAGGCTGTTTATTGGAGAGGAGAGAACTGTTCTATCTTCTTTTCCCATTTTTATTCTCCTATAAAAGTGACACGTATGCAGCAAATTGGCACAGTGAATTGAGTTTTGGACATGGAGTCAGGTAGACTCATCTACCTGAGTTCAAATCTGACCTCCGATACTTACTACCTGGGTAACCTTGAGCAAGTCATCTAACACTGTTTGCTTCAGTTCCCCACCTATAAAAATGTTCTGGAGAAGGAAATGGGAAACCTCTATAGTATCTTTGCCAAGAAAACCCGAATTGGAGTCACGAAGAGTCATACAGACTGAAAAACAACTGAACAAAAAAGTTATACCTGTTTTACAATTTGTTATCCTTTGACAGTGTGACATATAGTAAAATGGAAATTGCAAATTTCCTCTTTATCTTGGGAAATCAACTAATTATTTCACTGGTGGAGGTTATAAAAAAACTGTACATCAGATGCCTACACATAAAGATTTAGAAAAAATATTTTTGGATGCTAGAATTTTTTAAATTAAAAAGCTGAAGCTCAATTGTTATGGTTTTTAGCCATTCACATTCATTTAAGGAAGAAATCATTTGAGTTTTTATACCCCAGAGTATATATGTTTGGACAATAAAGCATCAACTGCAGTTGCTGCTACTGTATTTTACATCTATTTCATAACAGCCGGTGTGTTCTGTTTTATAGATGCTAAGAAATTCATTGTTCTTATAGTGTATCTAGGGATCCATTTAAGAAAATGGTGTGAAAGTGATAAACTTAAATAATATTTTCCCATTAGATTCTCATTCACTGATACAGTAAATAGAGAAGGATTTGTAAGCTAATATACATTTATTTTCATAATCACTCATAGGAAAAAAAAACTTGCTCCTTATGTAAAATGCACAATTAGAAATTTGTCATGTTCTTTTCTAGTGAAAGTATTTGATCTATGAGCATGATTGTAAATGTGACTATCATTTGTCAATTCACATACTGCAGAATCATGAGTTTCTGCAGCATGTCTCTTACTGGGTTACTAGACCTGTACATGTTTGATAGATACAGAGACATTCAGAGAGTTTAGAGAGAGCACTGTTGAATCAGAGAGAGAAAAAAAGATACAGATTTCTGTATTTTTCATGGACTTCATCTTCTTAATATGATGTTCATTCATTACTGTAAGAAAGCATTGTCCTGAAGTACCTGTGTCTATACAGTCCTCTGCTAGGCATTGTGTAAAACAAATTAAATAAGTGGGCATCTCTGCCCCCTGGGGCTACACACTGAAACAGGCAACTGTGGTACAAGTAAAAAGCTCATAACATTTCTGAAAACCTTAAACAATTGCAGAAATAGGAATTGAGAGGCTTATCTGTTTGAGAGAGGATAATGGTAATAGCAGGAGTACATGATTAGATAAAGGGGATACTATAAAAGTTTGGCATTTTCCTATATAAAGCAGTGCAATAATAACTTATACTATCCTCATTGTTTTATGTTGATTTGAGAACATGGATTGAAAAGGTCAAAGTTTATTTTACAATAATAATAACTAGCATTTATATAGTGCTTTAAGATTTGCTTTAAAATACCTCATTTTAGAGCTGTGGAAGTTTTTTAGCAAAAAAAAAAGTACTATAAAATGACAGAATGTCTTAATGTTATTTGAATAGTTTGAAATTACTGTCTCCCTTACTTTAAGTAATTTCTGAGACTATTCTATCATTAATTATTATAGTCTGTAAATTGAGTTCCTTTCTTCATTTTTAAAAGCTTTCTAATAGTTCAGAAGGGTACACAAAATAAGATAATTTTGTTGCAACCTTGTTAAATTTCTATATATCTTTAAAATGTTGTATATAACAAGTTCATGGTTTCATATGTCATCTTTTTGGTTTTTTATATTCACCTTTTGTGTTTGTTAATATTTGTTAATTTTATAACCAAAAATGTTTTTTAAAAGATTTCTAGTGTTGCCGTAGTCTGACTTTCACTTAAGTGAAATTAAAAGTCTGGCTGTTGGATATTACCTCTAGACCAACTGAAATAGCTCTTCCAACTAACATCCTTAGGGTCTCATTAAGAAGAAGCTCACAGCATGCCTGACACCAGTGAATATTTGCAGAGCTCATTTACCTACATTAGAAACCCAAAAAAATAAAAAAGGCATGAAAGATCCTACTGAAGTGGTGAAGGCTGAGGGCATCAGTGCCCATTATCTAGGTTACTCACCTCTAACAAAAGTTGATGACCTACCAGGCAATGTCTAGTAATCTCCTTTCAATTTAGAGAGGAGAGAAGAGGGGGAGAGGAGTTAAGCAAGAGATAGAAAGAAAGAGGAAAAGGGGAAAGGAGTGGAAGAAGGAGGGGGACAGGGAGAGATCATGCAAAGCTGATGAAGTAGTATCTCAAAATGTCTTCAGAGGTATAATTTTCATACTAAAAGAGTAATTAAACCATGACTTTGACATAAGGAAAACTGCTAAAATCCAAAAGATGTGATATAAACTCTGTATGTAAAACCAGTATATTCTAGAATTTTAAATTGTTGGTTTTATTTTTTTTAATTGTCCTTGTTTTGTTTTGAGATAGAGATAACATTCACATTGCCGGATCTCGATTTTGGCTGAATATATTAACTGAGAATTTTTTTTTCTAATTAAAAGTACAGTTTTTGTCTTCTATAATATTCCTGAACTGAGAGATCTGGCCAAGACTTTTGTCATTGACTTTACTCTTGCTTTCTTTTTGATTTTGGGATGCCCCTTCAATAAAATGATCATTAAAACACTTTAAATACACAGAACTTTAATAAGAAGAAAAGAAGATAAAGAGCCAAAATATCAGGATAACAGGATAGTTTTGTAAGTAACAAAGAATTTATTCTGTGTTTAAAAAAAGTACATAGGGGTGGCTAAGAGGCACAGTGAATAAACCACCAACTGTGGAGTCAGGAGGACCTGAGTTCAAATGTGGACTCAGACACTTAATACTTACTACCCGTGTGACCTTGGGCAAGTCATTTAATCCCAATTGTCCTGCCTTTCCCCCTCCAAAAAGGGGGAAAAAACCAACTTCTTTTGGAGTTCTTCTGTGTAAGTAGGAATGCTTTTTAAAAAAAAATTGGTTAAGTTTAAAATGAAAATTTTTTGAAAGACATGTCAAGGCATTTTTTTTTAGATTTTACAGTTTTAATAGGAAGAAACAGATGTGTAAGCATTTCACAAAATGACCTTTTAACTCTGAAGGAAAAATGATTCAGATAACTCAGGACTATGCTAAAGCTATTAGAAATTATAGAAAAGAATGGAATATGATATTCTGAAAAGCATAAGAGCTTGTAGCAAACCAAATACTTTATACTATAAAGCTGCTAATTTGAGAGGGAGAGAGGGGAAGGGAGAAGGAGGAGGAGGTGGAGGAGAGAGAGAGAGAGAAAGAGAGAGAGAGAGAGAGAGGGAGAGAGAAGATTTTATCTATATTTGTACAACAAAACAAAATGGAAGCAAGAAAAACATTGACTTGTAGACATTCCAAATTAAAAAAAGAAATGCAAGAAAGGTAAACAAACATAATTCTCTATGAAATTCTCAGTGAGGAAAAAAAGTCTCCTATTTATAGGCTATTGCTTAAAGGAGCTGGGCTGAGGGGCAAATATAGAAAATCTGAGTTAGATCAATGGAGGGTAATGATTCTGATGGGTGTATGGGCGGTGGTGTTGGAAACCAGCAATACTATAAGGGGAAGTAAAAAGCTAGCTTTAGATAACATTCTTGTGGTAGGTATAAGGGTATAAATAGGCATACATGTGTCATAAAAGAAAGTTACTTTGTGATCATTTTCATTTGGGAACAATGGGCCTATTAGTCCATCTTCCACAAGCAAGAGAAATGCCTTCCCAGACTTATTCTGATCCCAGGAGATATGATTTCTAGATCCCTGGTAGCAGCTAGTACTCCCAAAGAGCTATTAAAAGATATAAAAAGAAATGAGATCACTTGATTTTAGGATCAGTGAATGGTTAGAGAAAGGACGAGGAATAGAACTGAACATCATGCCTTGAGATACAGAGTGACTCCTATAATGTATCATTGCTTTGCTCACTTATTGGCATTTTGAGAATAAATAGCAGGAAAAAAGACTCCATAAAAAGTTTTTTTTTTAAAGATCCAGGCACAGATGATTACAAGATAAATAAATATACTAATATACAAACAAATAAATGCACAAGAGTGAACTCTATAATCAGTTCAAAAAATAAAACGGAAAATGGATCTCAAACTTCATTTTCTAGAAGCTATACCTTTTATATGGGATTTAGGATGGATGAAGGAAAAAGTAAGGATTTAACACATGAATAGGATAAGTTATTCCTGAATAGAGGTTAAGGGCAGAGAAATAAGGATGAGAACAAAGTACATGCAAACTTTTTGGAAAGGGGAACATGAGAATGTTATTTAATCTGTGAGATTCAGGATAGAAGGTGGGTGTGAGTTTGAATCTGGTACTTACCTGGGTGGGGAAAAAGAAAGAAAATCAAATAAAAATGGACAAATGAAGAATATGGATAATATGAAGAATTAAGAAAGAGAAACTATATTATGCTTTAAGGTATCAGAGACAATGTACCAATATCAATTATCCACCAGATGTCATAGAGTGTAATTCCCTAATACATTCCCTAACTTAATTAAATGGAACAAGTAAAGTGAATTACAAGAAGACATAGAGAAGTAATAATAATCATAGAATACTTCAATGTTCTTTTCCCAGAATTGTATGAATCTCCCAAGAAAAAAAATGAAAAAACTGAACAAATTGTTTGGAGAAGTTAGATCTGAAAATGCATAGTGGTTTCTGAATAGGACTATTAAGAATAAATTAAGATACTATTACACTTTGTAAATATTAAAGCACAATATAAATACTAGTTATTATTATCATCAACATCATTATTCTATCTTATCATTATATGACATTTTTACACAAATGTATCTGGTGCTATAGCACAGAGAAATTATAGATGAATGTAAAAAGGTAGAAATATTAAATATATACTTTATAGGACATAATGCAGTAAAATGCTAGCTAATACAAGGAGTGCAAGCAAAGATGCTGACCTATATGAAAATGTAATAATCAAATGTTGAATAATGAGCGTTTAAAAGAAAAATATAGGGAAATAATGACCAAAAACAGGGAAAAACTATAATAAAAGGAAAACACACCCAAATCTAAGAAGTTAAGTAGTACTGAGAAGCAAAATATGTTTGCAAATATTAATAAAATAGGAAAAGATTGGGGGCGGCGGCTAGGTGGCACAGTGAATAGGAGCGCCGGCCTCGGAGTTGGGATGACCCGAGATCGAAACCGGCCTCAGAAAATGAGCACCCACACATAAATAATGACTAGTCGTGTAACCTTGAGCAAGTTACTTAACCCCAATTGCTTTAAAAAATAAAATAAAATAAAATAAAATAGGAAAAGAAAATATCAGCACATGAAGTTTGAAATAAAAACTCTAGAGAACCAACAAATTAATAAAGTCCAAATAAGTACAAAAGAAGATTTTTTTAATTCAAGGAAAAATAGATAAAGTAAGAGAGGAAAGTTATAAAAAGGATGAAGAAAAATAAAGATCTCTAAAAAGATTAACACATTTGATAAGCCTTTATCTAAAATTAAACCAGTGTGATTTAGAGGTGATTTGTATCAGATGGTTTAAAGAGTAATTATTATTTTTCTACACAAATTGTTTTCAACAATTGAAGAAGAGATCTCTCCCCTCTTTTTAAGAGAGAAATATATTCACAATATGTAGTCTAGGAAAAATAAATTAGTGAAAGAGAAATATAGATTAACATTACTGAATATTGAGGCAAAATAAATATCCTTAGAGAAAAAGTCTACAGCAATATAACCCAAACTTTTTTTTAATATTGCTGAGTTAGATTTAGACCAGATATACAAACATGGTTCAAAATTGGGAAAATAATATAATTCATAATATTAAAACTAAAGCCAACCAAAATTTAAAAATTACAAAATTAATGCTTAACATTTTTTGACAGCATGCATTTAATGGTAAAATGCTATAAAGTATAGGCAAAGTTGAATAATTTCTTAATATGATGTTTAAAGTATAACAAAACCAAAAATTTAGCATAATTGGCAGTGTGTAGAAACTGTAGAAAATTTTAAAATAAATTCAAGGTAAAGAGAAGATGTCCCCTCTCCTCACTATTATTTGAACTAATTCTGGCAATGCTAGCAATAGCAATGACAAGATTAAAAAAAAAGCATAAACCTTAGCCAACCCTAGATAATTCACAAAGAAACTAATTGAGATAATTAATAATTTTAATAAAATATGAGGATGCAAAATAAATTCACAAAAGTTGTAGCACAGTGTTTAGTAAATGCTTGTTTGATTAATGGAGTCAATATGCTGATATACACTAAAGATATAAATTCAATAATAAAATAATATTTAACAGGGAAGAAAAAGAATTAAGCAGTTGGAATTCATTGTTGGTCTAAATGTATACAATAAATATGAAAACTAGAAAGGCAATACTTTACAGAGCTAGATAAACTAATAATACAAGTAATCTAAAGGAAAACAAATCTCACAGAAAATAATGACACAAAGTAGGACTCAAGGGGAATGCAACTTCCCAATACTGAAGTTTCTCTCTCTCTGTGTCTCTCTGTCTTTCTCTCTGTCTGTCTCTGTCTCTCTCTCTCTCTGTCTCTCTCTCTCTGTCTCTCTCTGTCTCTCTCTCTCTGTCTCTCTCTCTCTCTCTCTCTCTCTCTCTCTCTCTCTCTCTCACTCAGTGAAACAGGCCAAATAAGAAGAAACAGTCCAACCCGATTGTATCATTTGGTTCCTCATTCTGAATTTATTATACTCTGAGTATTTAATAGAATTAATAACAAACTTTTTGGGTCATCCCTACCCAACAGCTGGATAAGAACTGTTAGAAAAAATGAAAAGTATTTTGGCAAAGAATAGGTTTGGGCCAGCATTTTGCCCTATATATTACAGTAAGTTCATAGGATCATAGAGTTAGAACTGAAAGGAAACTGGGAGGCCATCAAGTCCAACTTCCTTTTTTAAAAACAAATACAGAAACTTAAATTAAGAGAAATTAAGTGACTTGCTTGGAATAATATGCCTTTTAGTTTCCTGAGGAAGAATTTGAATTCATCTTTATGATTCCAAAATTCAGAACTCTAGACAATATTCTATCTATATATTTAGATTATACATAGAAATTCTGGTTACATATTTGAAAATCATTGTTTAATTGAAGGAAAGGTGATATATATCTTTGAGAACTGTGGCTGAGGGTAGAATGTCTTAACCAAAGATGTGATAGATTAGATCACAACAGAAAAAAATTACATAATTAATTTCCATGACATTGAAAAACTTTTGCATGAACAAAGTCAATGAGGGTAATATAAGAAGAAAAATTTTGAATTGGGATGATATTTTCATCAAATATCTCTTATAAGACTCCAGTATCCAAATTTCATAGGCAATTCTATTTTCCCCCAAATCTTTTCCAGTTGACAAATGGGCAAAGATAAGAATAAGGAGCTGTCAGAAGATGAATTGCAGACTATCAACAACCACATGAAATCCTGCTCCAAGTGAATAATAATAGGAGAAATGCTAATTAAATGACAATAAAGTTTCACATCATATCCACTATATTTTCAAAGATGCTATAAGATGGAAATGATGTTAGAAGAACTTCAGGCAGATGAGCACACTAATATATTGCTGTTAAAATAGTGAATTGGTCTGTTTTGAAAAACAATTAGAAAACATGCCAAAAAGTGAATAAAATGACATTATGTTTTGTTCCAAATATCCCACTTCTTAGCATATAAACCAAGGAGGTAAAAGGCAGAAAAAATATGAACATTAACATTAATTGAAATAAAACAAACATAATAATCCTTTTTCTGGGTAGCAAAGAATAATAGACTAAATGGGTGCTCAGCATCTGGGGAATGGCTTGACAAATTTTAATATATAAAGTAACAGAAGAACATTTTACTATATAAAATAAAAATATAAAAATGTCTAATAACCATAAGACTTATGTGAATTGATGCAAAGTAACAATATGCATATGACTGCCTATATTCAGCGTGCATGACTACCATATTAAAAATAGCAAAACCTAAAAAACAAAAAGAAATGCTTTTGAATTTGAATTTTATTTGAATCATAATAGCCACATTTTGTCCAGGAGAAAATATACAAAAGTATATCTTCCTTCTTCCATTGAAGAGGTGGGGAAATGGGGTTATGGAATAGTGAATATGGTTCTAGAAGCAGTTGATATGTTTGTTGGTTTTGCTAAAACAATTTAAATCTTTGTTACAAGGAAAAGCTATTATTCATAGAAAATTTTTGCTAAAATGTCATAGTTTTTCAGGGACCATCTAGTTAAACTTTCTCATACAGGCAAGGGTATTCTGGAACCATCTTTAACTAGATTATGATAAACCATTGTTAAATATTCAGTGTGAGTATTTACACTTCAGAAATTGGTCAACGTTGTAAGTCATGGCTTATTGTTTTGTTGGTTGTATAGACTTAAGAACATATTAATAATTTAGATTAAACTTAAACATTGTGTATACATTTCCCCCTCCAGTGATCTTGGTTGTTAATTTACCAGCACATCTCTGCATTATTCTATATATACTGCTTCAGCTCAGCAGAAGTGCAAGAGAAGGCCTCAGAATGGAGGTCTGATGTTATAGGCTAATTGATAATGATAATGGTAATGATAATAATAACAATAACTGGCATTTATGCAAAACTCTAAGGTTTGCAAAGTGCTCTACAAATGTGATCTCATTTGAACTTCAAAGTAGTTCTGCATACTGGGAAACAAATTAGGGTCAATTTCTATTTCTGGTAGCTAGAGCAACATTACCTAGATATTAGGAGGGACAAAGAGACCCAGAGCTTGGAGAAATGAAGCAGATTTGGGCTAGGAGTTCTAAGAAATTGTGTCACTGATGAGAGTAGGTTCAACCAGCTGGTATAGCCAAAATCAGATGAAGGGTATGAGGTAAAGAGGATTTAGAAGGAGTGAAGAATAGTAGAGTAGTATTTCATTGTACTACTGAATTTTATGGCAGACACCACAAAGTAATGATGAACACTTGGCTATGTTATGTTAGTGGGATTACTACAAACTATTCTTTAGTTAGTATTGTAAAGCCATAGTGGAATAACTTTATGCTGGATACAACTCTGCAAGGCAGACTATTGCCTAAATATGAATGCTATTGTATTTAAATATTCTATAAATCCTGTCCAACAATATGAATACCAGAGACTCATCAAAGGTAAGATCAAAATTTGGTTGAAAAACATAGTAAGAAAGAATATAGTAAAATATAGTAAGAAAATATATGTTATAAACTTTAAATACTTAATAATAATAATAAATACTTAATAGTGCACTTAAATGCCTTATGGGGGGATGGAAAACTGTCTACGTTATTTACTCAGATTCACACAGCTAGTAAGTAACTGAAGTCAAATTTGAACTCAAGCTTTCCTGACTCATGGACTGGTACTGTATCCACTGTGTCACCTAGCAATAGCACAGAGAGTGCTTTAGTCAGCATATATCTGAATTGTCAGAAAGACATGACTGCCAAGGGTAATCCTGGGTTGAAATATAAACTTGTCTGTAAAACTTATGAAGAAGGATGATGAATAATTGATCATTATTATCTCATAAAACAGAGAGAAACAATGGATGGCAAAAACAGATTAAAGAGAATTTAACAAACTATCCAACTAAATAAAGTCATACAAGGATTAAAATGGAAGGAAGACTACAAATAGAAAGGAAAAATTTTATTTAAAAATCAACATTTTTTTTCCATCAATGGAGATTGGAATCTCTATGCCTACACTTTCATGTCATGATTCTTGACATCCATACTTAGAAAGCAGTTTAGAAGTAACACTAAAGATTAGGTCAGATAACTTCCTTTAATGACCCTTTAATAATAAACATCAAGTGAGGCATAAAACATGGAGACAATGCTCACCAAAGACATTTGCCACCAATAAGGAAAATATCCAATACAGAGTATAGATCATGAAGAGATTTCATATGAATGGGGAAATACCTTGTTTTATTTGCAGATAGCATTATACTGATTACATCAATCTATAGGATGTTGTGTGTCCTCCCAAAAGAGATCTGTGTTCACTCGAAGGAGTTTGACTTAGCTTGTCTATCCATACAAGAAAGACCAGTACATGGTGTGAGTGAGCAGGTTGCAAAATATAATCAACATGGAATTAAAAAAATATCATCAAGGAATTATATGGCAGGAGAAAAAAAATGGGCTAGTCTTATGCAAGAGCACAAGATAATAGATGGATAACAGAAGTGCTCTATTGGTATCTCTGTGATAGTAGGAGAATTCAAGGAACACCTTCAATATGTTGGGTGAAACCATTTTGGTGAGTTTTTTTGGAGAACCTGAATAAGAGTCACAGAGGAACGGCAGGTATGAACAGTTTATGATCTACTTTGTTGGAAGGAAATTCCATATGAAAGAAATCACAAATCCCTTTCAATATTTAAGTATAATTCTACAATATTCTAATGTTATTGCTTCTAGGAGTTTAATAATAACATTTTGAATGAAAATATCTCATCTTTATTTTTTCTTCTCAACAATATTTAAAGCAGGCACTATAAGTATTATCACTCCCATTTTAACAAGAATTTACTCATGTAATGGGCCCAAAGGTTAAGTGGCATACCATGATCTAAGACTCAATAAGATTACAATCTGGCATTCAAAAAAAAAAAAACCCTGACTCCAATTCCAGGGTTTTTCTTGTAAAAATAGTTGTGTTTTTTGATACTGAATAAAGCTATAAAAGTAAATCCAAGGAATCATGACCAAGCCAGTAAATACTTTTAGTAGATATAGATAAATTCCTAGTAAATTTGGAATATCTCTAAAATCACTTGAGCAAAAAGAATTCAATCTAAATCATTTGACTAAATGAGTTTATATGGAGGATTAGACACAGAAAGTTTAAAAGACTTGGTCCTAATGGTGTGCTCATTCCCTGGAAGCTCAAGGACTTTGATTCTGTTAAATACAAATGTTATTGTATTAGCTATTCAGCTATGAAGCAGTGAAGTGATATGCCCCCTTTTCCACCCCCTTGCTCCCTTGTATGATTGTGTCAGTAGAACCTACATATTAATTAAATTTAGAAAAACCATTTAAAAGGTTTTGGTTTTCTAAATGTGTTGAATTTTTTCATTTGAAAAAACTGACCTTGGGAGAAATTGCCATTACTTTATTAACTAGTTGGCCCCTGACCTGACTCTTAAAATCACCCTTTTTAAATGCACAGGAGTAGAATAGGTAGGGTTATTATGAATCAGTAAACACTGGTTTAAAATCATAGAGGTCTGGGTATGGCATCCTCCCTTTGAATAATTCAGGAACATTATGTAGAACAAATGGACCAAGCCAAGTGTAAACACAGAAATAGGACACTAAATCTGTTTGATAAATGATAAAAGGCTATGTATGTTGCCATATTATTACACTGTCTATTTATTGCTATGGGGTTTTTATTTATTTATTTATTTTTTGGTTTGGGTATGATGCATAGCTATGCTTTACTTAATGTATCAGTTGGGTTGAGTAGGAACTGTTTAGTTGACCAACTGCCTTATCTATGTAATACGGAAAACCTCAGTGTTTGCAAGGGAATGTGATTCATATCACCCTAAGAGTATCAGTATAGGCAGTCACCAATTTATGAAGGTCTTTTAAATGTATTTGAAAGTCAGTTGCCTAGAATGAGGAATGCAAATTTCCTCATGATAATGATATGATTAAGTCTCCAGGCTAGTTTACAAAACCTTATTTAAGTCAAAATATCATTGAACATTTTAAAAGAATTCTAAAATTCCCTATTTGGTCATAACCTGTTGGCTTTTCATATTTTCCTCTTCTTTCCCTTTCCAAATTCCATTCTTCATCCATACCATGACCTCCAGTCCTTTGACCCCTCAGTTTTCTCCCTGGCCATCTTTTCTGTACTAGCCACTCTCTCCTGTTTTCTTCATATTCACCCCTTAGTCAACCACTTTGATTCTATACTGTCCTTTCTTGAATCCTTTGAATCTTATTAAATTACTGATTATTCTCTGCCAAATTTCAGCTTTGGATGTCTGCCAGCATTTGATATTTTTACTCCTACACACAGGCTGTTAAACAAAGGTAGAGAAAATCACATAACCATTCTGACTGGATCCACGACAAATTTATGTTATACAATCTAAGTTGGGCCATCACTACTGCTAGGAAATCTTACTGTACCTCCTTTATCAGCTCAGTATTTCACTCTCCACAGTGGTTTTTCCAAATCTTTTTATCCTTCCTCAAGTCTCCCAGTGTTCTGCCTCTTTCCACCCTGTCAGCTGAGATCCATTTTATAGGAAAAATTAAGGCTATTTTCCATGAGCTTCCTATTCCTCACCTCATATCACTCATATGTCTTTTGCCACTATCTCCTCCTTCACCCCATCTTACATTATCTAAAGGTCTTACTCTTCACCAAGACATCCTTCTACCTGTTCAAGCAAATCTATTCTTTTTCATCTCCTTTAACAGATTGCTCCCTCTGTCATACTTACTCTGTTATAGTTTCAATCTCTACTGGTTTATTCCCTACTGCCTATAAAAATACCCATGTCTGCCACATCCTGAAAAAAAAAAAAACTTTACCTGATCCTTCCATCCCCACTAACCTGTATCTCTTATGACCTTTATAGCTAAACACATTGACAAGGCTTTCTGTAACAGATGTTTCCACTTTCTCTTATCACTTTCTTCTTAACCTCTTACATTCTGACTTCATTGTTCCACAAAAACTGCTTTCTTCAAACTCACTAATGATCTCTTAGTTGACAAATCCAATGACCTTTCCTCACATTTCATTATTCTTGACATCTTTGTAGCCTTTGGCATTGTTAATCATTCTCTCTTTCTTGATGCTTTCTTCTCTTTAGGTTTTTGAGACACCTCTCTCCTGGTTCTCCTCCTACCTATCTGACCACTCCTTCTCCTTCTCTGTTTCCTTTGCCGTATACATTTTTCAGATCATGCCCTCTAACCATAGATGTCCATCAGAGATTTGTCTTGGGTTATCTTTTCTTCTCCCTCTGTACTTCTTTATTTGGTGATCTCATCAGCTCCTATGCATTTAATTTAGAAAATACACATTTATTGGGTGGCTAGCTGGCACAGCAAATAGAGCACCAGCCCTGGATTTAGGACCTGAATTCAAATCTGCCCTCAGACACTTAACACAAAACTAGCCATGTGACCTTGGGCAAGTCACTTAACCACAATTGCTCTACCTTCCCCTCTCCAAAAAGCCAAAGGAAAAAAAAAGAAAATACACATTTATGTCTCAAAACAAGTTTTTGGGACAGACATTATATACAGTATTATTATCATATTATAGTTTAGGAACAGGTTCAGAGGTGTTATATGACATGGTCAAGTTTTTCTTAACTCAAGTTCAGTGCTTCATTTAGAAGACTAGACTGCTTTAATAATTGAAATATGTATGGTTCCTAGCTCAAGAGAGTTAACATCATGTAAAACCAATATAAAACTCTTAATCAAAGATATATCTTATATCAAATAAGGGAATAAAAATGAAATTGACCAACTGGCAAGGTAAAAGATTCTTCCCTTAAATACATTTTAAAATATATCTTCTATTTGGGCAGCTAGGCAGTTTTGTAGATAGAGCACTAGGCTTAGAATCAGGGTGACTCATTTTCATGAGTTCAAATTTGACCTCAATCACTAATGAGCTATATGACCCTGGGCAAGTCACTCAACCCTCATCTGTAAAATGAGCTGGAGAAGGAAATAGCAAACCACTTCAGGTACCTTTGCCAAGAAAACCCTAAAACAGGGTTATGAAGAGGTGTGTATAACTAAAACAACTGAACAACAAATCTTTTATTTGTGTGCTGTAGGCTTAATATTGGAGCTTTCATTTAAATAATTTACCTGAAATGATCTTTGCATAAAGAATATGTAAAGATCTTTGCATAAAACAAAGTTTAACTTTCCTTTAACTTTTTTAATATGGATAGCTACATTTAGTCAGTTTTTCTTTGGAGCTAAATTTCTCCTTGCTTCTTATTTAGGGACTTAGGGAGGCACATGAACACTGTCAAGTCAATAGGGTATCATTTAGTTCACTGAAACAGTAATTGTCATGTCCATAGTGGCAACCATCATCATCATCATCATCATTACCTTCATTATCTTCATCACCTCATCATTAACCAGAAACAATTAGTCAGCACCTATCTGTTCATGAGAATAATTGGTACCAGATAATGTTAATCAAACATACCTGAGTTTTTCATAAAGGAAAATAAAATCTAAGAGGAAATAATATGATGAGGATATATATTCCATGATCGACAGCCAAACAAACATTTTGATCATGGTAATATTATGTTTTCATCTCTGGATATCAAAGTTAATATTAATTTACTTTGGAACATCTTGTCAAGTTCTTCATAAAATATTACCTTTATTTATTCTCTGAAAAATACATTCCATGACAAGCCACTGCTACTTTCATGTTAGTCTACTTCTTTTACTCTTCATAAGTACTGCATGGTGAAGCAACCTTTGGATATCCGTGGTTATCCAAGCTATCTATCTTCTTATGTATGATTTCTTGATGTATTTTATCTCCATTTGTGGTTTGTCCTTTGTTTTCAAAGAGGACCAATGACATTATGGGATAACATCTGAGAACTGGATTTCAGCAAGGCAGAGTTGCGCAAAATCTTCAGCCTCACTCTCTCTTCCAGAGTCATCAAAGTCCAGTGGCAAAGACAAAAGTCAGGATAACTAGCAATGACCCAGGATTCAGTGGATGACCTTGGTGTCTTTAATATGTGACTGTGCTCTAAGCACTCCACAGCATCTGTTTCAGTCATCTTCATAACTGTAGGAAGCAAATTGTTCTCATTTCCCCATTCTGCTGGGGATGGGGAGTGGTGGAGTAGACAGCCCTTCCCCTGCTTGGGTAGACATCCCCCTGATTCATTGATGGGCTTGAGGTCCATCAGTTACCCTCAACTGGTTTACCTATTTGCCCACAGGTATACTGGAATGTGGTCATTGCACATACTATAGCTTCTTGGAGTCATAAGTAAGAGTCGAATGACTAGTTGCACACCAAAGATGGATGAGAAGCCTTATAAAGGGCCCAGTAAGTCCTCAAACCAGAGATACTAGTCCTCCTTTAACACACTATATGATCCATATAAAAATATTAGTACCTACCCGGTTTCATTTCATATTGAGTAAGGAACACAAGGTGTAGATTAAGGTATGTGACTGACTTCTAGTGTAATTATTTCCTACCTGCTTTTTTACCTACTTTTACAACCATAAACAAATGATTGGACTTGGGTTCTGAGCTTAAATTTCATTATCTGTAAAATGGGGACAAGAATATCTTACAAGATTACTATTATAAGGAAAATTCTTTTGGCCCCCAGGGGTGCATGCCTATATTCTCCTACTATAGAAGCTGAAGCTGGAGAGTCTTGATATCAGGGAGCAAAAACATTCTATTGGATGTCTATATTCCCTTATACCAATATGGTGAACTTCATGGAATGATTGTACTGAGGGTGCCTAAAGAGGTAAAAAGCAGCCATGATCTGAAATGGAAACAGTCAAAGTTTCTATACTGATCAGCAAAGGTATAAGGCCAATGTGCTTTCAGTCTGGGCATCATAGGGAAACCCAAGCCTCCCCCCCACCAAAAGAATAAAGATAATATTTAATAAACCTTAAAGTATTTTATTGTTATTCACTTCTTCCTATAATCTTGGATAGAAATATACAGCACTGAAAATACTAATACTTAAATTGTTGTTTATAGATAGGTTAAAGTTTATAAATCTCTTTGTTCACCCTACCACTCCCCATTCCTGACACCATATGACAATTTAATGGAAGCAAAGGGGGCCCACATAAAATAAGTATGTTGTTTAATTTCATGCATTTTATGGTTTGCTATGTCAGAAAATGTCATAGGGGTACATAAAATTCTGGTGATGAACTTTTCAGAATTTGTCTAAGCTCATTATCAGATGATAGTCCATTGGCAGGCCCATACTTGAAGTCTCTCCAGCTTTGCATGATCTATTAGATATTGTATTCTTATAAGGTTTGAAAAAACAAGAGCTTTTAAAAAATACATTTTTATTTATTTTGTTATATATTTCCCAATTATATATAAAATAGCAATATAATTTTGAGTTCCAAATGTTCTCCTTACCTTCCACCACAAACCCCTTTCTTGAGAAGACAATTTGATATCAGTTATACATGTGAAGCCATGCAAAACATATTTCCATATTAGCCATGTTGCAAAAGAAAAAAGACAAAAAGGGAAAAATTAAGAAACGAAAGAAAAAGAATACTTCAGTTTGCATTGAGAATTCATCAGTTCTTTCTCCGGAGGTATATAGCATTTTTCATTGTGGATCTTTTGGTTGGATCATTGTCATAATCTGAATAACTAAGTCTTTCATAGTTGATCATGCTTACAATATTGATATTACTATGTAACAATGTTTTCTCAATTCTGCTTACTTTACTTTATATTAGTTTGTATAAATTTTCCCAGGTTTTTCTGAAACCATCGTTGTTGTCATTTCTTATAACTAATAATATTTCATCACAGTCATGTACCACAACTTGTTCAGCCATTACCTAATTGATAAGTAACCCCTCAATTTCCAATTCTTTGCTACCACTAAAAGAGCTGCTACAAGTATTGTTGTACAAATAGGTCCTTTCCCCTTTCTTTCTATCACTTTGGGATATAGATCTAGTGCTGGTATTGCTGGGTCAGAAAGTTCGAGTTTTATAGCTAGTTCACAAGGTGAACAACAGTGTATTAGTGTCCCTTTGGAGGGGGTGTTTAAATATATATAAATTTTTTTCCTGTTTGCGTATAAAGACAATTTTTAACATACATTTTAAAAATTGAGTTCCAAATTTTATTTCTTCCTCCCTTAAATCCTCCTTCCCTAAGACAATGAGCGATTTGATATAGGTTATATATGTGCAGAGTCCCAATTTTTCCACACCCCTCCAGAATTTGTGATTTTCCTTTTCTGTCATGTTAGCCAATCTGTTAAGTGTGAGATGGTACCTCAGAGTTGTTTTAATTTGCATTTCTCTAATCAGTAGTGATTCAGAGTTTTTTTTTTATGTGTCTATTGATAGCTTTGATTTCTTCTTATAAAAATCACCAGTTTATATCCTTTGGCCCTTTATTTATCAACAGGAATAGTTCTTACTTTTATAAATTTTGTTTTCTACTTTTTGTTAAATTAAGTATACCAATGTTTTATCTATTTTATTGATTTTTTTTGAAAAAAGCAACTATTTCTTTTTTAAACTGTTTTTCCAAATGCTTTATTAACTTCTGCCTTACTTCATTCATTTCTGTCAATTTTTGTGTTACAAATTTCCCCCTGTTTTTCCCCTACCCACCTCCCTAAAATAGCAGTCCCCCAGGATATCCCTTCCTCTTATTTACCAACTACATGTAAAATAGTATAAATAATAGTATATATGTGAGTATGTATGTAATATACATATACATATATGTATGTATGTGTGTATACATATATATATGTATATGTGTGTATGTGTATATATACATATATATGTGTGTGTGTGTATATTGTGTGTGTATATATATATATATATAACATTTGGTTTGAGTACTTTGAATTCCAAATTCATTCCCTTCCTCCCTTGTCACCCACCCCTACTGGGAAGATGAGCAGTTCAATGTAGGTTGTACATGTATAGCTAATGCAAAATATTACCATAGTATATATATTGTAGAAGACTGATTATATTTCCCTCCCTCCTATCCCACCTCCCACTTGTTCTATTCTCTACTTTGGTCCTGCCCCTTCTCAAAAGTGTGCTTCCTACTTCCCTCACACCCAACCTGCCCTCCCTTCCATCATCCCTCTTCTCATCCCCTTCCCCCCTACTCTCCTGTAGGGTAAGATACCCTATTTTGTTGACCCATTCCCTTATGCCTTCCTGTTCTTCCCCTCCACTGTACCCATTTTCCCTTGCCTCTTCTATATGAGATAGTTTGCCTCATTCTGTCTCTCCCCATCTCCTCTCATTATATTCTTCTCTCACCTCTTGATTTCACCTTTTAAGTATCATCCCTTCCTATTAAATTGGTCCTGTGCCCTCTATTTATGTATACCTGTAAACACACACACACACACACACACACACACACACACACACACATATATATATACATGTATATGTATACACACACAGGCATACATACACACATTCACATATGTATTCTTATGTCTATATACCTTCTGATAAAGACTATACATACACACACACACACATATTTCTATTCCCTTCAACCATTTTCATACTGAGAAAAGTTTCATCAGTTACAATTATCATTTTTCCATGTAGGAATATAAATAGTTCAATTTTGATTAGTTCCTTATGATTTCTTTTCCCTGTTTACCTTCTCATGCTTCTCTTGCTTCTTGTGTCCGAATGTCAAATTTTCTACTCAAGTCTGGTTTTTTCTTCAAGAATGCTTGAAAGTCCACTAATGCATTGAATGACAATATTTTCCCCTGAAACATGAGACTCAGTTTTGCTGGGTATGTGATTCTTGGTTTTAATCCCAGCTCCTTTGCCCTCCAGAATATCATATTCCATGCCCATCAGTCCCTCAGTGTAGAAGCTGCCAGATCCTGTGTTATCCTGATTGTGTTTCCACAATATTCGAATTGTTTCTTCCTGGCTGCTTATAATATTCTCTCCTTGATCCAGGAATTCTGGAATCTAACTATAACATTCCTGGGAATTTTCTTTTTGGGATCTTTTTTAGGAGGTAATTAATGGATTCTTTCAACCTCTATTTTGCCTTCTGGTTCTAAAAAAACATCAAGGCAGTTTTCCTTGAGAATTTCTTGAAGAAGGATGATTTCTAGGTTCTTTCTTTGATCATGGCTTTCAGGTATTCCAATAATTTTTAAATTCTCTCTCCTGGATCTATTTTCCAGGTCAGTAGTTTTTCCCAGGAGATATCTCCCATTGCCTTCTATTCTTTCAGTTGCTTGGATCTGTTTAACAGCATCTTGATTTCTTACAAAGTCACTAGCTTCCATTTGCTCCAGTCTAATTCTGAAGGAAAGATGCTCCTCAGTGAGCCTTTGAGATTCTTTTTCCATCTGGCAAATTTGGCTTTTTAAGGCATTCTTCTCCACATTGCCTTTTTGAGCCTCTTTTGCCATTTGAATTAGTCTATTTTTAGGGTGTTATTTTCCTCAGTCAGGCTGTTAACTCTCCTTTCATAATTTTCTTGCATCATTTTTCATTTCTCTTCCCAATTTTTCCTCCACTTCTCTTATTCTCTTATCTCCTTCTTAACATCCTCTATGGCCTGTAACCAGTGCGTATTTTCTTTTGAAGTTTTTGGTGCAGGAGTTCTGACCTCACAGTCCTCCTCCTATTCCATGCTTTGATCCTCTTTGCCCCCAAAATAGGAGTCTAATGTTGAATTTTTCTGTTTATTTTGATTCCTTTGTCTAGGCATGTTGCCACTCAATTAGTTGACTTTTGGGCTTGTTGCCACGGTAGGACTCTGCCACCAGCCAGGGGAGCTTCCATCCCAAATGCTGGGGTTTTCTCAGCTGCTGGAGGTATTAGTTGGGTGCCCTCTCTGAAGCCTCCACATGCTCTGACAAGCTGGTCACAAACCCCAGGACCTCCACCCCAGACCACAATCCAAATCCAAGAAGGTTAATGCAAGAGTGATTACCTCCTAGACTGGTTGCCAGGTCCCCCTACAGTTCGCAGTCCAGGAGCTGAATCTGCAAAAGATAGAGGCTGTGCCTAAGTGTCTCAGTGGCTTCTCACCCTGGGGGCAAAAGCCAACACTATCCTCACTAGTTCCAAAGTCCACACCCCACTGACCTCTCTATTTGTCCTTGGCATCTATGTGTTGATAATTCTGGAAACGCCACAGCTGTTGGTATTCTGGCGTCTGTTCAGCTGGCTGCTGGTCAGGGCCCCCTGGGGCTAAAACCTCTGGCTCACAGGGGGCTGGTGTCGGCTTCCAGAGAACTGTGTTGGCTGCTCCCTGACAGGCTGCTGTTAGCTTTTCTGTGTCATTTTGTGGATTCTGTAGCTCCAAAATTTGTTCAGAGTCCTCTTTTACATGAATTGTTGAAAGTAGGAGCTGGAGCCACTCTGAAGTCCTGTTTCTACTCCACCATCTTGACTCCGCCCGCCCCCCCCACCCTTTTTTTACTCTTGATATTATTAATCTCCACTTTGGTTTTTAGGCTTTCCATTTGAATTGGAAATTTTTAATATATCATTTTTCTAGGCTTTCTTTTTTAGTTGCATAGGCAATTCATTGTTTTCCATTTTTATTAATGTATACATTTAGAAATATAAGTTTTCCTCTGTGTACTAATCTCATACATTTTGCAATGTTCATTTATTGTTTTCATTCTCTTTAATGAAATTACTGGTTATTCCTGTGATTTATTCTTTGACCCACTCATTTTTTAGTGTTAGATTATTCAGTTTCCAATTACATCTTAATCTATTCTTCTGTGACACTTTTTACAATGTAATTTTTATTATATTATTGTTTATAATAGGTTAATATTTCTACTATTCTGCATTGGTTTGTGAGATTTTATGTCCTTATACTTGTGAAGGTGCCATGTATAGCTGAGAAAAAATGTATATTCCTTTCTATTCCCATTTCAATTTTCTTCAGATGTCTATTATATCTAACTTTTTCTAAGATTCTATTCATCTCTGACTTCTTTTTTATTTATTTTAAGGTTAGATTTGTCAAGCTCTGAGAGGGTAAAGTTGATGTTCCCAAGGATTCAAAAGTTTTTACTCTCTTTTTCCTCTTATAATTCACTTAACTTTTCATTTAAGAATTTGGATGAAATGCCATTTGGTACATATATGCAGAGCTAGGTAGTGTAGGGGAGACAGTGCTGGCCCTGGAGAAGCAAAAACTACTTTTCCCAAGTTCAAATACATCCTCTTACACTGTGTGTTTGACCCTGGGTAAGTCAATTACCCATGTTTGCCTCAGTTTCCTTATCTGTAAAATAAGCTGGAGAAGGAAATGACAAACCACTTTAGTATCTTTGCCAAGAAAACCCAAAAGAGATTCTCGGAACCCCAAAAAGAGTCACAGTAAGTCAGACATGACTGAAAAACAACTAACAACATTTATATTACTTCATTGTCTATGGTTCCTTTTAGCAAGATGTTTCTGAGTTTATCCCTTTTAATTCATTCTGTGACTGCTACACTTGCCTTTTTGACTTCAGCTCAAGCATAATAGATTCTGAACCAAATCCTTATTTCAACTCTGTGTGTGTATCTCTGTTTCACATGTGCTTATTGTAAAAAGCATATGATTGGACTGTGGTTTCTACTCCATTCTGCTATGTTCCTATTTATAGGTGAGTTCATCCCATTCACTTTCATAGTTATGATTACTATGCATTTCCCTCTATCTTTTCTTCAATTTATCCTTCTCTCTCCCTTTCTAGTTTGTCCCTCCTCTAAAGTATATTTTGCTTCTGACAATTGCCTTTCCTTTTATCATTCTGCCTTCTCTTATGGAGGCATTTAGGTGGTACAATGCAAAGAATACCAGGCTTGGAGTCAGAAAGATCTGAGTTCAAATTTTGTCTCAGACACTTACTAACTGTGTTACCCTGGGCAAGCCACTTAACCCCTATTTGCCTCTGTTCCTCATCTGTAAAATGGGAACGCACTAGGGAAAAAAATTGCAAACTACTCCAGTATCTTTACCAAGAAAACACCATCAATAAAAATCAATGGGGTTAGCTAGAGTCAGACACAAATGAACACTTGACCAGCAGCAACAACTTTCTCTTATTCCCTTCCCCTCCTACTTCTCTATTGGGTGAGGTAAATTTCTGTTAACAATTATGTGTGTGTGTGTGTTTGTGTATTCCCTCTCTGAACCAATGTAGATGTGAGTAATGTTGTGTTCTCTACCCCCCTATTTCTACCATTTTCCCTTCCACTGCCAAAGCTCTTCCTTGCCTGCCCCTTTTATGTGAGATAATTGTTTCTATTCTTACCTCTGTTTCCCTTCTCCCAGAATAATTTTCTTACCTATCATATTTTTTTACATTCTATAGAAAGAATTGATTCACTCCTGATTTCTCTTTCTCTGAAGAATCCTTCTAGCTACCCTAATAAAAAGTTATATGTATCATCTTCCCATATATGAAGGTAAATAGTTTAATCTTACTGAGTCCCTTATGACTTATCTTTCATTTTTACTTTTTCATGTTTCTCTTTAGTCTTGTATATGAAAGTTAAATTTATTCAGCTCTGGCCTTTTCATCAGGAATGCTTGAATATACTCTATTTCTTTAAATAAACTTTTTTTTTCTCTTGAGGGATTATACTCACCTTTTCTGAGTAGATTATTTTTGTTTGTAATCTCAGTTATTTTGTCTTCAGAATGTCATATTCCAAGCCCTTTCTTCCTTCAACATTCTAGCTAATAAATCTTGTATGATCCTGACTGTGACTTAATGGTATTTGAATGGTTTCCTTATGGATGCTTAAAGTATTTTCTCCTTGACCTGGGGGCTCTGGAACTTGCCTATAATATTCCTGGGAGTTTTCATTTTGGGATCTCTTTCAGGTGGTGATTGGTAGATTCTTTAAATTTCTTTTTTTACTATCTCATTTTAGAATATCAGGTGCTTTTCCTTGATGATTTCTTGACCTATGATGTCTAGACTCTTTCTTTGCTCATGGCTTTGAGGAGGTCCATTAATTCTTAAATTTTCTTTCCTTGATCTTTGTCCAAGTGAGTTGTTTTCCTAATGTTATGATTCACATTTTCTTCTATTTTTTCATTCTTGTGACTGTGTTCCATGGAGTCATTAATATCCACTTTCCCAATTCTAATTTTTAAGGAATTATTCTCTTCATAAAACTTTTGCACGTCTTTTCCTATTTGACTAATTCTGTTTCTGAAGTATTATTTTCTTTAGTATTTTTTGCTATATCTTTTACTAAGCTGGTAATTATTTTCATAATTCTCTTCCTTTGCTCTCATTTCTTTACCCAATATTTCCCCTACCACTTATATTTGACTTGGAAAATTATTTTTTTAACTCTTCCATCAATTCTTGTTGAGTTTGTATCTAATTCACATTTTTTTCTTTGAGGCTTTGCTTATAGATGTTTTGACTTCACTGATTTCTTCTGAATTTGTGTCTTGGTCTTCCCTATCACCATAGCACTATTTTATGATCATGTATTTTTGATCCTTGTTCCTTTTTTTCAACCCAATATCTTGATTTTGAAATTTATATTAAAGTTGGGCTCTATTCATATTATGGCAGGAGAGGAGTTCTGTCTCAGTTTTCAGGATTTTTCATCCTGCTAATTTTAGAGCTAGTTCCAAGGGTTTGGAAGTTTTCAGTGCTTTGAAGGTGGTGTAATCTGGGAAGAGGTGTGGTTACTATCCTCCTGGTATGCACTCTAAAACATATTTCATAAAGTGATGGGAGATAGGAAATAGATTCATAAAATAAGGAGATATTTCTTTTTTTTTGACATAAAAGCAATTAGGTGGCTCAGGGGATGTCACTAGGCCTTCAATCAGAAAGACCTGAGTTCATGTCCAGCCTCAGATACTTACTATCTGTGTGACCCTGAGTAAGTCTAGTCTACTGGAGAAAAAAAATAATAAATCGCTATAATATCTCTGCCGAAAAAACCCCATGGATGGTATTGGCATTTAATTGTCCACAGGATGACAAAGAGTCATACATGACTGAACCACTGAACCACAATAATTTTTTTTTTACCCTAGAGGGAGTTAGGATGAGACAGCTCAGGCAGCAAAGATGACTTGCTAAAAGTCCAAATGTCAAATATTTATGGAGCTGGTACTAGAAGTCAAGCTTCCAGAATATGCTTTTTTTTTTCTTTTGGGGGGGATATTGAAGGTTATTGTGGTAGTCTGGCATGTGCTTCTTTGGAAGTCCTAATTTACTGTCAAATACTGAAAGTTTCATTTTGGGGTGCTGTGACTATATAATGTCATCACTTGATGAGTGTATGAGGGCTTTCAAATGAGAATCTTCTTTAAAATATATTTTAAAACTTAGTATAGTTCTGTGTATGATTAAATCCCAGGGTGCTTTGGTCAGAATTAGACTTATTGCTGTTTGGAGCCAACTCTTTGCTAAGGACTTTGTGAGGAAACAATGACTTGAATTTGATTCCCTACTCTTACTTTGATACCAGCTAAATACATTTTAATTGCTCTTGTTTCATTAATACTCTTCTGGCCATTGGATCAATGATTTGTCTGGCTAGCAAATATAGGGAAACAATCATCCAGGAGACAGAATGCTGCTACCCTGACATACATTTTTCAACAGGATCATGGAAAAAAAAAAAAAACCTGGGGAGGTTTAGTTATTCCAATTCGCCCCCTCCCCAGCCCCAAGAATGCTAAAGTATTTTTGCAAGGCACATAATATGTTGAATCAGCAGCAAGCAAAATAGGACTAAATTGTGATGTAATCTTCAAGAAAACCATATTTGTAATAAGGTTAATTAAATTTTCTGCAAGCTTGAGACGAGCATGCTGTAAGTGTGCCAGTAAATCTGGTCTTACTTTATCAAACTGAAGGGCAACCCCCCACACCCCCCTTCTCCCAGAATGAGTAGCGCATTGCCAGAGGACACACAGGCTGGCAACAATAACTAATACGTTATGAGAGGTTAGACAAGTTTAAACAGGAGTTGTTTCTGAACTGAAGGGCAAATTGGAAGAAATTTCTTTGTCTGCTTGTGATGCTGTTAAATTGAAAGCACAATGGGAGGTTTCAGTAGAAGCAACAAAGGTTGAAATGATAGCCTGCTGTTTGCAGTGAGCATCGTGGTTCCATTGAGGGTCCAGACATCTGGTAACAACAGCCACTCCTTGTCAGGTTTTGCCCCACACTGGGCACCAGAACACTTTGCACTGTTTAACTCATCAGGGTCTTCCAGCTCTACAGCGTGCTCTACATCAAGAATGTTTATGTAATAAAACAGAGCTAATTAAACATTTCAAAGGGAAACATTATTTTAACACTAATTAGATATGATTACAGTTCCTTTTCTATGCCTGTGCTGAACTGCACTGAAGCACCCTTGTTTGCTTTTTTTTTTTTTTAACTCAGTTCTGTAACAAAATCTTATCAAATGATATCACTCTCTCCTGTCTCATGGTGTCTTTATCCCCCTGAATGGGATCATATGCATAAACCCTAATCAAATTTAAAATGTATTAAAACAATGGATATATATGTGATGGAAAACTAGCTAATGGTGTGTAATTCACGCAGAAATGTTCCTCAGAATCTTGAATAATTTGCAGGTATTGTGTTACTCAGTTCTTTCCCACATCATCTCTGAGCCTGGGTATGAGGAAGGAGTTACTTTATTTTATAGTCTGAGGTTCTAACATGAATGGGGGGAAGATAAATCATTTGCTTAAGACCATATAACTGGTCAATGGCTGATTTAAGATTGCTATTATGTAGATGTAGTATAGCCAAGCATAATTTCTGGTGAAGTCTGTCTCAGACAGTAGTGATGAAAGTGCTCTCACTCAAAATATTTAAACTATACAGGATGAAGTGATAAAACTTGCATGTGCAAAACATTACCTGGATTGGTGGTAAGAAGACTACCTGGCTGTCTCAAAGACCTCTTTTTTCATTGGCTTCTGAGATTCTACAATGATAAACTTTAAAGTGATAAAAAAGAATAAAAATAAACTATAAACTTTTAAAACAAACAAAAATACTACACAGTCCTCAAATTATAGTTTTATTTCTATCTGTATTATATAACATGGGCTTAAAGAAATTCACATGGATATTGGAATAATATAAGAATATAAGATGCCTGGATATAGGTAAATGAGTTGGAAAGTTGTAAGAGCAAGGATGAGCTAATTATTTCAAGAAACATTTATGAATTCCCTCATCAGTTAAGAAAGAAATGTACTTACTTTGTTCAGTGAGACTTGATTTTGGGTCTAAAAAAATGGTATTATACTATGAATAGGGTTTGTTTTACATAATTTTGAAAGTGTTGAGGAAGTAATAGTAGGATATTCTTGTTTCAATGAAAAAATTCAGCATATTTCTCCTTTCTTATTTTCGACCTCTCCCTCATGCTCACAAAGAAAAGAGAGATCTCCTACATACAGGTTCTCTGCAGTCCCAATTAAAATGGACTTCAATGAGAAGTTTTTCTTTTCCACTTCCAACCTGAGCTTCAGGGCATAGCTGTAGCTGGAGAGTATATTGTGTTCATTTTGCTATTTGAGTTGTTCAGGAAGAAGAAGTTGTCTTTCAAATACCAAACAGCTAATATAATGCCTTCAGGACTCTGCTGTCACATCAAGGATTCTTAGAGATAGATAGATAGATGGATAGATAGATAGATAGATAGATAGATAGATAGATAGATAGATAATGATATAGATAGAAATATAGATAGATGCATAAATATATAGATAGAAAAGTCTATCTGTATAAATATAGGTAATATGTGATTTAATATCAAATAGCTAAAGTTTTAACAAATATATTATAAAGAATTTGTTATTAGTCATAAGAAATTCCTATAATTGGAATTATGATTGTGAAGATGACAGTTATTCAAAGAAAAAGTAGATGATATTCTAGTCAAATAAATTGGCAATCTTATCCTTAGAATCAGAATCATGGAATATTAGAGTTCAGAAGGACCTTAGAGACCATTTATTCTAACGCTGTCATTTTACCTAGGGGGAAACTGAATCAGAGATGTGAAATAATTTTCCCAAGGTCAAACAGTTAGCTAGTGGAAGAACCAGAGCTAGAACCTGACTTTCAATCCTGTCCTCTTTGTAAGAAACTACACCATCTATACAAAGAACATCACTGAACTGACCAGACAAATATATTTTATATACAGATATAGTTGTGTGTATATATATATTTATATTTATAAAGCATACACACATATATATGTATGTGTCTCATATATATACACACATATACATATGTGTGTATATGTATATATCCTTAAATTCTTATATATTATATTATATACATCCATATATATGTATATATCCTTACATTATTCCTCACTGTACTGGTAAGCTTCTGTTATGTGATAGGTCTTGAGCATTGGTACTTAAAGAGGAGTCAAGGAAGAAACACTGGCATCCTTGTTCAAATTGGCTGATACATACTATCCAGACCAGTGTTCATTTTCCCACAGTACCTTCCATGTAAAAAAAAAAATTATGATAGAAATAGAAGACAGAAATAAAGCAGTTCCTGCCTTTGTACTTATATTCTATTAAGGGTGGGGGGGCAAGACATGAACATATATTAGTATTTTTACAAAAATGCATTCAAAATAAATAAAAGGAAACTCTTGAGAAGGAGGACATTAAGAGCTGTGGGAAGCAGAAGAGGCTTTTTGTGCTTTACTTGAGCCATGGGCAAGATGAGGGATTGTAAGATGTGGCTATAGGGAAGAAGTGCCTTCTAACCCTTGATGATGGTGCATGCATGGAAGCAGGATATGGGGTAGCATGTGTGAGGAATAGAAAGTAAACTTGGTAACCATTAACAAAATCTAGCAATCAGGTACTCATGGAAACCAAGGAATAAAACCTTCCTCAGATTGCCTAACTTTTGACAAAATAGCACTGAAATAAGAAACAAATAAAAACAATAAAAAAGTGATTAGGATGCTTTATTTCTGACCTTTGTTTTCACTGGGCCTGGCTGAAATTCTTTCTCCTTTGGCCTATAGATCCTGTTTTATAGGGTGAGGCTGATAATTTTGTGTAACACTGTCTCCCTTAAATCCAGTACACGGGAAAGTCAAGACATTATCTGTGATGTCTTTGGTCTTTTTTCAAAATGAAGGGCAATCAACAAGAGACACTCTTCTATCCTGTCCTCTCCTCTCCTCTTTCAGGCGGAAATTGCAAGTGAAATTTCTTTTTTTTTTTTTGTTTCCAGATGTTTCACCTCTCACATTATAGAGGGAACATGATGCATTGTAATAGAGGCCATGCCTTGCATTCCAGAATATCAGGGCTTAGGTCCTGCCTCTGACATTATTAACTGTATGGCTAAGGGAAAGTCATTTAGACTCAATGTGTACTGATAGTCTCCTGACACTATATATGACAGATAACTTGCAGATGTTCATGGGTGACATGGATTTCTTCATGGGGGGGGGGGAGGGTTCTTCCACTGAAGAAATTACAAGTCCAAACCAAAATTTTAAAGAAGAAAAGAAAAATGGAAATGAAAAGTTAACCCATCATTATGTCCTGTCAATTCTTCCTTTGCAAAAGCTGTCAGATTCCTCCTTTTCCTTTTGTTCTACTGCCTCCTCCCTCATGATTCCATTAACTTATCATATTGCCTTCTAGCTGGCATTTCCTGCCTATGGTCTCTTCTTTCCTCAATATTCCTTACACGTGCCAATTATGTTAGTCTTTCTAAAATATAAATTTCATTGCATTGCTCCTCTTTTCAGGAATCTGTTTCCCGCCACATTGTTTAGGATCTTCTCTCTTTCAAGTCACCCACTCCCCTGTCAGCTGGCTCCATCCTGACTATCAAATTTGCTTCCTACTATTTCTATAGCCTTTTGATCCAATCAGCCTCTTTCCTTCAAAGGGCATGCTTATATTTGCTTTCTTGCTTTTTTGTACAACTTCACTGCCCACAACAAAATATTCCTTCATTCTATCCCACCTCCCTTCCACCCCTGCCTCCTACTGCTCTTTATCCTGCTTATTATATAAGGTCCAGTTTAAGTGGCATCTTTTTCATGAAATCTTCACTCATAATGCCAGTCCCCCTTATTTCTCCTGTCTCTTAATTTCTTTTGTGCTTTTTGTCCGATATATAATATAATCATATAAATCATATAATCATATATAATATAATAAAAAATCATGTAATATAAGCATATAATCATTACCATATCAAATTAGCATAGGATACAATTATTATATAATATTATTTTCAATATATCTATATTTTGCCTTTCCACCTAGATAATACATTTTGAGTGAGCAAATATCTAATTCTAATTTTCCCAATTAATTAATTCTCTCAAAAATATTTTCATAGCTCTTGAAATATCCTATGCAGTAGATTGACAATGTTAGTATTAATTCCCTAGTTCCCTAAACATTTCAAATTCTCTTATATGTTTTTCATATAGGATGCTCATAATACATTCATAGTATTTCAAGTTTGAATCTTTAACAGTATTTTCCAAGAACACATAGAAGTATGTCATGCTATCATTATTATATTATTTGGGGACATATGGCTTAGAGTTTTACTTCACTTGTTTTCAAAATAAATTTATGGAAAACTTATTTTGATGCCACCCATCAAAGTATGAAATTTGGATTAAGAAAGATTATTAGTTGAATTCTTTCCAAAGAGGGCTAGTTACCCCAAATACTAGAAAGAATTTAATTAATTAATTTATTTTTGCTATTCCCAATCATATGGTATTGGCTCTCTCTATAATGAGAGGTGTGTGGAAAAGATGTTTGAAAGAGGAATAGTTAGACCAGGGATGGGGAGCCTGTGGCCTTAAGGCCACATCTGTCCTTCTTGGTCCTTAGGTGCGGCCTTTTGACTGAGTCCAAGTTTTACAAAACAAATCCTTTTATTAAGGGGATGTATTATGTAAAGTTTGGATTCATTCAAGTGGCCACACTTGAGGACCAAGAGGACCACAGGTTCCCCAACCCTCAGTTAGAAATTTGACAACCTTAATTAACCTTTAGTATTTTCTCAAGAATCACTTAGTGGTAAAGTTATTAGGAATTAACATCTATTGTGTATCCCCGTTTTCTGCAGCTCCTTGTTCCTTAGAAAGACCACCTGAAGTGGCATTGCATGTGTATTTGTGAGAAATGGGAAGAGGTCTTTATATTTAGAACTGACTTTTACTTAAAAACACCCAGTGGAAATTTATTGGAAAAAAGGTCAGGCAGCTGTTGAAATTTCCATTTATTGTCCAGTTGTCCCTATGACTCCCTTTTGTATTGAATCAAATTGTTGACCTCCAACCCACAAGAATTAGGAGGGGGGAAAGAAGGGGAGAGTGGTCTGGGAGGAGATAGAGAAGAAAGTGTAATTAGGACTTTTCTCTACCTTATCCTAGTTACAAAGAGGTAAACATCAACTTTTCTTTTAATTTAGCCCTTTACACACCTTGTGAAAGATAAATGTATTCTGCTTAGAGAAGCTAATGTTATTATTAGTGTCTATTATTTTGCAGCAGAGGATAAAATGGGGGAGTCAGAAGTTGTGAGACTGTGTATTCTGAAAATGTGGAAGGAAAGGAACCACATAAGGGAAAGAAATATAAAAGTAGTCCATGAATCACAACTTTTCTGAGAGAATTCTGTATGATTGGTAATACTTTTCACACTCTGAAAAATATTATATTTAATAATTCTCTTATACCTACTTTGCCTATGATTCCTGAGGCTCTTACTTGGATGATTTTTATCAGTGTAGAAACTTCTTCCTTGATCCGAGACTTACCTTTGTTATCCCATACTATTCATATTAGATGGCCTTCCTGAATCTCTCGGGTTAATAAATGTCAATCCTTAGATGATAAATCTCTCAAAAATTTAGCCATATTGGTCCACATGTAATAGCCATGCAGGTCACTTGGCCAAACTCAATGTTTTTTCACCTTGTCAGGACCTGTCAGACCTTTTCCTCTATGGGCAAAACTCGGGAACCCAGGGTAGCTGCTATGCCCCAAGATGAATCATTGGAGTACCACTTAATTAAATTATTTTTATACCAAAAAGTACTAATCTTACTTCCACTAGTATTTATTTATACTCCTTTCCTCCATTCCACACTTCACTCCCTTTTAGATACTGTCTTTCTCCATTAGAACGTAAGCTCTTTGAGGAAAAGATGTCTTTCTCTTTGTATTTGTTCTAGCTGCTCTTGGTGCAGTTCCTTTGTCTGTCTGATCTGGGGTTGGACTAAACAGCCTCTGAGGTTTCCTCTAGCTCCACTTCTATGCCCAATTATAATCATGAATCCCTAGTCATGGATATTTTATAATTTGGGCAAATTACACTTATGGTTTTTCCCCTATGATAAAAGTTGTTTCACCAATAGAAGGACCACAGGAATGTTTTTGTTTTGTCTGTGCTATTACTTCCAAAATATCTTCTTAATATCTTCACTGACACATTTGACTGTCATGCATTTGTGTTTTTCAGTGATTCTTTCCATCAATATCATTCCCCCTACATCTTCAGTCTTCCTTCTAGCATATCTTTTTACACTTACCTTCTCCTTGGTGATACTACCTATATTATTAGGAATGGAAAAGTCAGTCATCCTAACACTGACCTATAATGTAAATACCCCAATTACTTTCCATTTTTTATCCTTGAAGCTTACTGTCTAGAAAGACTTCTTAATAATTAGTGCTCTCCCAATGGGGTGGTATGGGCTATGTTGGAAGTTGATGACTTTCCTCTTTTTGAAGTCAGATATCTTGTAGAGGGGTTACTGCTTGGACCATTTACTCCCTGAGATTCCTTCCAGCTTTGAAATTTAGTGATTCTATACCATTTGAAACTTTGTACATGTTTCCTTCAGTGTATTTCTAAATCTGGAGAGATGCCTTTCTCACAGAAAATAAATCATTTTTATTTTCAAAATGCAAACTCTGCTAAAACCTAGTAGACTACTTCCACTAGAGGACCATGGTCAAGGCTTGAACACTGTATGAGGTGTTTTCATTTCACTTTGGATTCTGATTGTCACACATGTATTTATCTGTGCTTTTACAGGCAGATTGTTTTTTGAACCAGTCCTAGGGTTAGTAAGTATGATAAAAGTTTCTCCCACACAGTTTGCCAACTTTGCCCCTCAAAGCTGACCTGTTACCCTACTGAGCAAACTCCCCTTTTCGGAAGTTCTCTTGGACAAGAAAAGAACTGCAAATTGATATGACTTGTGAAATGCTCTGATTGTTTTTGCACAAATGTGGAGGCTAGAAATGAAAAAGAAAAAAAGGACTCCATGATGTATGTGTGTGTGTGTGTGTGTGTGTGTGTGTGTGTGTGTGCACGTGGGTGTGTATGTGTAAGCATCTATGTGTATCTTTAAAAATAAAAAGGTCTAAATCTGCAAGCCTGAAAGAGTCCTTTAGCAAAACAAAACAAAAACAAAATTTTGTGTGCTAACCACAGAAACAGGTTTTAAACCCATTAAAATATTTCATCCCATTATTTTTTTTGACCAATTGACCACAATATTAAAATTTCAATCATGGAGCAGCTGACAATTGCAGTTGCCTAATTTTATTTGAGTTTTTTTTTTCCTTTTTCCATTTTTCCATCCTGTTAGCGCTGCTGCCTGTGCCCAGACAGTAATGGGCTTCTTGTATGCCCACGACTGTTATGATCATGTAAATTTATTGGTGCTTAGAAGAAGCGAGCTATTAAAACATTACAACAGCCATTACAGCCGGGCTCGTGTTGGCTTTCGCTCCCAATGAACATATGCTTCCGAGTGAATGCCTAAACTCTTATTTATGGATTTAATTTAATATGCGGAAAGAATTCAAAATTAAATTTTGTGTCTGCCTCCAGAGAGTGTCAGTGTATAATAACATGGTAATTTTTACACATCTTTATGAGAAATGGGAAAATTAATTCTTTCTGACAAGTTGTAATTATTCGACTTGGAACAGTTGCAGCTGAGCAGTTTGCATGCCTGTTGTCTGGTGTTGCGCAGTGTAAGGGGAAAATGTGGGATGGAGATATATTGTGCATCTGAGAGTTTCTAATAGCTTCTGACATTTTAGCCTTGCATATTATCAGGGTGCTCTTTAAGGAGTGGGGCTATAATCTATTATGTTGCCTGGGACACACAGAGTTGCAATAGATGGAGCAGCCTAGCACAATAGGATTATTTCTAAAATGGGGGGGAGAGTATCTCCTGGATCACCCTGGTAGATTAACATAGATGAAATTAAGATGGCAGCTTATAATCCTCAAGTTCATATATTATTGCATACCTATTTTTGCCTGCATGTATGCAAAGAAAAATATAATCTCTGAGCATTTCACCAGAATTTGGTTCGATTTTAAGAGACTAAACATATAAAAGTGAAAGTACTTTTTACAACTAAGATAGCTTCCAAGGGGAATGCCCATCTTTGGATTATTCTATCTGGTGACTTAAGAATTAGTTTCTAAATGTTCAACAAAAAAGGAAAAAAAAACAGTTTCAACATGCAGCTAAACCAAAACACACCACTGGTTCCATTAGCAAATAAAATGCTGAACATGCTGTATGTGAAGAGAGTGCATGCTGATTGACAGGCCAGCCTGGTGGAGGTTGGTATAGTCTCTGTTGTGCAGGATCAATATAGACTTTTCAAAATAAATGCAAACTGCAGTGTTAAGACAGTGTTTAGCAGATGAGCATTAGAAAAAGTACTGTCATTAAAAGCGAGTACATTTTCTCTTTGCTTTGGTACCTCTGTTACAGTACACAGGGAAGTACAACTGTTGATTAAGTGGGTATCCCTCTGTTCTTTGAGTCTGTATAGTCTAACTACTCTGACATCATGTTAAGAGGCACAGTCTTGCTAGAGGGCTATATTTAAGGGAGCTGTAAAGCTGAGTTCTAACCACTTGTGGCCACCAAAATAGCATGATACTTTTTGCATGTTAAGGCTGGAGTCCTGCCCAAGTTCTAATTGGGTAATTATATCCTACCTTGCTCACATTCCCTGCAGCTACCAAGTTCTTTCTGTCCCAAACTGCTCTCCGCTGTGGTGCACTATTAAACAACTGCCCTTTCCACCTCAGAGATGGCTGCATCTCACTGATTTGTGGTGGTGTTTTTACCCAAGTAAGAAGTACCTAATCCTGATAGGGATGATGTCCTTATACACTTCACCTTTTAGCTTTTCTCACAATTAGTATTTTATTTGTTCCCACATAATTGTGAGATAGGAACCATATTATTTTTTTAAGAGGGAAATCAAAGGTATATTAAGCAAAGTGTGAAGGTTCAAACAGATAGTAAATGACCTAAAAGAGGCTAGAAATAATAAAGCCCTATTCTTAAGCCACAAACCTTTCTTCTGCATCATATCAACTGAAATTATTGGCTGCCATTATAATTGTTTTTGCTTTTTAAATGCTAAAACTCAGTGATTATTGAATCACCATGCCATGATAACAGTGCAATATAATGGAAAGATCCTTGTAATGGGAGTTGGAAACCTGGCCTCCAAGACCAATTGTGTTAACTTAAGCAAGTCAGTAGAACCTCTGTTGTCTTTATTTTCTTGTCTATAAAACAAGGGTAAAGCAGTCAAACTCTAAATGTCTCAAAATTCTTGAAAGAGTAATGTTCTGTTTTAGGTGTCAAAGAAGAGAAAATGAGCAAACACTGTCATCTTTATCAGGCAAAACCAAGGTACAGAGAGGGCAGGTGGGAGGAGTGAGAAACCAGAGGGGGGAGCCAGTAAGCTAAATCATGGGTGTTACTGGTATCTGAAGAGGGATTCAGGAGCCTACTAAGTCATAAGAAGCTAGGAACATGTTAAAGTCTTCTTGGTACTTTGCAGTGTGTGTGGGTTGGGGAGAGAAAGGGGGGGAGGGGAATGACCCTGCCCTCTAACTTTGCCAAGTTACTTGGCAACTCACCTCCTTTCTTTTGCCACTAAATTTCTTGAAAAGAAAGATAATGATCATTATTGTTTGACTTTCACATTTGGCTTGTTTAATCCTCACTATATCCCTGAAAGTTTTGAATTTCCATTTAACAGATTAGAAAACTAAGGCTCAAAGAGGGTGTGACTTGCCCAAGGTCAGATAGCTAGTTAAGAGATCTTGGACTAGATCCAAAGTCTTCTTACCACTAATCCAGTATTTCCTTTCTCTACATTATGCTGCCTTCCCTATTAAGGAATGCAATAGTTTTGGAAAGTAGAATTGTGATCTCTACTTGCTGCCTCTACTTCTTTACCACCAATGCTTTAACCTCCTGTAATATGGTTTTCATATATACCATTCTATTGAAACTTCCTTCTCAAAGATGATCCTCTCCCAAATCATTAAATATGTTGTAAATAGTGAATCTTCATACTCTTTGAAATCTCTACCTCATTGAGCACTATTGACTTCATCAAAGCTTTCTATATTTTTATTTTCTCTGACTCAATACTCTCTTGGTTATCCTCCTAGCTTTCAGACTGCTGTTTATCTACTTTGTGATTCTTCCTTCCTCCCATCCTCTATAGTCATATTTTGAGGTCTGTTCCTTGGCCCTATTCTCATTCTTTACTCCCACCTTTCATGACCTCAAATATTTGTCTAGTGAAAGATAACTGAACATAGAAAAAGAAGACCTGGATTCTGATCTCAGCTCTGCATCTTACTTCCTGGATTACCTTGGGAAAGTCATTTATCCTCCTTGGTCTTAGTCTCTTCAGCAGTTAAATGAAGAGATTTGGCTAGAGGATATCTATGGTGCCTTCCAGTTTCAAATTCTGACCTTGAAAACTATCACAATTGAACACGACTCCTAACTATCTTAAGCTCTCTAGAACCCAAACTCTCTCTGGAGTTCCCATTCCCATGTTTCCTACTACCAGCTGTGCCCATGTGCATATCACTTGGCTCCCTCAAATCCAATACATATAAAATTTAATTCCTCACCCCTCCCTTCCAATAATCTCTTGCTCTTGAATTTTCTATATTTGTTAATGATAATTTTTCTTAAAGTCAGGTTGAATTATGTGACTCTTCTACTCATTCAAATCTACTATTATCTTATGACTTCTAGAATTAAAATGTAAACCTCCATGTTCAGCTTTTAAAGCCCTATATGGTCTCAACCTATCTTTCTAATTTCCTTATACATTACTCCCTATTCTGTACTCTGTGATTCAGCTCAACTGACCAAGACACACCAATGTCAGCAGGTAGGAGGATGGAAGTATATAACACAGAAAAGCAAACCTCGAAGGACAATCAAATACTTGGAGCTTAGTAATAGATTTGATGCTCTTCAAGAATTGGTACTTTTGTTGGCCCAACTTGGGCAATCGGGGTTAAGTGACTTGCCCAAGGTCACACAGCTGGTTTTTGTGTTAAGTGTCTGGGGCCATTTTGAACTCAGGTCCTCCTGACTCCAGGACCAGTGCTCTATTCATTGCACCACCTAGCCACCCCAAAAAGGTATTCTCTCAAGAAACATTAGCTTCTTCTGCTCCAAGTAAAGATGGTATGGATATAAGTGACTCAGGAGAGAAGTTATCTAGTCATGTTCAGAGATAGTATAAACAATGATGCCTAGGAACTCCTTGCTGAGGACAACTCATGATTGCCTAGAAATAAACAGTAAAGCATTCCTTTGTATTTCTCATGTATTTATCAGTAACCTGACTGAGAAACTCTTTGGGAATTGTCAAACCTGACAATCAGGACCCAATTCTCCTGTATCATGTGAGTATAAATTATACTGCCAGAAGAAACCTAGGATGATGGTTATGAAGTCCTGAAAATACTTATCTTAATAATACGGGTTATATTTTAATAACTGCTGCCAGTTTAAGATTGGACTTTCAGAACAAATTTGTCAAGTAAACAAATGGTTAAGAAAATAATATCTGAAAAAGGAGTTTTGGAGAATGAGTAGAGGAATAATCAGCTCATTCCTTATGATAGAGTACAGCAAAACATTTTTTTGGGGTATCATGTGCATATACATGTAAACATATGTATTTATTTACATGTATATGTATATACATGTATGTGTGTTGTAAGTATATATATATTTATATATGCCTTCACATTAGATCTATATCAAGATGATTTTTAAACTGAAAAATGAAGGGGAATGAGAAAATTCCTATAAAATTCAATGAGTTTGATACCATAGAGAGAAGGAGGTAAAATATAAGGAAAATGTCATGTGAAGAGAACCAATAAATACATTATATAAAATATCTGAGAAGGTAATTGTTAATAAAACCTATAGTTATATATGCATATATATAATATATACAAAATATATAAAATATTGATAACTAAGAAGGTAGGCTAGAGATCTTATTGCAAAGAGTAAAATTTGATCTTGTGTTTATCATTGCAACATGAAAAGATGGGATTTATGACTGGAATGTAGTTACTGAAAGCATGGGGTATTTAAAAAATAAAATGTATAAAAGGAGTAGTGGAGCAGAATTAAATATTATAAAGATATACTCACATGAACAAAATGCCAGAAGGGGCGGCTAGGTGGTGCAGTGAGTAGAGCATTGGCCCTGGAGTCAGAAGGACCTGAGTTTGGATCCGGCCTCAGACACAATGCACACACAAACAAAAAACCTAGCTGTGTGACCTTGGGTAAGTTACTTAACCCCAATTGCCCTCCAAAAAGCAAAAAAAAAAAAAAAAAAAAAAAATGCCAGAACCAGAGGAACTAAGCATAATAAAGAGAACTGAAGGAAAAATAAATACGAGATTACCATGGGTATACACTATATATAGACCTCTATATAAAGACCACTTGGACAGAGGAGAGAATAGATAAAGAGTTTAATAAACAGATCACAAATCTGATTTGTCATTACTAATAGTACATACTACTTCTATATCTCTATTTGAGGGGCAGTGTTGAACAAGGGGTAAAGAGCTGACTTCAAAGTTAGGAAGACCTGAGTTCAGTCCCACCTCAAACACAAACTGACTGCATGATCCTGGATAAGTCACTTAACTCCTCAGTGCTCCAGACTACCCTTTAAGACTATCAGTTGCAGAGAAGCTTCTGACATGAATTTTTTGATAGTTTCCTCATCCAAAAATTGCCTATATCACCAAAATCTTAGGTCTAGTCCCCATCCTATCTCTAAATATCAAAATATTTAATCCCTGCCAAAAGCAGAGAAAATGATAAATCTTGACTTGCCTAAAAGACCATTTATTAAAATGTAGTAAGTATACTCTATGCCTGCCATTCCTAAATCTTAGGGATAAAGGTACCTCTGAGGAGTTGGGATATATTTCTCTTCTCTAATACTATAAATTCAAGTCCCCACATGAAGATTTTCCCCTCATATGATTAGGTACCAGAGTCATCCTTCTAGTTTCATTTAAACAGTGATCATCAATAAGCTTTTACAAAGGCACATTTACTTTGAAGATAAAATAAGAACAGGAATACAAACATTTCCCCCAACACATCGGGGGCATAGTCTCTTCTGTATTGCCTGTTGTCCAAAAAAAAAAAAAAAAAGAAATTGATGGAGACTGACAAATTTTGAAAACCTCCCTATTCAAAGAACTTTCAATTATTTATGTAGTTAATTGACTAGAACCAATTATAGAATAGCTGCCCATGATTCAAAACCTCTCTATGGCACTTATATTATACTTCATTGTGACTCTCCAGGAAGTACACTCTCAATCCTATTCTACATTGGTTATTTCATCCACTAAGTGCAGCAGTGCACTGTGTGGGCTCATAAGGACTTGAGCTTATTGGTAAGTCTCTTGCTATAAAAAAGATGCAAGAATTAAACAAATAAAATAATATTCTTCATCTGAATCTCATCAAAAGGAAGGAACTAATATCTGGGTGGGGAACCTGGAGTCAAAGGGCTGCCCTTGAAGACCTAGAGGGCCACATTTGGCCTCGACGTTACAGGGTTCCATACCCCTGATCCTAGTAATTGACAAATAAATGGTGCTATAACAGGTCCCTTCTATTATCTCTCATTACATAAGCCTATTTGTATTAAAAATCTAATTACATTTATGCCCCAAGCCCTTCTTATTGTTTTCCTTTTTTCATGAAACTCTTTCTATATTAATCTCATAAAATATAGGTTTGATGGTAGTACAGATTAGGTATATTTGAAATTGAATAAATGGCTCTTCTCAAAAAGTAGACATTAATGAGTAGATGTCAACTTAAAGATACAATCTCTAGTGGGAGTTTTGTCCCTGGCCTGATTAAAGTCACATTTATCAGTGACTTGAATCAAGGCACGGAAAGCATTCTCCTCAAATTTGCAGAGACCATGAAGCTAAAAAGTAAAGAGTTAAACTAAAAAGTTAAACCATTATATGAAGGAATAAAAATATATAAAGTTTTTGACCTGCAACAATTGTTGATTGGAAATAATTAAATTTAGTAGGATTAACATAAAATATTTAACTCAAGTTCTAAAAACAATTTTATGCTTATATGATTAGATAGATATGGTAAAACAACAGTTTTGCAGAAAACAATAATAAAAATTAGCTTTGTGACGTAGAAGCCAAAATAACACCAAAACCTTAATATGATTTTGGACTGCATTAAGAGAGATATAGTCTATAATGAGGGAGATAATAGTTTCACTGTTCTTGAATTAAATCACATGTAAAGTATTATGCCCAGTTCTAAATGTTACATTTTAAGAAGGATATTGGCAAACTGTTCTATTGTCAGAGGTAGTGGGTGGTGACCATGATGGTGAGGGGCCTTTAGACACAGGATTTGGGAAGAACTGGGCTTGTTTGGCAAAGAGAAGGAAAAATAAAGGTGGGGGGGGGTGCATGACGGTTGTCATCAAGCCTTTAAATGGTTTTCACATGAAAAATTTAGACTTCGCTTGGCTACATAGGGAAAGACAATGTAATAAGTGTAAGTTGCAGAAAATCAGATTTAAACTCAATGTGAGGAAGCATTCCCAACTATCGCAGCTGTTAAAAAGTAGAATGGTTTGGAATTGTGAGGCAAGCAAGATGGTGGCGGGCTGACTGTGGGGAGGGAAGGGAAGGAAGGGAAGGGAAGAGAAGGAAAACATGCCTCTGCTGCGGTGCTGCCAGACTTTACCCAGCAACCTCCGGACTCCGCCTCTTATTTCTCTCCCCTCCCCTCCCCATCCCGGGCTCCTGCCCCATCTGCGCAAGCGCCTCCTTGACTTTACCGCCGAAGATTTCACCAAGGGGTGAAAGGGCGCAGGTGCCTGACGCAAAAGGGACCCTGTCGGCTGCAACATGGCCGAGAAGGAGAAGAAGAAGAAGGAAAGCATCTTGGACCTATCTAAGTACATCGACAAGACCATCCACGTGAAGTTCCAGGGAGGCGGAGAGGCCAGTGGAATCTTTGCTCAGTCTGGTACTTGATGGCACCATTGAATATACGAGAGATCCTGATGACCTGTACAAGCTCACTGAAGACACAAGTCAGCTAGGGCTGGTGGTTTGCCGAGGCACCTCAGTAGTGCTGATTTGCCCTCAGGATGGCATGGAGGCCATTCCAAACCCTTTCATCCAGGGACAGGATGGATAGCCCCAGGCTGTGTCCAGATATGCAGATATGCAGGTGACTTTGCAGCAGCTCTGTTGAACAGGGCTGTGAAGTTTCAGTTGGGCAGGGAAATTCCTTCCTTTTCTGAAAGGACTCAGTGACCTTCCCTCATTACAATTTTCCAGAGGGGACAGAAGAGAACCTTTTTTTTTTTTTTTGGTGTATTTTTTTTCCTAATAAAATTACAAAACAGAAAAAAAAAAAGTAAATGGTTTGCATAGAAGCTAATGAGTTATAGGAGAGTCTATATCCTAAGGCAGAAAGATCACTGATTCTGGAGTCAGATTGTTCTGGATTCAAATCCATCTGATTCTGTGACTTCTGGTAAGTTACTTGATTTTCCAGTTGGTTTTCTGAACTATAAAATGAGTTTGGATTAGATATCCCCTGAGGTCACTTCTGTTTCTACAGCTATGATCTAGCAATGAAGGTTTTCAAACAAATAACTATGATTACATTGAGGGGATTCTTAGAGGCTATTCCTGTTTAGGTACATGGCAGGACCAGATGTCCTCTCAGATCCCTTAAGACTGCATTTCCATGATCCTGTGATTGTTATAATTTGTGTACTTGCTTCTCTCGGCCCACAACCCAAACATTGTGTTGCAACTTTGTTTTGATTGAATTAACCTTGTCTTATTCATCATGTTTTCCACCAACAACTCTTCAAGTCCCCAGTGGTATAATTTATGTTTGTAGTAGGCTGAGGCTCATTAAATAAAGGAATGAATGGAGGGAGGGAGGGAAAGTAAAAGGGGAGGGGTGAGGAGAGACAAAGAGGGAGAGGGAGAGACAGAGGAGGAGGAGAAAGAGAAAGAAAGAAAAAGAACATTTTTCTGAGTTATTTATTTATTTTAATATTTTTTTTTAAAAAAGTTCTTTTATAAAAATTTATTTATTTTTAGTTTCAACATTCATTTCCACAGGATTTTGAGTTACGATTTTTTCTCCCTGTCTTTCCCCTACCCCCACCCCCAAAATAGCAACCCTACTGAATACCCCTTCCCCTAATCTGTTCACTATTTTATCCTTCCCCTTCATCCCCTCTAACTTTCTAGTAGGGCAAGATGACTTTCTGTATCCTAGTACCTATATATTTTATATCTCACTTGCATGTAAAAAAACCCAACAACAACAAACTTTTAAATATTTGTTTTTAAAACTTTGAGTTCCAGATTTTTCCCCCTTCTTCCCTCCTTATCCACCCACACTGAGAAGATAAGCAATTCAATATACATTGTACGTGTGCAGTTACCTACATCATTTCCATAGTACTTATATTGTGAAAGACTATATTTCCCCACTTAATGTATTTTCTCCTTTGACCCTATCCCTTTTCATAAATGTTGGCTTCTAACTACCCTCTCCCCCAATCTGCCCTCCCTTCTATCATCCCCTATCTTCTCCCCTACCCCCCTATTTTCCTGTAGGGTAAGATACCCTATTGAGTGTGTATGTTATTCCCTCCTTAGGCCAAATTCAATGAGAATCAGGTTGCCCCAGTCCTTTTCACCTTCCTGCTCTTCCCCTCCATTGTAACAGTTTTCTCTTGCCTCTTTTATATGAGATAATTTACCCTAATCTATAGCTCCCTTTCTTCTCCCAATAAATTCCTTTCTCACCTCTTAATTTTATTTTTTAGATATCATTCCTTCATATTCAACTGATCCTGTGTCCTCTGTCTATGTATACATGAACATATTCACATATATTTGTATATACATGCATCCTCACTCACACACACACACACACACACACACACACACATATATATATATATATATATATATATATATATATATATATACACATACATATATATTCCCTTTAACTATCTTCATACTGAGAAAAGTCTTATGAGTTACAATTATTGTTTCTCCATGTAGGAATGTAAATAGTCCAACTTTAATAAGTTCCTTATAACTTGTTTTTCCTGTTTACCTTTTTATGCTTCTCTTCCTTCTTGTATTTGAAAGTCAGATTTTCTGTTCAGCTGTTTTTTTCATCAAGAATGCTTGAAAGTCCTCTATTTCATTGAATGACCATACTTTTCCTTATAACATTGTACTCAGTTTTTCTGTATAGGTGATTCTTGGTTTTAGTCCTAGCTCCTTTGACCTCCAGAATATCATATTCCAAGCCCTTCAATCCCTTAATGTAGAAGCTTCTAGGTCTTGTGTTATCCTGATTGTGTTTCCACAAACTCAAATTATTTCTTCCTGATTCCTTGCAGTATTTTCTTCTTGACCTGGGAACTCTGGAATTTGACTATAATATTCCTAGGAATTTTCTTTTTCGGATCTTTTTCAAGAGGACATTGGTGAATTCTTTCAAATTCTGTTTTGCCCTCTGGTTCTAGAATATCAGGTAAATTTTGCTTGATGATTTCTTGAAATATTGTGTCTAGGCTCTTTTTTCAATCATGGCTTTCAGGTAATCCAGTAATTTTTAAATTCTCTCTTCTTGATCTATTTTCCAGGTCAATGGTTTTCCAATAAGATACTTCACACTGCCTTCTATTTTTTTCATTTGTTTGGGTTTGTTTTATAGTATTTTGATTTCTCATAAAGTCATTAGCTTCCAGTTGCTCCAATCTAATTTTGAAGGTGTTGTTCTCTTCAGTGATTTTTTGAAATTCTTTTTCCATCTGGCAAATTCGACTTTTTAAAGCATTCTTCCCCTAATTGGTTTTTTGGGCCTCTTTCGCCATTTGAGTTAGTCTACTTTTAAGGTGTTATTTTCTTCAGTCTATCTTTGGGCCTCCTTTAGCAGGCTGTTGACTTGCTTTTCATGATTTTCTTGCATCATTCTCTTTTCTCTTCCCAAATTTTCCTCCACTTCTCTTACTTGATTTTCAAAATCCTTCTTGAGCTCCTCCATGGCCTGTAACCAGTTTATATTTTTCTCAGAGGCTTTTGATGCAGGGGTTCTGACTTCAATGTCTTCCTCCCACTCCATGCCTTGATCCTTTTTTTCCCCAAAAAAGATTCTACCTTCTGTTTGTGCTTCCATGGCTTCCTCATATTGGCAGCCAATTACTTGACTTTTGAACTCTTTGCTACAATAGAACTCTGCTTCCAGAATGGAGAGAGCTATGTACCAAATTGCTGGGGTTTTTGCAGCTGTCAAAGCTATTAAATGGGTGCCCTCTCTACAGCCCCCACATTTTCTGGCCCAATGCTTGCATATCCAAAGACCCGAGATCTCGATTCAGATCCAAGCCGGTCAAGCAAGTGGGCTTAGCCTCTGAATGGTTGCTTGGTTCACCTACAATCTGCAGGCCAGAGTTCAAGAGGCAGCCATGTGGAAGCAGCTGCAGCCACCTTACCTCCTCTGCTTCTCACTCCAGGGGTAGCAGCTGAACCACATTCTTCCATCCTCCCCTGGACCAAGTTTCACACTGACCTTTACTTTGTCTTTGGCATTTATGGATTGAAACGTCTGGAAACCACTACAGCTGCTGGTGATTCACTCAGTGAAGTCTGCTTTGGCCACCACTCTTTGGGGCTGCCCTGGGGCTAAAACCAAGGCTCATCCAGTATGGTCCTCATGATGGAACCTTTCTGCCAGCCTGCTGGACTTCCTTCAGCAGGAGATTTGTTTCTCCCTGTCACTTTGTGGGTTCTGTAGCTCTAAAGTTTGTTTAGAGTCATTTTTTACATGTATTGGAGGAGGTAGAAGCTGGAGTTGTGTGGAAGTCCTGTTTCTACTCTGGGTTATTATTTAAACAGCTACATTATTAATTAAGAAGTTGGAAAGTTGCAGACAATATTATTTCTCTCTCAAGCACTTAAAATTGAATACCCATGCACACATCTCTTCCTAAGAATGAAACACCCTAGTTCTTATTCCTTTGCCTGGCTTCCTTGTTTATTCTTAACTCAAATATAAAGTTGTAAAAATGTGCTAAAATATTTTATGTGTTCTTTACTCTCTTGGACACTTCACCATTACATGATTTTGTTCTAATTAATTTTATGATTAATATATATGATATGCATGATATACAATTATATGCATATTTATAAATATAAAAGTAATATCATATACATGGCTATATATGTGCAAATATACAGTGTATTTATTGAGAAGAGGTGCATGTGGGATACTCTTTGGGATATTTGAGCTGAAGTTGTCATTGAAGCAAAACCATGTTTATAGGTATAATCAATCCTAGGTAACCCTTCCAAATTGTTTTCCTATTTTCCCCTGACACCATATGCTTTAAAATTTAAATTAAAATTAAAAAAGTTTAAATTATTTTTCTGACATCCTTCTTTCAAGATTCCATGTCTTAAAGCTCTTTAAATATTTCTATTTTTTTTTTTCTGTTCTATTTCTTTTGGCTATGGTGTATGTGTGTGTGTGTGTGTGTGTGTGTGTGTGTGTGTGTGTGTGTGTGTGTGTGTGTGTGTTTATGATACTAGAATCTATCCATTCCATCAGAGGAGACCTTTTCCCCACCCTTAAGATGAAGCCCATTAAAAAGTTCATGTAAAAGAGTGTTTTCACCATCTCTAGCATCTCCTTCCCACATTCCCTACCCCAAAAGATGCCACTGATGGAATCATATACTCTTTGGTTCAATTTAAACACCAGTATTTTCCCTTGCATTTATCATCATGTATACAGCCAAAATATTTCAGAAGCAACACTTAAAAAAATTACCTCACCATTTCAGAATTTGGGAAAAAGGATCCCATTAGCTAAATGCCCGCCTCAGTGAGACCATGTAATTTGTCCCAAAGTGGAACTCTCCCCCTTTCTAATTTGCTTGGAGGTTACGTGTATAACCCTGCTCCTACCACTACAAACAGGGCATGTCAATATTTTTGGTTTGTGCTATATATCAAAACCATGATTATAATCATTATATTCCTATCTGCATTTCTCTGGTTCTCTGTTTTCTTTTTAATTAGGTTATAAAACAATTAGTTAACACCACGTCTTTTTAGAACTCCCCTAGTGGGCCTGAAGCTGTTTGTTCTCTCCGGACCTGTGGGGAGGGGGTCCTTGGGAATCTCATTTGATTTATAGCAGGGTGAAGGTCAGATGCAAACAGTTCTTGGTCCTGTGCTGTTGCTTTCTTTTGTGACCTCTCTGGCATTGTTTGGTTTCTTCCCTCCCCCCACCCCCTTGTGCTTTGAAGTGAGGCACACCAGGTGTTCCTGTTCTGAATTACACATGAAAGAACCACATCCCTGGACTAATTAACTAGTAAACTGCACCCACCTCCCCTGGGCTTAATTGATGCTGCTCTTAAAAGGGGAAGGCAGCCCCTCATCCCCCTGATTTCACACTGCAGTCCTCTCTTCTTTATCTTAAATGTAGAGGACCTTCTAAATTATTTTGACTGGCTTGGTAGGATACCAGTGTCTGCAACAGAGTTCATAAAACAATTACTCAGGATGAAAGGAGATGATTCTGGACATTTTCAAATGACTTCCAACTCTTTTATTTTTAACTGTTGGAATTGCTCTTTCTCCAGGGAGAGACATGTGCAGAGTGATCCACTTGTTCAAAGTAGCAAGACCCAGAATCTCTCTGCTAACTCTCTGCAGTGCTGTGGTTGGCTATCCCGTGCTTACCAAGGCATAGCAGGAAGACACCATTGCCTGCCAGTGTTTCTGCCAATTTGTTTTACTACAATGTTGGGAATGGGTTTCTTTTTAGAGTTGATGGGATATTTGATTCGATAGACGTTTATTGCCTAGCTCCTCTATTCTAGGCACTGAGGGATATACAAAGATAAATAAGGCAAAGTTCTATCCGTCAAGTACCTTACCACCTAATAGAAGGAATAAACACATACAAACACAAATATCATACAAAGAAGAGTCTGAAAACTCCTTAGATGTCTGATCAAACTGCTAGGAGAGGTTAAAAGAGAGAGGGATGACTTCTGACCTTTCAAATTGTCTGGCCAGCTGAGTGCATCATTTCATCACATGACCAGTGCCTTTAAGAACATTTCAAGAGATTTTACTTGCAACTGAAATAAATAACTTACAACTAAGCATCAAACTTTAGAGGTTATCGATGATTATTGGATTGACTTATGATTTCTGTACTATTTTAGGATCCAGAGCTGGAAGGAATTTTGAAGATAATAAATGTAAAATCCTTTCATTTTATAGATGAGGAAAACCAAAGTTCCATAAGACTTGAACTGAGATGCTAAAGATCACATGGGTAGAAAGCACCAGAACTGGAATTGAACCCAGGTTTTTTTTTTAATTCAAAAAACTGGTGGTTTTTTTTTATTATATTAAGGTGGTGTTTGTTTGTTTTCTGGGTAGTGGACCTCTTGATAGAGGAAATATGTGATGAATCTATTGATGTTCTTACTACATGGGGTGTAGAAAAAACCCAGAATGTAACACCACACATGAACATTGTCAGGTGAATTTGTAGACTCTGAAACATACATACACCAAAATGTAAAGGGAGACATTGTGGACAGATGATGTGATGTGCCATAGCCACCTACCAATATTATACTATTAGTCACCACTTGCATGGGTGATACCCCATTGGCTCTCTGTGTTTGGCTTATTCATCCTAAACTGCAAGTGTAGGTTCCTGGATATGGACCTCTGACATATCATTACACTCAAACTCTCTGTAGTGCCTAGGAATAACCCAGATTATGCAAAATATATTTCCTCTACTCACTATATTAGGTCTTGACCACCATTAATTGTTTTCTGTTTACACAACTAGTCACTTGTGGGGTACACATTCACACAGTGAGTGATATTTACACCAGCAAGCCACTTAAAATAACAACACAATTAGAATTTAAACATAACCATTTATTTAACACATAAAATTATAATATTAGTTATTAATATATTAAAACAAATACAGAAATAATAAAATGCATAAAATAAACATATAAACCTGGATCACACTCTACTGCCAATTCACTCAATATCATTGGGAAAAAGTGAGCACACACAGGAAGCTGGCAGGAGGAATTAGAACTTAGCTGCTTAGGGTAGTTTATAATTCTTTCCTGCAGGCTTTGATATCATTGGTCCATTCAGAAAGAGCCTCCTTTTCTCACTACTTGACTACTAGTTCGTATCCCCTTTCAACTGGGCAAATACTCTTCTCAACTCTAGCATAATACTTAAAAGTTCTTCTAATGTGCCATCCATGTTTAGAGAGTATTTAGAAACTGTTACTTTTTAATGTGAGTAATAGTTTTCCTAGGCCAGAACTTTAGGTCAAAGCTCAACCAAATGACCATTTCTGGAATATACAGAAAAGACCAGTTACTCATTCACTCCCTCCGGTGCTTTATTGTCCATCAAGAATGGAGCTCTCTAGCACATAGCTCAAATTTAATTCAGTTCATCAAGAAACCAAGGCAACTGAATAGCTTACCTGATATTTCTTATAAAGCCAAAGATTTCTTCACCTCTCTTGAATTTTAGGTGGTGCTCAAGAATACTTTCACTGAAGCTTTTGTCTAATCAGTCAATTATCTGTATGAACAATCGTGAATCCCTTGGTTGAAGCCTTCTACCAGTTTGCTACTTCTAACTGCCACAGTTCCAACAGAACTTTCAGGCCCAGTACTTTGTCTTCAATTTTTCTTCTCATGTTCTCTTTTCATTCTATACCTTTTCTGCCCAGTTCCTACATGCATACTTAGTGACCTAAATGCTCTCACTCTTAATCACTCACCTTTCATTTAAAGAGTCTCAAATCCTCAAATTTCCCCCTTTCAAATTGATAGACATTTTATAAAACCATATATCCATCTCCATGAGCTTATCTTTTTTTTTTTTTTTTTTTTTTTTTTCTTTTTTTTTTTTTTTTGGAGGGCAATTGGGGTTAAGTAACTTGCCCAAGGTCACACGGCTAGGTTTTTGTTTGTGTGTGCGTTAAGTGTCTGAGGCCAGATCCGAACTCAGGTCCTTCTGACTCCAGGGCTGACGCTCTACTCACTGCGCCACCTAGCCGCCCCCATGAGCTTATCTTTTTAAAAATGATCTACCAACTTTGTTAATAAAAAGTTACATATAAGTGAAGTTGAGTGTTCATAAATTGTTGCAGCTCAGAAGGCTTCAATATGATCCTTGATCTCTTTAGTATTTTTAAACTATATTTCATTACGCATTTTAAACATTTTAGTAAATAAAATACCTGTATACAACTTTTAAAATATCAAACTATTCCCACAGAAGGAAAGCTTCATTCTACATTGTTCAAAAGAGTATTTGTGTCTCTTAATTTATAACACAGTTCATTTTTTGACTCTTATTCAAAAGCCGTGTTTTATCCTATGCATATTATCAGTTTTAATTAAAACAAAGTAATTTTCCTATTTTCTTTAGATAACAAAATATTCATCTGCAACAGTGGCAATATTTTACATTATTTGATTGCTTTGTAAATCTTTTTTCCTTACACAAAAATATATGTCTGCCTCTTATATCACAAAATTCCTCTATTATGAAAAGAGACAGCATATTTTATAGTGCACATCCACATTCTATAACAAGCAATATTGGTTTATTTACATTCCTTAGAGTGGGGAATGATAGCACTTGTAGTTATTACATTGTATAAAACAAAACCATATTCTTATAAACAGAATAAGAGATATAGTTACATAGAGACCAAACATTATAGAATGCACTATAGTAGTTAAGATTTTTATTTCACCTTCTAAGAAATCTTCCCCTAATCCACCTTAATTCTAGCGCCTATTTCCTGCTTATTCTATGTATAGTTTACTTTGTAAATATCTACATGTTTTCTTTCATGAGGTTTTAAGCTTCTTGAGGGCAAGAAATGTTTTGCTGCTTATTATTTATTCCCTGCACTTAGCACAGTGCCTAGCATAAAACAATAAATGTTCATTTATTAAGTTATTGTTGACTGTACCAAATAGAAAGAACAAGAAGAATGTTCTACAGTTATGCATTGAATGTGTGATGTTTGGAATATTCTTTCTTTTTTTAAAAAATATTTAAACAAATGTTTTATTAACTTCTGTTGTACATCATTCATTTCCACCAGATTTTGAGTTATAGTCATTTTCTCCCCCTGTTTTTCCCCTACCCACCCTCCCAGAATAGTAGTCCCACAAGATATCACTTCCTCCAATCTGCTCTCTCCCATACTTTCTCCGATACCCCCTTCGACTTTTCCATTAGAGGAAGATGAATCTTTGTGTCCCAATGCCTGTACATCTTATCTCCCAATTACAAGCAAAAGAGTATTAATAATAGTATATATATATATATACATATATATATATATGTATATATATTTGAAACATTTAATCTTAAGACCTTGAATTTCAGATCCATTTCTTTCCTCCCTTGTCACTCATTCCCTCTGGGGAGATAAGTAATTCAGTATATGTTGTATATGTCTAGCTATGCACAACATTATCATAGTAGATATATTGTACAAGACTGCTTAAAATTCCCTCCAACTCATCTCACCCCCGACCTGGTCCATTCCCTACATGATCCTGTCCCTCTTCTATAGTGGGTACTTCCAATCTCCCCTCCCCCGAAGGATGCCCTCCCATCCATCATCCCTCCTCTCCTCCCCCTTCCCCCTATTCTGCTGTAGGTTGAGATATCCCATTTAGTATGTATGTCATTCTCTCCCTGAACCAAATTCAATGAGAATGTGGTTTTGCCTTTATGCCTTCCTATTCTCCCTCTCCCTTGCAACCACTTCCCCTTGCTTCTTCTACATGAGATAGTTTACCCTACCCTGTCTCTCCCCATCTCCACTTGCCACTTTCTTCTCTCACCTCATAATTTCACCCCTTGAGTATCCTCCCTTCCCAACAATTCAACCTATGCCCTCTATCCATATATAATTGTAACCATATACACCCACATTCACATATGTATTCATATGACCATACACCCTTCTTCCATTATTTTCATAGTGAGAAAAATTTCATCGGTCACAGTTATTGTTTTTTCCATATGGGAATGTAAATAGTTCAACTTTGATAAGTTCCTTTTGATTTCTTTTCCCTGATTACCTTCTCAGGCATCTCTTGCTTCTTGTGTCTGGATGTCAAATTTTCTATTCAATTCTGGTTTTTTCCTCAAGAATGCTTGAAAGTCCTCTATTCCACTGAATGACCATATTTTCCCCTGAAACAAAATACTCAGTTTTGCTGGGTAGGTGACCCTTGGGTTCATTCCCAGCTCTTTTGCCCTCTGGAATATCATATTCCATGCCCTTCTATCCCTCAGTGTAGAAGCTGCCAGGTCCTGGGCTATTCTGATTGTGTTTCCACAATATTGAAATTGTTTCTTCCTGGCTGCTTGTAGTATCTTCTCCTTGATCTGGGGATTCTGGAACCTGGCTATAATATTCCTGGGAGTTTTCTTTTTGGGATCTTTTTCAGGAGGTGATCGGTGGATTCTTTCAACCTCTATTTTGCCCTCTGGATCTAAAACATCAGGGCAGTTTTCCTTGAGAATTTCTTGAAGGGTGATTTCTAGGTTCTTTCTTTGATCATGGCTTTCAGGTAGTCCAATAATTTTTAAATTGTGTCTCCTGGATCTATTTTCCAGGTCAGTGGTTTTTCCCATGAGATATTTCACATTGCCTTCTAATCTTTCATTTGTTTGGATCTGCTTAACAGCATCTTGATTTCTCATAAAGTCATTAGCTTCCATTTGCTCCAGTCTAACTCTGAAGGAATGAATCTCCTCGGTGAACTTTTGAGATTCTTTTTCCATCTGGCAAATTTGGCTTTTTAAGGCATTCTTCTCTTCATTGCCCTTTTGGGCCTCCTTTGCCATTTGAGTTAGTCTATTTTTTAAGGTGTTGTTTTCCTCAGTCAGTCTGTTGAACCTCGTTTCATACTTTTCCTGCATCCTTCTCATTTCTCTTTCCAATCTTTCCTTCACTTCTCTTATTTGATTTTTAAAGTCCTTCTTAAGGTCCTCTATGGCCTGCAACCTGCTCCTGTTTTCCCCTGGGGCTTTTGGAGCAGGACTTCTGACCTCACAGTCGTTTTCCCGCTCTATGCCCCCAAAATAGGAGTCTAGGGTTTCATTTTTCTGTTTAATTTATTTCCTTTGCCTTGGCATGTTGCCACTTAATTACTTGACTTTTGGGCTTGTTGCCACACTATGGCTCTGCTGCCAGACAGTAATTTTCGTCCCAAACTTGTGGGGGACAACTTCCATTTCTGGAAGCTGGAAGCCCACCCAAGACCTCCACCCCAGATCACAATCCAGATCCAGGGAGGTTAAAGCAAGAGTGATTACCCCCCAAGACTGATCGCTAGATCTCCCTACAGTTCACAGGCCAGGAGCTGGAGCTGCCTCTGAAAACTACAAAATGGTGTGTCTCCTCAGTGGCTTCTAGCCCCCAGGGGAGGAAGCCGGCACATTCCCCAAATACTGGTCACAAAGTCCATAGGGCACTAACCTCTCACTTTGTCCTAGGCATGTCTATGTTGATAATTCTGGAATCGCCACAGCTGCTGGTGTTCTGGGATCTCTCCAGCTGGCTGCTGGCCCTGCCACCCTGGGGCTAAAATCTTGGCTCACCTGGGCTCAGCTTTGCTTGGCTTGGCTTGGCTCCCCGTGCTCTGCACCCTGTGTGATTCCGGCTCCCTGAGCGCTGCACTGGTGCTTCCTGCAGGGCTGCTGGGCTGTCCTCAGTGGGAGCTTAGCTTCTCTGTGTCATTCTGTGGGTGCTGGGGCTCCAGAAGTTGTTCAGAGTCCCCTTTTTACCTAGTTTGGAGGAAATCTGGGGGCAGAGTGGCTTGGATGAGCTGTTTCTATTCCGCCATCTTGGCTCCCACCGGGATGTTTGGAATTCTCAAAGCTGTAAGGTGAATGGTACAGGTTTTGGTTATCATTATATAGTTTGGGAGCCTAAGGGTCAGAGAGTTAAAGTGATTATTTTTCACAGATTTAGCATATATCAAAACTCTATCATTATATAGAGTTTTGGGAGCCTAAGGGTCAGAGAGTTAAAGTGATTATTTTTCACAGGTTTGGCATATATCAAAACTCTAGGACTCATATGCAGGTATTCCGAATCCAAATAAAATAATTTTTCTACAGATCAATTATGTTTCTGGTTCCTATTCTAATGTAATTTATAATCTTGTAGAAGAACATAGCGAACACAAAATAACAATATTGTAAAATTCATTAGATGTTTCCTAATAACAGAAATAAAACTCAAACTAAACTCAACAAAAATATGAGTCAAATAACAACATATTTTATAATCACCAAGGGGAAATTATGAGATCAGTAGTGGAGTAATCATTATTTACAGGTAGTGGAATTCATTGGTAAAAGCCTAATTTTATTTAAGTACCTACTATGTTCAAAGATCTTCATTAGATACTGGGATTACAGAGATAAAAATATTTCCTTGTCCTCATGGAATATATATATATATTCTACTTGGAAAATATTATGTACAGAAAAAGGAATATAATATAGATGGATGTTTGTATTGCTATCTCTATATGTAGTGCGTACAAATTGGAGAGATGAGAAAATTAGGAACTGGCAAGATCAGGAAGGTTCTCACATAGATGGAAAATATAGAGCTCACTAGAGTTTGGTAGGGGGAAAGATTTTATCTGTTGTGACTTAACAATAGAAATATTGAAGTATATTAAAATTTTCCAGCTATAAAATATGAGTTGAGAAAATTTATATTTACCTACATAAAGACTGATTGTTACTCATTAATCATGAGCAAATATATAAAGAAAGAACGAATAAACATATCCTTTACAGATTACATTGGAATTTTTTTTTTGTTGTTTTGTTTTTCGGAGGGCATTTGGGGTTAAGTAACTTGCCCCAGGTCACACGGCTAGGTTTTTGTTTGTGTGTGTTAAGTGTCTGAGGCCGGATCCGAACTCACAAGCTACTCACTGCACCACCTAGCCACCCCCAATTACATTGGAATTTAAAAAGTAATGAATGTAAGAAATAGGATAAAACATTTAGACCTAAATGGAGACTAAGTAGGACAACCTGTGTTATAGAACAAATAACAGTAATAATAAATAATTATATAAAAGAAAATGGTGCCAATGAGATAATTTAGTGAAACTTAATGGATTTGGTTAAAGGAGGTTTTATAATACATTTTGAAGATGTATTTTTAAAAAAAACTGAAAATGAACTAAGCAGGTAATTTAAGAGTAGAAAACAAGCTATAAGTGATATAATAAATGCAGGAGAAAGATAACTGTATTTGGCTTCAAAGTACTCAAGGCCAAATTTGTTGCTTACTATCTGCATGGCCTTTGGTAAGTCACTTCATCAATGTATTTCAGGTTCTCCTCTATAAAATGGGGGAGTTAGATTCTGAGATGTGGATTTCTAAGATATTGTTCAGCTCTATATAAAAAATATGTGCACTTAGCATGCAGTGGAAAGAAGAATAGAGAATAAGCAAATTACTGATGTTAAAACAAGCAAAAAAAGGGGGGAAAACATGAAAATGACGTGAGAAATAGAGATGTTTGAAATCAATTAAAAGGATTTTTAAAATGGAATAAAGAAAACCAACTTTATTTTTCTAAAAAGACTCATAGAAAAAATAATTATATGACCAAAAAGGAAGAAAAGGAGAGTACCAAGATACATACAAGAACAAGGTGAGTTTATCATGAAGAAAATATAAAGTAGAGTATAAGAAACTGATATCGATAAGTAAATGATAGCTTAAGCGAGAAATCAAATTGGATAAGTAACTACAACAATATAAAATACAAACTGGCAAACAAGTAAACAACGAAAAAATAGAAATCTTAAGCCATCTAATCTAAAAATGCAAAAAAAACTAAAACTGAAACAGCCATAGAGGAAGTGCCAGAGAGGGGACAAAAGGTAAGTTAGTCTAATGTTTGACTCTTGGCCTTAAAGAGATGGAATACCATATATGGAATCACTAGGATAATAGGTTAAAAAATGAAATAATCATATAGGCTCTTTCCCCTCCACTCCCCTACCTATCACCAAGTTCCCTTGATTGTTTTTGGGAGTACCATAATTTGAAAATTGACTGGATCCTGTTACTACTCTGGTTCTGATGATTTCTTTTTTCTTTTCTAGATAGTTCAAATATAATATTAATTATATCTTATGAAGACTTTGTATTAAGTCTGAATACTTTTAGCAAGGGTTGTTTTCAGGTGAATTTGTCCAATTCTTAAAATTTAGATTCACAACTAGATATATTCCTTATAGCTCACCATTTTCCTCCTGAATAAGCTTTAAGAGAATCCTTAAACTTTTACCACATTTTGAATTATATTCTATTTAATATGCCTAGTGATTGAATTTTAGCTTAGTTCTCTCCAGAAGGACATAGTACTGGGGAATAAAATTAGAGTCATGTAATGGAAAGAAAACTGGAATTCCATTTAGAAGAACTGGGTTTGAATTCTGGTTCTGTTAATTATTACTTATGTGACCTTTGTGAAAAGCATTTTTTTTATCTTTCTAGATTTCATTTTCTTCATCTCTAAAAAGAAGGGGACAAACTACATGATCTCCAAAAGACTTTACATATTTTATTTAGAATCCTTTCAATCTCTCCTTAGTAATTTGGTAAACTGTAGAAAATAACAACTAGCAATTGTGAAGAGGGCTCATTTCTAGCTTAGATGGATCAGGGAAGGGTTCATAGAAAAGGTGATATTTGAGACAGACTTTGAAGAAGGGAAAGGATTTCAACAGGCTAATATGGCAAATGACTTCTCAGACATACCTACAATTCTCATCAAACTAGTAAAGTTTGAAGATTAGCAATAAAATATGCATTTTAGTTTCAACTAAATGCTGGGAAAATGTTTTTCAAGGGAACAGCTTCTAACAATTTCTTAATAGGGAAAATTCCTTAGGAGGGCAATAGAAAATTATGCATATAGCAATAGAACCCAAAGCTGTATGCATGTAATTAGGGAAAATTTTACAAATAAAAACTTCAGTTTTTTTTTTTTTTGATCAAGACTTTGCAATGAACTAGCATTGAGAAGATTTTTCCCAAGCCCTAATACAAGAAGATATGTTCCTCAGTAATTCTCTATGTGGTATTTAGTGAATCACAATATTTTTTTTTGTTTTTCAAATCAGAAGCTTTATTGAAGTGGTATCATGATTTACATATTTTAGAGAAAATCAGAATTGTACTACTTAATTTAAGTTATAGAATTGACTACATATTTCTTAAGAAATCAATATTTCCTTCTTATATGGAACTTGGCTTAACTATTCTCTAAATTAAAACACTAAAACCCTCTTTCTCTTTCTCTCTTTTTCTCTTTCTCTTTCTCCCACTCTCTTTCCCTCCTTCCTTCCTTCCCTCTCTCTCTTCTTTTCTCCTTCCCTCCCTCCATGTATAGTACATAGATATTAATTATTTTATCAGTAGTCTCATTGTTTTTAACTCATGTAGAATGAAATTTATTATATACATGTTGATAATAATTATGAAGAACTTATCTGAAAAAATTAAATTCTTTAGAGTAAAATTTCATTATGAATGTGTTTTCAATAAATATTTGTCTCTCTCTAAATTGCTTGGGGTAGCTAAGTGGTGCAATGGATAGATTGTCAGGCCTGGGGTCAGGAAGACAAGTTCAAATGTGACCTCAGATGCTTGCTAGTGTGAACCCAGGGAAAATCTCTTAACCCTGTTTACCTCAGATTCCCCATCTGTGAAATGAGCTGGAGAAGGAAATAGGAAACTATACCAACACCTTGGCCAATAAAACCCTAAATGGAGCCACTTAAGAGTCAGACTCAACTGAAATGACTGAACAGCAACAGTAAAACTAAATTATTCTCTAGTGAGTTTTTGAACTTCCTTTTCTATCTGTTCAATTTTGCTTTTTAAGGTATTCTCCTTATTGGCTTTTGAGACATCTTTTGCCATTTGAGTTAGTCTATTTTTAAGGTCTTATTTCTTTCAGTAATTTTTTGGGGTCTCCTTTAGCAAACTGTTGACTCATTTTTCATGATTTCCTTGCATCACTCTCATTTCTCTTCCAAATTTTTCCTCTGCTTCTCTTATTTAATTTTCAAAATCCTTCTTGAGCTTTTCCATGGCCTGTGACCAGATCATATTTTTCTTGGAGGCTTTTGATGCAGGACTTTTGACTTTGTAGTCTTCTTCTGGTTTTATGTTTTGATTGTCTTTGTCACCAAAAAACAATTCCATAATTTGATTTTGCTTCCTCTGTTTGCTCATTTTGCCATCCAATTACATGACTTTTGAGCTCTTTGCCACAGTAGATCTCTGCTTCCAGAGTGGAGAGTACTGTGTCCCAAATTTCTGGGGTTTTGTGCAGCTGTTGATAGAGCTTCTTCTAGGCACCTCTCTCACAACTGTGAGGAGGATTCCCTCTCCACAGCCACCACAAGCTCTGCCACGTCAGTACTCCTACTCATCCTAGTACTGCCACCCAAGACTGTGACTGAGATCTAAGCAGGGTAAAGCAAAAGTATCTTGCCCCAATGCCAGCCAAGAGATTCCTGCAATTGCCTTCTTTCTGATAAGCTGCTTGGTTCCCCTCATCATCTGTGGACCTGCAGCTCCAGAAGCAGCTGCCACTGTAGTCACTATAGCCACTACCTCTGCTGCCCAGGAGTCAGGGGCCAAACTGCCTTCTTCTCTCACCCAGGTCCAACAGAGTTTCCCCACTGAACTTTTACTTTCTCTTTAGTATTTATAGGTTGAGAAGTCTGGAAACTGCCACAGCTGGCAGTGATTCAGTCCCATGTGGTCTGCTCTGGCTGGTCTGGAGTGGAGGAGAAATCCATCCCAGGCATGAGGAATAGCATGAGCATACACAGGGGTAGGAAAGAGAGCCAGATAAGAATAGGGACTGAATTAGTACGGTTTAACCAAGACATACAATATGCGACGAGGCTAGAAATGCAAGTTACATTGTAGATACATTGTAGAGATCGTCAAATGTCTGGATATGAATTTTATATTGTACTTGGTATGTTACAGAAAGACATTGGAAGCATTGAAGTGGATGGAAATGCTATCAAAATAATACTTTGGGAAGATCACTCAAGCAATTTGATGAAACATGAACTGGAAAGTGGAGAGCTTAGAATTAGGGAGAGTGGTTAAGAAGCTATTCTAATGGTTGTAGCAAGTGCCAGAAAATGGGAGAGGAGGGAATAGTGATGCCAGGACAGAATAGAGATGTATTGTGGAGGTGGAATTGCTGACTTGACAACTATTTGATTTGGAAGAGGAGAAGAAAGAATAAAAATTATGACACTGTGGTTTCAAACTTAGGAAGAGTATGGGAAGCTCTTTAAAACTTTAGTTTAAAAAATCATTCTATTGAATATCTATATATCTATATCTATGCATATCTATCTATCTATCTATCTATCTATCTATCTATCTATCTAACACATTACACTCAATCCCCAGCACCCTAATCCCAACCACAGAAGAAATTTTCTTCCAACAAAGATGTACCAGTAAGTCAAGCAAACCATCATGTTGACTATGTCATACAATTTGTGCCTCATCCTATACCCAGTCTCTCATCACTCTAATGAGTTTACTGAGTGATCTACAATCAAAACAAGTGATTACATTAATTAAATTCTGATGTTTTTTATATTATTTTCCTTTACATTTTCATAATTGTGATGTATTCTATCTCCTTGTTTGGCTTCCATCCCTCTGTTTCAGTTAAAACACAGCTTCCCAAGTTTCTGTGAACCAGTTCCTTATATCCACTATTTCATATGGCACAATAATATCCCATAATTCATGAACCACACTTTGTCAAACTATTCAATCCCTTATTAATGGGCACGCACTTTGTTTTCATTTTGTTTTCCAATCTCAAAAAACAGTGCTATTAAGAGGTATAGGCAGTAGATCTGTGATTTTATTGGTATAAAGAACTCCCACATTTGGAAAATCTCTACCAATGAAGGTTGACATCTTCTCTGTAATTTGTAATCTGAGAGAGTTGCCAAGAATGCTGAGAATTTAAGTGACTTGTCTAGGGTCTTGTAGCCAGTATGTGTCAGAGGCAGGATTTACACCCAGGTCCACCCAGTTCTAAGACTAGCTTTCTAGCCACTATTCCATACTACCTCTGAGAGACCTACAGAGTCCAGAAAATTAGTACATGATGGGCAAAGATTAGTTAAAGAGCAGATTAGGAAGAAAGATCATAGAAAAGTGGTAAAAAAATACAAGGAAATTATTAATAGAGAAACAAAAAGTTTCTGGTTTGAATATACTATTATAAATACCTTCTTTATCTTAAATACCTTAAGTTCTGGTCTGCTACCTTAAATACCTTAAGTTCTGGTCTTTCTCTTAGCTCTTACATCTTAATACCATTTGGGAGGAATAAAGAGGAAGGATAAGGAAGAAGCTTAGTTCAGAAAAAGGGAAGAAACAGGAAAGGTGGAGAGATGGAAATAAGACAACTTTTTACTGGGGGGAGGGCTAAGAATTAAGGTAGAAATGTCAAGGTCATAGGTAATAGTATTTAAAACTGAAGAGTATCATGTGAGTTACCTAGCTTCATTTTAAGATTAGGGGAAAGTGACATCCAGAATAGTTAATGACCTGTCTAATGTTAGAGAGGTAGTAGTTAGCAGAACCAGGATTTAAATCCAAGTTGTCTGGTCCAAATCTAGTACTCTTTCCTCTCTCCCACATTTGCTTTTTAGTTTTCCTAAAACCTTCCTGAGATTCTTGGTATGAGAAACATTGTCTCCTATCAAAGATCTTTAAAGATACATTAAAATTAATAGTTTTGTTTCACAGAAAAATTGAAGCTTTTATCCATCTTTTGGGCTTATTTCTGAGTCATTATAAATGGAAGAATTTGGATATTAAAAGTCAGTCTAATTCCAATAAAGTTCATCAAAATTTTCCTTCAATTTTTGACTATAATATCTCTTGCAAAGATTGTCTCTTATCATAAGCCCATAGAGACTATTTTTGTGATCTTAGTTTGAGCAATTCTGTAATGTTATTATCACTGTGTTCTTATTCAGAATGGTTCCTGAAGGAAAACAAAACTATTTTACACACAGACCTGTGCCAATGTGTGTGAGTACACATCACAAATATTTCCCTTTTGCATTTATGATTATTCTTCATTTTTATGTTCTGAATGACAAAATTATAGCACATCACTGAACCCCTTTTAGTTTAAAAAAAAGGTATCAGGTATATTTGAGAAATGTTTTATCCCAATTAGTCCGTTAGTCTCCAATGGAAAGAGGTAGAGAATTTAGGTTACTGGACTCTATTTCCTCCTACAAAAGAATATTGAACAACTTTTTATCATGCTGCAGCCCTTGTGGTCAGATAAAATAATTTCACCCATCTTATATATGTAAAGTATCAAATAGACCTTTCCAAAAGGCAAAAGATACTAACTTATGCTATTTTCAATAATGCTACAGACTATTTTTTAAGTAACTTGCTCAAGGTTACACAGCTAGTTATTTATTTATGTGTGGGTGTTAATTTTCTGAGGCCAGAACTGATCCTGGGTCCTCCCAACTCAGGGGCCAGTACTCTTACTCACTGTGCCACCTAGCCACCTCTCAGGGTATTCTTGATGCTAAAGTTGCCCAAGAATTTGACTATTAACCCTCTATGAAATAAAAACCTGTGACTTGCTTTATTAGGTAAAATTCCATTTCACATGTTTTAGGGATTTTGTAATAAAAATTAGAGATCTGGCATGTGATATGGTACTAGGTTTCATGTAATTTGTATGCAAAATCTGTAAAGCAATTTTTTTTTTTATTCCACTGTGGACAATTTAGTATAGTATACATGTTAGGAAGAAAGTTTGTGGGAAGAATAGTATCGGTACAAAAGTGACCTGAATATAACACACACTAAAATATTGTAGAAGCCCATCCATTTTTTCTTGTTTAAAGAAGGGTTATAACTCCACAAAAAGCATCATTTGCCATTTATATAGAAACAATGTATGTTTCTTTGCAAAAGAATGGTTTTACCCAATCACAGCTCCCAAACAGTGTATTGGCTGTCTTCTTTCATTCCCTCTACCATTAATTTCCATTTTTAAATCTTTCTTAGTTTTATAGCTTGGAGATGAAATTTCTTTTTTTTTTTTTTGATTAAACAAATGCTTTATTAACTTCTGGTTTACATCATTCCTTTCTGCCAGATTTTGAGTTACAATTTTTTACCCCATTTTCTCCCTACTCACCACCCCAGAATAGTAGTCCCACAAGATATCCCCTCATCCAATCTGCTCTCTCCCATATCTTCTCCTATACCCCCTTTGACTTTACCATTAGGACAAGTTGAGTCTCTGTGACCAAATGCCTGCACATCTTATCTCCCAATTACATGCAAAATAGTATTAATAATAGTATTTATAGCGGTGGCTAGGGGGCGCAGTAAGTAGAGCGTTAGCCTTGGAGTCAGAAGGACCTGAGTTCAGATCCGGCCTCAGACACTTAATGCACACACAAACAAAAACTGAGCTGTGTGACCCTGGGCAAGTTACTTAACCCCAATTGCCCTCCAAAAAACAAACAACAACAACAAACAAACAGAAAAACGAACAAACAAAAAAACTACTGATAAAGGTAAAAAAGAGTCAATAAAATAATAATATTTATATATATTTGAAACATTTAATTTTAAAACTTCTAATTTCAGATCCATTCCCTTTCTCCCTTGTCACCCACTCCCTCTGGGAAGATAAGCAATTCAGTATTGTTGTACATGTATATCTATGCAAACATTACCATAGTAGATATATTGTAAAAGGCTGCTTATATTTCCCTCCTACCCATCCCACCCCCCACCTGGTCCATTCCCTACTTTGATCCTGTCTCTCTTCAAAAGTGGGTACTTCCAACTTCCCCTCCCCCCAGAATGCCCTCCCCTCCATCATCCCCCCTCTCATCCCCCTTCCCCCTACTCTCCTGCAGGGTGAGATATCCCATTTAGTATGTATGTCAATCTCTCTGTGAGCTAGATTCAATGAGAATATGGTTTTGCCTTTTTGCCTTCCTGTTCTTTCCCTCCCCTGCAGCCAATTCCCCTTGCTTCTTCTACATGAGATAGTTTACTCTACCCTGTCTGGAGATGAAATTTCAATCTTGTTTAAATGAACAATTTTCTTACCATTAGTGTTTTGGAGCAATCTTTAATATTTTCAATAACCAGGAAATAATTTTTTGAGAATTGTTCATATCCTTTGAGTACTTATCTATCAGGCAATACATCTTGCAAGGTCACAATTTTATGTTAATTTTTCATATATCATCAACATTAATACTCTCTTCAAAAATATTTGATACAAAGATTTTATTCTAGCCAGTAGTTTCTCTTGTATACTAGTTGCATTGATTTTGTTTATATAAGAGCTTTTCATTTTCTTTCTTTTTTTTAATTAATCAAATGCTTTATTAACTTCTGGTTTACATCATTCATTTCCACCAGATTATGAGTTACATATTTCCCCCATTTTTCCCCTACCCACCACCCCAGAATAGCAGTCCCACCAGATATCCCCTCATCCAATCTGCTCTCTCCCATATCTTCTCCCATACCCCCTTCAACTTTGCCATTAGGGCAAGGTGAATCTCTGAGCCCCACTGCCTGGACATCTTATGAAACATTTAATTTTAAAATTTCGATTTTCAGATCCATTCCCTTTCTCCCCTGTCACCCACTCCCTCTGAGAAGATAAGCAATTCACTATGTGTTGTACATGTATATCTATGCAAAAACATTACCATAGTAGATATATTGTAAAAGACTGCTTATATTTCCCTCCCACCTGTCTCACCTCCCACCTGGTCCATTCCCTACTTTGATCCTGTCCCTCTTTGATAGTGGATACTTCTAACCTCCCCTCTCCCCAGAATGCCCTCCCCTCCATCATCCCCCCTCTCATCCCCCTTTCCCCTACTCAGGAGAGTGAGTGAGGGTAAGATATTCCATTTAGTATGTATGTGGTTCTCTCCTTGAGCCAACTTCAATGAGAATATGCTTTTGCCTTTTTGCCTTCCTGTTCTTCCCCTCCTCTGCAACTGCTTCCCCTTGCCTCTTCTACATGAGATAGTTTGCCCTACCCTGTCTCTCCCCATCTCCTCTTGCCACTTTCCTCTCTCACCTCTTGACTTCACCCCTTAAGAATCATCCCTTCCTTGGGGCCGCTAGGTGGCGCAGCGAGCAGAGAGCCAGCCCCGGAGCCAGAAGGACCCAAGCTCGGATCCAGCCCCAGACACCCAACACACAAACAAAAACCCAGCCACTTGAACCTGGGCAAGTCACCCAACCCCAATTGCCCTCAAAAAAAAAAAAATCATCCCTTCCCATCAAATTCAACCTGTGCCCTCTATCCGTGTATACCTGTGAACATATGCCATGTACCCTTCTTCAATTATTTTCATAATGAGAAAGGTTTCATCAAATACAGTTATTGTTTTTCCATGTAGGACTGTAAATAGTCCAACTTTGATAAGTTCCTTTTGATTTCTTTTCCTTGATTGCCTTCTCAAGCATCTCTTGCTTCTTGTGTCTGGATGTCAAATTTTCTATTCAACTCTGGTTTTTTCACCAAGAATGCTTGAAAGTCCTCTATTCCACTGAATGACCATATTTTCCCCTGAAACAAAATACTCAGTTTTGCTGGGTAGGTGACCCTTGGGTTCATTCCCAGTTCTTTTGCCCTCTGGAATATCATATTCCATGCCCTTCGATCCCTCAGTGTAGAAGCTGCCAGGTCCTGGGCTATTCTGATTGTGTTTCCACAATATTGAAATTGTTTCTTCCTGGCTGCTTGTAGTATTTTCTCCTTGATCTGGGGATTCTAGAACCTGGCTATAATATTCCTGGGAGTTTTCTTTTGGGGATCTTTTTCAGGAGGTGATCTGTGGATTCTTTCAACCTCTATTTTGCCCTCTGGGTCTAAAACATCAGGGCAGTTTTCCTTCAGAATTTCTTTAAGGATGATTTCTAGGTTCTTTCTTTGATCATGGCTTTCAGGTAGTCCAATAATTTTTAAATTATCTCTCCTGGATCTATTTTCCAGGTCAGTGGTTTTTCCCATGAGATATTTCACATTGCCTTCTATTCTTTCATTTGTTTGGATCTGCTTAACAGCATCTTGATTTCTCATAAAGTCACTAGCTTCCATTTGCTCCAGTCTAACTCTGAAGGAATGAATCTCCTCAGTGAGCTTTTGAGATTCTTTTTCCATCTGGCAAATTTGACTTTTTAAGGCATTCTTCTCCTCATTGCCTTTCTGAGCCTCTTTTGCCATATGAGTTAGTCTATTTTTTAAGGTGTTATTTTCCTCAGTCAGGCTGTTGACTGTCATTTCATACTTTTCTTGCATCGTTTTCATTTCTCTTCCCAAATTTTCCCCCACTTCTCTTATCTGCTTCTTAAGGTCCTCTATGGCCTGTAGCCAGCTTGTATTTTCATTTGGGGCTTTTGGTGCAGGAATTCTGACCTCACAGTCCTCCTCCATGCTTTGAGCCTCTTTGCCCCTAAAATAGGAGTCCAATGTTGAACTTTTCTGTTTATTTTGTTTCATTTGCCTAGGCATATTGCCACTTAATTACTTGATTTTTGGGCTTGTTGCCACAGTAGGACTCTGCCACCAGACAGGGGAGCTTCCGCCCAAACGTGGGGTCTTCACAACTTCCGTCAGTTGGGTGGCCTCTGTAAAGCCTTCACCCACTCTGGCAAGTTGGATACCCACCCCAAACTTCCCCCTCAGACCACAATCCAGATCCAGGCAGTTTAAAGCCAAAGCGATTAACCCCCAGACTGATTGCTGGATCTTCCTACAGTTCGAAGACCAGGAGCTAGAGCCACTGCTGACGCTGCAAAATGGGTTCTGTGCAGCTGTTTCTTCAGCAGCTTTTTGCCCCCAGGGGAGGAATCCACGTGTTCCCCAAATACTGGTCCCAAAGTCCATAGGGCACTAACCTCTCACTTTGTCCTAGGCATATCTGTGTTGATAATTCTGGAATCGCCACAATTGCTGGTGTTCTGGGGTTTCACCAGCTGGCTGAAGGCCCGGCCGCCCTGGGGCTAAAACGGAGGACCTGGGCTTGGCTCTTCTGGCTGCGTTGTCGGTTCCCAGCGTGCTGTGCTGCCTGCTCTCAGAGCGCTGTGCTGGCCGCTCCCTGCAGGGCTGCTGGGCTGTCCTCAGCAGGAGGTTAGCTTCTCTGTGCCGTTCTGTGGGTCCTGTGGCTCCAGAAGTTGTTCGGAGCTCCCTTTCACATTTTTTGAAATTTGTGTGGGGCAGAGCACATTGGAAATGCTGTTTCTACTCAGCCATCTTGGCTCCGCCCTAACAGAATCAAGAGCTTTTCATTTTCATGTAATTAGAATTACCAGATGTGTATATGTGCATGAGCAAGTACATTTGCCTCTGTGTGTATGAGTGTGTATATGTATGTATTTGTGGGTGAATGTATGTTTATAACTATCTCTTAAATCTTGTTTGCTAAAGAATTTCCCCCCCCCCAATTGTAGATGAGACATATGTCCAACCATATTCCTTTTACTTATTTTTTTATAATTAAAATGATCTTTTATATTTAAAGTCTATCCATTTAGAACTCACTGTGCTATCTGGTCTGATATGTTCTTGGTTTTATTTAGAAACTGAGTAATTAAGTTTTATTATTTCTCTTTGTTGTTCATGTAATCAGTTTCACTTATCTGTACTATTTTAATCAGCATGCAATAGTTTTGATAACTACTATTTTATAATGTAGTTTAATATCTAGAACTGGCATTCACTTTTATTCCTAATATTTATTTCCACTTGAAAATTTAGACCTTTCTGTTCACACAAATTCTGTTGTTTTTTCATTAAGTTTTATACGGTAAGCCCTGTGTTGCTTGGTATGGTATCAGATTGTCAAATTATTTTAGTTTGCATTATTTTTATTATATTAGCAATGACCAACCATGAAAAATGAATATCCCACTACTTAGTTAAGGCATCCTTTATTTCTATAGAGTAGTTTTTATTATTTTTATGTGACTTAAATATACTTGATCTCTAAAATTATCTGTTCATTGATATTGATTTTGAATGGAATGTCTTAAAATTGCTCCTTTTTGTGGCTTTTCTATTGAGTCAATTTCATTCATTAATTTTGAGTTTCATACCTTTCTGAAGTTACTTAGAAAATTAACAAGTTAAATAATATATCAGAATAAAAATATCAACAGAAAAATGTTTATCTTATATTTTATTTTTATTTTTGTCTTTCTTTTGGATTTATTTAGCTGTAAAGGAGACAGCTAGTTTGCACAGTGGATAGAGCAGCAGGCCTGAAGTTGTACTCATCTTCTGGAGTACAAAGCTAGCCTTAGACACTTACTAGCTGTATGACCCTGGGCAAGTCACTGTTTGCCTTCTCTGTAAAATTTCCTCATCTGTAAAATGAACTACAGAAGGAAATGACAAACCATGCCAGTGTCCTTACCAAGAAAACTCCAAATGGGGTCATAAAGAGTTGGACACAACTGAAATAGCTGAAGAGCAATAAGCTGTAAAAAAGGAACATTAATACTGCCTAAAATTATTTTGTTTACTACTTATGAGTTTTATATTTTTCTAAATAGTCATTCATTTCCTTTAAATTCAGTTTTCATAATATGTAATTATGTATAGTAGGCTCTGACAATTATGCTTATTTCTTCTCCTCTTCTCCTCATATGCTTATTTCTTTTCTACTATGAATTTACTTGGTACATTTAAAAAAACTGATTTCTCTTTTTTTAGGTATTAATCATATTTGCAAAAATTTTGATTCTACTTTATTTTCTAAGAATCAGATTATATTTTTATTTAATCATTTCTATCTTCTTTTCATTTTCCTTTTTATCTATTTCTCCTCTATTTTTTAAGATTTCTTATTTCTGTTTATTTTGAGCTTATTTGTTGATTCTCAGTTATGAATTCAGTACTCAGTTTTATTTTTAATATTTTACACACACACATATTTACAGATAAGTTTTTCTCTGACTGTTTTAGTGACAATACCCCCAAATTTTGAAATATTATGATTGCATTGTTAGAATTCTTTTTTACATAGTTAACTATTTCTGTGATTTGTTCTTTGACCCACATCCTACTTATAATTTAGAATGTATTAGTTTATTTTAGGAAAGCATACCTATACATACCTATCATACATACATACATACACATATATATGTCCCTATGTGATATATATATATGTATGTATATATATATATATATATATATGTATATATATGTACTCACCTAAATTGCTAAATACACCCTAGAAACAAATGAAGAGAGACCAATTAAATCAAGATCACCCTCATACCATACAACTTTATGATTCTATTGTGTTTTCATAGCATTTTATCTCTGTTTTCATAGAATATATACTGAGTGTGTAAGTCAATAGAATGGTAGTGAATACATTATTATATATGCATACAAACAGAAGTGTCTGGGAAGACTAAGAGAAGCAGTTGTGTGAGTAGTACAATAGAAATTTATAATGGAATTTACAATATGTTGCATGACAGCAGCAAGGTTTTAAAACAATTTTTCTCAGTCATTTAACAAAATTAATTTACATTTTCTTGTGTATTGTAACACTGTTGAATATCAGTTTAGAATAAGTAAGTTATAAGTTCAAATTCTGCCTCTGACACTTAATAGTTTTATGAATATGTACACAATCTTTGAGAACCATTAACATCCCTCAAAGGTTATAATGCTTAAGTAAGATAATGTATATAAAATCCTTTATAAAGTTAATACAAATGGCTATTTTGTTTTTGTTGTTGTTTAGGCAGTGGGGAGAAAGGTCTAAACCTATTATTTTGGTGATTATACTTCACTTTTTAATAATATTTTCTGGGGGCAAATAATAAAATAAATTTTTATTTTGGCAGTGCAGGAACTCCCTCCACTGATGAAAATCAGTTATTTGATTTTAGCTCAAATTGTTAAAGACATCCTGGGACCCTGAAAAATCAAGTGATTTACTTATGTTTATATAGATAGTATATGATAAATGCAGGACTCGAGGCCAAACCTTTCTGGCTGAGAAATTGGCCCTCATTCATTACTATTGCATTATCTGAATGCTGAGCAATTAACTTGGAAGTATGGAAAATAAAGGGAAAAGTTTAGGGAGAGATAGTTGCTTGGACATTATTAAAAACTGGTTGTAGATCAGTTAAAAAAAATATCCACCTGGTATCATTTGGTGCTCAGAGAATGAGAACTAATTTTATTAGTCTACAGAATACATAATTAAAAGGAGAAATCAACCAAAAAAATGTATGCCATATTCCAAAGTTAAATATAAATGGTTTAGGGATTATCTGCTGTTTCGGATTACATGCTACATTGCTTTTTTTCATTGCTGTGGATAATCCATAGTTGACAGATACTAGTTTGTAGAAGCAACAACTCCATTTCAAGTTGAAAAAAAAACAGAACTTTCTCCCTAACTAAAAATAGATATCTAGAAAACAACATTTGTTTTGTTGTAGAGCAAAGGGCTGTTGGATGTTTCTTAATCTTCTCTTGGCCTAAGGTGATGCCTCTCACATTGTAATAGCCTAACCACATAGATATAGTCTAATAGGCAGGCAATGATAACAATAATAGCTTAGATTTACAGAGTAATTTTAAATTATTTTACATACATTATCTCATTTAAAGATCACTTTAGACCTTTAAGATAAGTAATATAAACATTATTACCCCTATTTTTGGAGCAGGAAACAAAGACCTAGTAACTTGCCTCAAGCAATACAGGTCAACGATTGGAACTCAAATTGTCTGTCTCCAAAATTTATTTTCTTTCCACTAACCCTAGCTCTCTTAACACACAGCTAAGTTTACTTAATAATGTCATATTACTTCTGTGTTTAATGCTACAATATCCTGTGACTGTATCTAGGTCTGGGACTTCATGTGTTCTTTAAACTTTACCTGATTCCACAATTGTCATGGGGTTATTTTAAATATGATTGACTGGTCTTTCATAGTAGCCAAAAACTCAGAATTAATGTGATACCCATTTATTGGTGAATGGGTAAACCAATTATGGTATATGAATATAATGGAATACAATTGTGCCAATTAGGAAGTCCGTTTATATGACAGCAACGTCAAAGAAAAACACATAATGGGAATAGGGATGGGATTTAACTTCTAGATGGTTAAAAAAATAACTTTCTCTGCCACTGCAGAATGGGACCTTCTCTGCAACCTAGAATCTTAGCTGCTTAGAACACTGATAATTTAAACGATCTGCTTAGTGTAACATAACCAGCATGTCTCAAAGATAGAAACTGAACTCACGTCTCTTTGAGGGGAGGCAAACTCCTTATGCCAAGCTGACTTTATTGCACATGGTAGGTTCTTAATGTCTGTTAAATAGATGAATTAATGCCGTTTTATTTACTACTATAACACTACTATGAGACTCATTGGCTTTATTGTTCTCTGTGGATATAGTATTGTTAAAAAGGAAAGAGAGAAAGAAAATTTAATAAAGGCTTTGACCTGTTTAACCCTAACAATGATTCAGGGGTTAGTACTATTATTTCCTTGGTGCAAAACAATTTATAACTGAAAGATACCACAGAGGCCTTCTAGTCCATGTCATCAATTTTACTGCTCAGAAGAAACCAAGACATAAAGTTCTATGACTCTCTTCTTTCTCCATCTTGATGGAGTTCAACATATTGAACCAGCTCAACTATATAATGTCTGCTTCTCTTGAGTTGCTAGTCATTTTATGGTATCAAAGATAATGACCTTTTAAACTTCAGCCTTGAAATCCACCCATTAATAAAAGTAATTTACATTTTCTTAAGTGTATTATAACAGTGTTGAATATCAGCTTAGAATGAGGAAGTTATAAGTTCAAATCCTGCCTTCACTCATGCCCATATCCTGCTGAATTAAACTGGGAGCAAATCTGGGAATCCCAGCTATAAACTGGGAAACCATCCTGAGCAGGTCCACTACAAATTTGTGTTACACAATATCAACCGGGACCTCACTGTAGTAAGATAATTCTTTTATGGATCCCTAATTACTTCGCTATCTCACTATGGCAGAATTTTTTTAGCCCAAATTTTAATTATATTTTTAGTTTGTTAAAATTTTTCCAATTACATTTTAATGTTTAACATTTATATTTTAAAATTTTGAGCTCCAAATTTTCTTTCACCCTCCTGCCCTTCCTGCCCCTTTCTCATCCATTGAGAAGGCAAGCAAAATTATATCAATTATACGTGCAAAGTCATGCAAAATATATTTCCATATTAGCCTTTTCGAGAACACACACAGATGCAAGAAAAATAAAGAAAGTGAAGAGTAGCTTTAATCTGCACTCATAATTCATTAGTTCTCCTTTTGAGGGTGAACAGCATTTTCCCTTCTGGGTAGTTTGGAATTGTATTGGCACATTGTCTTGATCTAGTAATTAAGTCTTTCACAGTTGGTCATTTTTACAATATTGCTATTAGTGTATACAATGTTCTCCTGGTTCTGCTCACTTCACTTTTGCATCAGTTCCTATGGGCCTTCCCAGGTTTTTCTGAAACCACCCTGCTTGTCATTTCTTATAACATGCTAGCATTTTGTCATTAATATACCACAACTTTTTTCTCCATTCCCCAACTGGTGAGCCTCCCCTAAATTTCCAATTCTTTGCTGTGATAAAAAAAGGGGCGGCTAGGTGGCGCAGTGAATAGAGCGCCGGCCCTGGAATCAGAAGGACCTGAGTTCGGAGCCGGCCTCCGACACTTAATCCGCACAAACAAAAACCTAGCCGTGTAACCTTGGGCAAGTTACTTAACCCCAATTGCCTTAAAGGGGCGGCTAGATGGTGCAGTGAGTAAAATGAGCACCCACGCATAAATCAAAATGACTAGCCGTGTAACCTTGAGCAAGTTACTTAACCCCAATTGCTTAAAAAAAAAAAAAAAAAAAAAAAAAAAAGAAAATGTTTGTACAAATAGGTCTTTCCCCCTTTCCTTTTATCTCTTTGGCATACAGACCTAGTAGTGGTATTACTGCATCAAAGAATATAAAATTTTAAAGCCCTTTGGGCATATTTCCAAATTCTTCTCTAGAAAGGTCAGACTAGTTCACAACTATACCAAAAGTATATTATTGTACCTATTTTTCTGCATCACCGCCAGCATTTATAATTTTTCTTTTCCTTCTTTTTTTCCAAATGCTTTATTACCTTCTGGTTTACATTATTCATTTCCATCAGATTTTGAGTTACAATTTTCCCCCATTTTTCTCCTACCCACGACCCCAGAATAACAGCCATACAGGATATCCCCTCAACCAATCTGCTCTCTCCCATCTCTTCTCCCATACCTCCTTTGACTTTTCCAGTGGGGTATCTTATCTCCCAATTATATGCAAAATAGTATTAATCATAGTATTTACATATTTAAAAATATTTTATAAGGAAGATAAGCAACTCAGTATATGCTGTACATGTGTAGCTATGTGAAACATTACCATAATAGATATATTGTAAAAGACTGACTATATTTCCCTCCCTCCCATCCCACCCTCCACCTGGTCCACCCCCCACCTTGATCCTGTCCCTTTTCAAAAGTGGGTGCTTCCAACTTCCCTGCCCTCCAGCCCACCCTCCTGTCCACCACTTTCCCCCCATCCTCCCCCCTCACACTCCTGTAGGGTGGGACACCCTATTTAGTATGCATGTCATTCTCTCCCTGGTCCAAATTTAATGAGAATAAGGTTTTGCTATTTTGCCTTCCTGTTCCTCCCCTCCCCTGCAACCACCTTTCCCTGCTCCTCTACACAAGATAGTTCACCCCATTGTCTCTCCCCATTCCCCCTCACCACATTACTCTCTCACCTCTTAACTTCACCTTTTAAGTATCATCCCTTCCTATTAAATTTGACCTGTGCCCTCTATCTATGTATACCTGAAAACATATATACACATATACACATATGTATACATATGCCTATATACTCTTCTTCAACTATTTTCATACTGAGAAAAGTTTCATCAGTTACAATTATTGTTTTTCCCTGTAGGAATGTAAATAGTTCAACTTTGATAAGTTCATAGTGATTTCTTTTCCCTGTTTACCTCTTCGAGCGTCTCTTGCTTCCTGTATCTGAATGTCAGATTTTCTGTTTAACTCTGGTTTTTTCCTCAAGAATGCTTGAAAGTCCTCTATTCCACTGAATGACCAAATTTTACCCTGAAACATGATACTCAGTTTTGCTGGGTAGGTGATTCTTGGTTTTAATCCTAGGTCCTTTGACCTGTGGAATATCATATTCCATGACCTTTCATCCCTCAGTGTAGAAGCTGCCAGATCCTGTGTTATCCTGATTGCCTTTCCATAATATTCAAATTGTTTCTTCCTGGCTGCTTGTAATATTCTCTCCTTGATCTGGGAATTCTGGAACCTGGCTACAATATTCCTGGGAGTTTTATTTTTGGGATCTTTTTCAGGAGGTGATCTGTGGATTCTTTCAACCTCTATTTTGCCCTCTTTTTCTAAAACATCAGGGCAGTTTTCCTGAAGAATTTCTTGAAGGATGGTTTCTAGATTCCTTCTTTGATGATGGTTTTCAGGTAGTCCAATAATTTTTAGATTGTCTCTCCTGGATCTATTTTCCTGGTCAGTGGTTTTTCCCATGAGATATTTCACATTGCCATCTATTCTTTCATTTGCTTGGATCTGCTTAATAGCATCTTGATTTCTCATAAAGTCACTAGCTTTCATTTGCTCCAGTCTAATTCTGAAGGAATGATTCTCCTCAGTGAGCTTTTGAGATTCTTTTTTCCATCTGGCAAATTCAGCTTTTTAAGGCATTCTTCATCTCATTGCCTTTTTGAGCCTCTTTTGCCATTTGAGTTAGTCTATTTTTTAAGGTGTTATTTTCCTCAGTCAGGCTGTTGACTCTCATTTCATACTTTTCTTGCATCTTTCTCATTTCTCTTCCCAGTTTTTTTCCACTTCTCTTATCTGCTTCTTAAGGTCCTCTATGGCCTGTAGCCAGCTTGTATTTTCATTGGGGCTTCTGGAGCAGGAGTTCTGACCTCACAGTCCTCCTCCTATTCCATGCTTTGATCCTCTTTGCCCCCAAAATAGGAGTCTAATGTTGCATTTTTCTTTTTATTTTGTTTCCTTTGCCCAGGCATATTGCCACTTAATTACTTAACTTTTGGGCTTGTTGCCACAGTAGGACTTTGCCACCAGCCACGGGAACTTCCATCCCAAACTTTGGGGTTTTCTCAACTGCCTGAGGTATTAGTTGGGTGGCCTCTGTGAAGCCTCCACACACTCTGGCAAGCTGGTCACACACCCTAAGACCTCCATCCCAGACTACAATCCAGATCCAAGAAGGTTAAAGCAAGAGCGCTTACCCCCCAGACTGATTGCTGGATCCCCCTACAATTTGCAGGCCAAGAGCTGAAGCTGCAATGTAGCAACATGGTGCAAGCTGTGACTGCTCCTTAGTAGCTTCTCACCCCCAGGGGAAGAAGCTGATGCATTCTCCCAACCAGTCCCAAAGTCCATAGGGCACTGACCTCTCACTTTTTCTGTGGCATCTATGTGTTGGTAATTCTGGAAACGCCATAACTGCTGGTGATCTGGGGTCCCTGGTCTGGCCAGCCTCAGGCTAAAACTGCAACTCACACAGGCCTGGGCTCCACTCCCAGAGCTCTGTGCTGGCCGTTCTCTGCCGGGCTGCAAGACTGTCCTCAGCTGGAGGTTAGCTTCTCTGTGTCATTTTGTGGGTTCTGGAGCTCCAGAGTTTATTCAGAGTCCCCCTGTTACATAATTTTGAAGTGGTGTGGGCTGGAGCACCGTGGAAGTGCTGTTTCTACTCTGCCATCTTGACTCTGCCCCACTAATTTTTTTTATCATGTTAATCAACTGGTTACTGAAAGTAGTACTTTAGAATTATTTTAATTTGAATTTCTCTAATAATTATTGATAGATATTGATTTCTTCTCCTAAAACATGCTATGGCAGTTTTTCCAAAGCCTTTCATCCTTCCTCAGACTTTAAACAGCTCCCCTTTTCCTGGCTCTCTTTGCTGAGAAATCTTACCTTATATTCCACTGAAAAAAATATTGAAGCTTTTTGTTGTGTTCCCTTTTCTCCCCTCTTCCTCATCTTGCCTCGTTCAAATGCCTTTTACTACTCTCCTTCCTTTCTGTTTCACATAAGAGGAGGTCATTCTCTTTGCCTAAGCAAACTGCTCTTCATGTAGACCATTTCCCCCTCTCTCATTACCACTCTCTTACATAAGTTTAATATCTCCTTGTCCAGTGGCTGCTTTACTACTTCCTACAAACATACCCGTGACATCCCTACCCTAAAAATTATCCGTTGCTTGATTTATCCATCCCTGCTAGATACACTTCTTTATCTCTCTCCCCTTTCATGACTAAATCCTGAGAGATTTAAACCCCCTAGTGCCTATTCTCCTCTGGTTCTCATCTCAGCTCTGCAGTCTGGCTTTCATCCTCATTGATCATTCAGAAGTGTTCTATCCAAAATTAATAATGCTCTCCTAATTGACAAATCTGCTTGAGCAAACTCAGTCCTTATCCTTTCTCTAATCTCTTCATCCTTTGATCCTGATGATCACCATCTAATTCATATTCTCTTTTCTCTATGTTTTTACACTATCTCTGCTGGTTCTTCTCCTACCTGTCAACCATGCCCTTTCTCAGTCTGTTTTACTGCAACTTCATTTCAATTGTGATTCTTAATTGTAGGTGGCCCCTAACCCTCTATTCTGTGTCCTCTTCTCTTACCCTTTTATATGATTTCATTTGATGATTGCCTGAGTTCTCATGGATTCAGTTATCATTGCTTTGTAGATTATCCTCAGATCTATTCATCTAGCCCTAACCTCTCTTCTGACCTCTGGTCTTGCATCTCTAATTGCATATTAAATATCTTTAATTGGATATCCCATGGATACTTCAAAGTCCATCTATCCAAAATTTAACTCTTTATCTTTTCCCCAAAATTCTCCCTTCTTTCTAACTGCCCAATTAATGTTGAGAGGACTAATATGTTTCCAGTTTCCCAGGTTGAAAACATAGGTGTCCCCATTGAATCCTCACTCTCTTCCACACATGCCACCATAACCTAGTAGTTTTCAGGTTTTGTCATTTCTGCCTTGTAGAATTTCTTGCATATGCCCTTTTCTCTTCTCTCCTGTTGCTTCCAGCTTGGTGCTTACCGGCTTCCTTCAAGTCTCAGCTCAAACCTCACTTTGTATAAGGGGCCTTTCCTTATGTCCCTTAATGCTGGTTTCTTCCTTCTGGTGACAATTATAGATTTATCCCATATAAATATTTTTTTACATGTAGTTGTTTTCACATCTAATGTATAGAGCATAGGTCTTGGAATCAGGAAGACTCAAGTTCTAATACATCTTGAGAAACTTCCTAGGTATGTGACCCTGGACAAGTCACTTATCCTCTTTTAACTTTAATTTCTTTATCTGTAAAATAGGTATAATAATGCCACTTACTTTACAGGGTTGTTGTAAAGATAAAATGAAATATTTGTAAAGTGTTTTGAAAATACAAGAGCACTAAATGCTAATGACTATAATTCATATTAATATTTTGTCTGTGAGCTTCCTGAGTTGAGGTGTGTCTTTTGCCTTCCTTTGTATCCTCTGTACTTAGCACAGTACCTAGCACAGATTAGGTATTTAAAAAAAGAAATGCTTGATTGACACAGGCCCTCATTACCTCCTACCCAAACTACTATAATGGCCTTCTGGTTGGTCTTCCTGCCTCATCTATTATTTTTATCTTTATAAGCATAAGGATGACTATGTTACATCCTTCCCTCAGTAAATTCCAGGTATTCTTTATTGTCTCTAGGACCAAATAGAAAATTACCTATTTGATTTTTGAAGCCCTATAGAAACTTGCCCTTTCCTACCATTACAATTTTATTACACCTTACTTGTCTATATATTCCATGATTCACTATTGGACTTCTTGTTATTCCCTACATGTGACAATCCATCTCCCAGCTCCAGGAATTTTCATTCGCTGTCCCTAGTTATTAGAGTTCTCTTCCTCCTCATCTTGGCTTCTTGGATTCACTGGCATTCCTATTTATCGAAGTGGATTTGATTTGTTAGGACAAGAAGAAATGGCACAAGGTAGTATTCAGTGCCTTTAAGCCTGTCTAATACAATGTTCAAAAAGAAATTCAAGAATCACTGGTTAACATGTAGTCTAACATCTTCAAAAAGATGAACCAGATTATTTTTGGAACTTTAAGTTCAGCCCTTTTTTTGGCTCTTTCTCTGAAATGTGAAAGTCATTTCAAAAGTATAAAAGCATAAGTTTCTTTAAATGAAAGATGTCATCTTTTATTTGTGATTATGAATGAATGTCAGGATGTGACTTTACTTATCTGACACTTTAGAAACTAGGACATGGACAGCATACTTAATTGCCCAAAGCAGATTGTAAAATAAATATTTTTTTAATTCAGTCAAACAATTTTATAGCATCAAACATACTTGAAATATTTTATTTATCTGTCTGTCAAAGTGGAAAAAAGTGTTTTGTTTAAAAATGTATTTTCTCCTTTGTTTCATTAAATGAGACCTGGAAAAGAAAATAGCTATGAATAGACCTATGCAGTTTAACTGTGTAATGATCCCCCTAGTGGATATAAGAATAAGCTAGCAGAGAGATTTGCATAAAGGAGCAGGTGATTATGGGTTAGTCTCCTCTATGTAATATTTCATTCCTTGTTTCCCACTTTGATATATGTCTAACAAAATTAGTATTGGCCTTTCCATCTTAATTACACAACGCTGAATGATTAAATTGTTTCATACAAGCCCCTTTTGGGGAAGATGGTGATAATACTATCAAATTCTCAAAGCTGGATAAAGACTAATAAAAAAGTAAAAGTATAGTAGAATCTTTTTTTTTTTTTGCTTTTAATTAGTACAAAGAAGATTATATACCATTTATTTAAGAGTTATTTGACTGTGTACATATATTTAGAAATAGTGTTACTGTGATGTAATCCAATGTTACCGTATTTCTAAATGTTAGTTATCTGGCTCATTAAAGCAACAGTCACAAGTAAATGGGAGGAAAAAGGATTGTGTGAACATAGGAGAAATAATACAGTTGGGAGATACTCTCACATCAAAATAATGCTTAAGATAAAGGTTATAGTAGATGCACATCTTGATAAACAAAACTTTATAAATCAAAGATTTATTTTGATAATTTAAAATGTCACATAGTATGTGACCAGCAGCTTTCAACTGTGCAACTAATCAGTCAATTGGAAAGATGCAGGGAAAAATGGAGCTAAATGGCCTGTGGAGCAAAGGGGACTTTGAACAATGTTTAGCCAACTACAAAGTGGTAGAACTAATATTCAGATTAAATATAATAATCCTAACAGTAATGATGAGTTCAATGCAAAGAAGGCATTATGTTGCTTACCTGAGTACTTCTTTTGCTTTCTCTTCATTGTGCAATACCTTGCTAGTTCATGCCTCTACCATTGTACTAAGCTAGGTAAATATGAATAGAAAAATATTACATGGCTTTCTAAAAGGGTATGCACTTAATAATTAATCATATACTGGGGATGACATTCTGGTCAGTTATCACATGTTATACATTGTATTAAAGCTCATCTTGTCATAATCTTTGTGTCTATTAAAACAATGTAATAAATAATTAATATAGTATATTATTTAGCTATAGATATGATGAATATTAATGATAATGCTTCACATTTTCATAATAGTTTCCCATTTTATATTTCTTTTTCTAACAAGAACCCAGTGAGGTAAACAATATACACATTCTACTGCCCATATGACAGATATGGAAATTGAGTATCAAAGAATTTGAGAAGCTTGGCTAGGATTATCTATCTTGTAACTGTTAGAATTCAGTCTCGAGTTGTCTGTATCCACATCTAGTGCTTTTCTCCTTCACCCTGATATTTAGAAATTTTGTCTTCCATTAGATTTGGAAATACTGCCATCGGTTATGTAAACTTTACTAATCATAAAATATGATGCTGCAGAAGTAGCACTGAATTTGAATAAAAGGACCTGGACTCAAATGTCAATACTACTCACTATTTGTGTCTTAGAAACTTAGACTTTCTGGGCCTCAGTTTCTTCATCTGAAAGATGGGGTAGTTGGAAATGACAACCTGAAGTCTTTTCCATCTTTAAGTCCTAATATATAGAAAAAAAGAATTTTGTTATCTGTGTAGTAAGTCTATATGTATATGCATACATATCTATCTGTATTCTATGATCTCATTTAGGTTACCTGAAGTGCTATAAATTTAATTTAATTTAAGGACCACATTTCTCAGTGACTGAGATTCCTTGATGACAGTAATGATGATGCATGAATTGGATGAGGAGATAGAAACAAGAAGATAAAAGGAAGCAAAATCTATAATTAACAAAAAACACACAAACAATAATTTTGTGAGTGAAATACATTTCTGCAGAATAAAATGGAAACAGAAGCAAACAATATAAATAATAGACAATTAGAATGGGTGTACTTGGTATCATAGAAATGGTGAAAGGCAAAAGATAGGGTAATGAAATGTGTATTTGGAGACAATGAAAAACTGCTTCAAAAGCCCCCTTTTAAAGACCTCCCCCTCACACATATTTCATTCTATTCTACCTTTTCATTAGCATGTTTCTTTTATTATTTCTAACTCAAAAGATGCCTTAGGAAGGTATTATGAAGATGTGGCTTTGTTTTGCAACTTTATTCATAGCTTTACAATAATGCATTTGTGACAAGCTAATATTCCTTGATGAGTTATGTCAGGTTTCTCTTAAGCATTTACCTGTCCTTGCTTTTGAGTGGGTTAGTAGTCCAATTTGCTTGATATTTAAATGTTACCATAGTGATGAGTAGTGGACTCTGTCATCTTTCTCTTTTTAATTAAAGAACAGATGCAGGTAAAGCTGATCTCACAGTGACCCTTTCCAAGCTGGCATCAACACATTGATTGTTTCCAATTCTTTTCTCTCCTCTGGTGTCTCAGCTTTGTCCTTTCTTCATATCAAGGTCTTTGCCCTGTTGGGTTAAAGCAGTAGTAACTAACTCCTTTTTGACCCTTTCTTTAGGAGCTGTATCTCGCAGAAAAATGAAACCCACTTCCACTAAATAGTGATGGAATGAGCACTAATGATGCTTTAGTCAAGAAGACTTAACTTTTATCCCTTTAAAGTTCAATAATCTGCATATGAGTGGATTTGACAAAATCCTATAGTATGTGTGCGTGTGTGTGTGTTTGTGTGTGTGTGTGTGTGTGTGTATGCCTATATATGGCACACAGTGACATATAGACATATATATATATACATATATATATATATATACACACATAATGGATAGCCCCATCCATGATGGAATTGTTTTGAAGAACCCTTGATATTATCTTCAGTTCAGTGTACAAATATATCCACTTAGAGTTGCCCTAACTGATGTCATTTTATAAAACTATGATCACTAGATTGTAATCAAACTCTAACATGAAATTGTGAAACCTCACTGCCCTGTTACCCATTTATAACACTGTTACTATCAAATTAACTGCTCCCTTTATTGTATTTTCACCTAAAATCAGTGTATGTTTTCAGGACAAATTAACAATATTACATGAGTGTTTTTCTTTACTCAATAGCTATTTCAAATTATGACACCAAAGAAGATTCTTATGGTCTTCTGCTTACCTTGAATCGGAACTTAAATTACTACCCTTATGTTGTTAACAAATTACCCTTCATATTAGAACTCTTCATTCCATTCTCCACTCCATTCCTTGATATTAAAGAAATTTGGGTCTCATGGGAAACACTGAATCCTTGGCCATTGTTTCTGTTACCTAGTGCATCTTCTCTCATGTCTTCTCCACCAAACTTTTTCCTTTTATTTGAGGACTTTGGTGTACATACTGGCATCTTTTCAAACACCTGGACTTCTCAATTCATAAGTCTTCACTATTCCTAGGATATGATTGTTCACTTCAGCCTAACCACTAGTTATGATGGTTATACTCTTTATCTAATTCTCAGTCTTATGTCCCTCTGTATTATACAGAGTTCTGAAATCCCTCAGACTGATAACTCCTGCCTTTTCATCTTTTCTTGTGCCTTACCCCACCTGAGATTATTCTAGAACCATACTGCAACCTCCAGTCACCTCACCTTCTCTTGTTTTTCCAGTTCTTCAACTCGTCCCTGGCTTTGCTCTCCCCTATTCATAATCTTAATTATTAATTGCACAATGATTCAACTTTACATTGTCCTCTACCCTTGATTCTCTTGATCTCTTGTCCTGTCCTTGCTTATCCTTGACCTCTTATCCTGTCCTTGTTCATCCTAACCAAATATCACCCTCATTATCCATATTATTGTTTTCTACTCATGAACTAATGAATAGCGATAGGGGAAAAAATCAAATCATTGTGCTGACTGGGTCCCCTATAAATTTATGTTGACTATTTGACCTGAGCTTTCATTGATGCATACTAATCTTTACTATCTTTCCTAAATGATTCCTATCACTCTTCCTAGATTTGCTATTCTAAACATTCTCTTTTCAATCAAATCATCTTCTTTAAGCCCCTACTCTCTCTTAGGAGATGACTGCATCTCATACTTTCTCTAGAAAATTGAGGCCATACATTAGGATCTCTCTGTTTTCCACCTTACTATAGCCTTAAATGTCTCAAATACATTCCTAATTCTCTTCTCCTTTACCCTGATCTCATGTCAATCTTCTCCTTGTCAAGACTAAAACTCGGTATCCACATCTCGAAACCCACTCTCTTCCCTATTTGTGTCTGGATATCACTACATTTGCAGTTCCCTCTAATTTCACAACCTTGGTGTTATCTTCCATTCTTCAGTCTCTGCACTACTCCACATTCAATAAAGTGTGGTCTGTCAAGACTAATTCATGACATCGGATCTACTATTTTACTTACACATAACCACCTCTATTCAACTCCTTACTATCTACTATTTATATTATTACACAAACATACTTCATGACTGTCCTCCTGACCTCCAGTGACTTCCCTTTCCAATTCATCTATGCCAAACTGACATTTCTACAACCAAAGTTTGACCATGAAACTCTTGCACTTTCAAAGCTTCAGTGGCTTTTTAATGCTTCTAGAATAAAATACATACTTATCTGACATTTAAAGTCTTTCTAAAGCTGATTCCAATTCTTCCTTTCCAAACTGGTTTCAAATTATCCCCTCCATACATGTTGTTTTCTAGTTAAAGTGACTAGATAATCTTGGCAAAGATATGGAAGTGGGTAATGGAATAGCATATATAGGATACAGCAATTAATTTCTGCAATTATTTTAAAAATAAATGTGTGTGTGTTTGTGTGTATGTTGTCTTATCTCTATAAAACAATTATTTGAGGGCAAGGACTGATGCATGTTTGTCTTCATACATAGTGTTATTCTACAGCATAAAGTAGGTACTTAATAAATGCATGTTGTTTTAGACCAAAATATCAGACAATGTATTTCATCTAACATTTAACATTAACAATAATAATACCTAGCATTTACATAGCACTTTAAGGTTTGCAAACTGCTTTACATGTTAACTTATTAGATCCTCATAGATAAACTGTTATTATTAAGTGCTATTATTATTCTTATTTTACATATGAAGAAATTGTTTTCTACTCAAGAACTGATGAATAACAATGGAAAAAAAATCAAGAATGTGACTTGCCCAGAGTTGCCCAGCTAGGTACTCAGTCTGATATAGTATTCAAACTCAAGACTTCCTCATTTCATTTTCAGTGCTATACTAGCTGCCTAGTATAATCTTCACATTTGTTCTAATTTTCTTAGACTTGTTGCAGTTTAATTTGGAGTTTTCTTTGTCCTGTGTCTAGGGGTGATCGAAGCATCTTCTATTAGTGGACTTAATCACCTTGAATTTATTCTGTACAGATATATCGTGTATGCATTTATGTATATCATGCATATTATCTTCTGCAAAAGAATGCAAGCTGCTTGAGAGTAGGGATTGTTTTCATTTTTTTTTGTATTTGTATCCGTAGTACCTAGCAAATGGCTCAGAACATAGACGAAATTTAACACTAAAAGGAATGGGTGCATCAATTGATGAAAAATTATTATAATGCTACTTTAAAATTTTTTCCTTTTATATCTTTTTTCTTTGCCTTATGGCTAAAATACATGCTGTGTAAATTGATGTAGCTTGTTCCTTCAAGGTTTTCTTAGATTCTCTTCATTGAAGATTGATTAATCTTTTAAAGTCATTGTTCAACCTTATTTTTTCTAGATTTTAAATAACACTCTTCTTTGAATACTTTTAAAGTTTTTTTTAGTCCCTTTTTATATTAAGCCTTTTTACATAGTCTAGCAGCCCAGTGAAACCTCCATTCTTACATTATTTGTTTAGGTGCTTTGTACACTCCAGGGAATTCTACCAATAGGATGTGTGGTCTCCATATACCTTCTATGGAAGTTTTCTTCATGGTCCCCAGCCTACTGATTCAGGGAAAACAAATTCCTTTTCCACCTCCCCCATACTTCACACCAGGGAAGAGAACTTAAGTTAAAGTTCAGCAAGGAACATGCGATGAATGAGGAATTAAGTTCAATATTTTCTAAATTGTTAAAAGAAATGAATAACTGCACTTTTTGTCACAATACAATGACTTTGTTCTATACTTTCAGGCCATGAGAAAACTAGACCAAAATGTATTTTACTTTGGATGATAACTTTAACAGACTTTAAACAATGTTTTCTAAAGGTGGGGTCACCGACATATAGAATATGTGACCTGCTTACTAAAGAGATAAGTCATATGCCCATATTTATTTTCCTGTTGAAACATGCTAACATAGTAAACCATGTATAATAGTTTCTTAGTTACTTTTTTTAAAATGGGTATCCTTCTATCTTGATGTGTAGAAATTAAACAAACCATCGCTAAATAATTTCCAAAGAAAATAAAGTTAAATTACTTAATTGCTCCTAATTCTATGAAAAAAATTTGATGGAAAGCTATAGGGTCAAGTTCATAGTATGCATTTAGTAATGATTCTTAATACATATACATGCACACATGCATTTATATTTATCTATCTGTCTATCCATCTTTCTGTTTGTCTATCAATCTGTCTCTCTATGTCTGTGTGTCTATCTATCTTCTGATTCAAATATAAATATCACATTGCAACTCGAAAAGTGCTGGTTTAATGTTTATTTGCACTCTTTAAAAAAATATCCTTTAGGTGACTAGAAGGAGGAAAGATAAAAGGTTAAAGTTAATTCACCAACCACATGACAGTAGAGCCAGTACACTTACTTTGTTTTCCTTCATTCTGCAGGCAGTAAAATGCTCTCTATGTTCCTTTTAATAGTATTGTTTCTATCACAGGGATTAGAGACCATTCCACAGTAGTGAAAAGAACGTCTGAAAATAATGTCAAAACTGACTGGATAATCCACTGTGTATGTGAAACAATAGCAGTCTGTGGCTTTATTTACTGGTGATCAAGCCTCCTGGGTGTATGGATGCTCTAGAATAAAGAGATGAATATAAGACCCAACTGTTGCATTGAGACTGAACATTGTCCTTAAGATAGGCAAGTGTGCTCTGACTTCATCTGAGCTCATCCACATAAAGCCCCTTTGGTGGATATGTTTCTAAATGGGTATTGCTCCTGGCACTGGTGCCAGCAATGGCTTATACAGCTGTTCACTGGTTGTGCTAATGGAATGTCATCATTGTAGATATTGCATCATTAGGAATTGGGAGTTAATAACCTATAAATCATAGTGAACTGGTGTCAAAGAGTAAGAGAGATGATGTCACTAAACATTTCACTTGTTTCCTAGATACTATAAGGTTAACTAACTTCAACAACTTTTTAAAAATGATTTTAAAAGATTGCTTTAATTGAATGTATAAAAATTCAGATTTATTCTAGAGTATTTTTTTCTTTTTTAAATTCTTTTTTTAATTTTAGTTTTCAACATTTATTTCCACAAGATTTTGAGCTACAAATTTTTCTCCCCATCTTTCCCCTATTCCCCACCCCAAAATAGCGAGCTTATAGAATACCCCTTTCCCCAATCTGTTCTCTCTCATATCTTCCCCTGTTTCCCCCTAACTTTCTAGTAGGGCAAGATGGATTTCTATACCCCAGTGCCTGTATACCTTATTTCCCATTTGCATGTAAAAAAGCCATTTTTAAAATTAATATTTCTTTTTAAAACTTTGATTTACAGATTCTTTCCCTTCTTCCCTCCTCACCAACCCCCACTGGGAAGACAAGCAATTCAATACAGGTTGTACACGAGTGGTTAGACAAAACATTTCCATAGTAGTTATATTGTGAAAGACTATTTCCCTCCATCCTATCCCACACCCAACATATTCTATTTTTTTTTACCCCGTGCCTTTTCAAAAGTGTTTGCTTCTAACTACCCCCTCCCCCAATCTGTCTTCCCTTCTATCATCACCCCCCCCCCCCGCCTTATCCCTTTTCCCCTGATTTGCTGTAGGGTAAGACTGTGTATATTATTCCCTCCTTAAGCCAAATTCAATGAGAGTAAGGTTGACCCATTCCCTTTCACCTTTCTGCTCTTCCCCTCCATTGTAACATTTATTTCTTGCCTCTTTTATGTGAGATAATTTACCCTATTCTATCTCTCCCTTCCTCCTTCTCCCAATATATTTCTCCCTCACCTCTTAATTTTATTTTTTAGATGTCATCCCTTCCTATTCAACTCATCCTATGCCCTCTATGTATACATGTACACACATATATATATACACACATATATATTAATACACTCATATAAACTATGTATGTAGACACATACATACATACATATATATATTCCCTATAATTATCCTCATATGGAGAAAAGTCTCATGAGTTACAATTATCATTTTTCCATGTAGAAATGTAAATAATTCAGCTTTGATAAATTCCTTATGATTTCTTTTTCCTATTTACCTTTTCATGCTACTCTTGCTTCCTGTATTTGAAAGTCAAATTTTCTGTTCAACTCTGGTTTTTTTTCATCAGGAATGCTTGAAACTCCTCTATTTCATTGAATGATCATATTTCCCCTGAAGCATTGTACTCAGTTTTGCTGGGTAAGTGATTCTTGGTTTTAATCCTAGCTTCTTTGACCTCCAGAATATCATATACCAAGCCCCTGAATCCCTTAATGTAGAAGCTGTTAGATCTTGTGTTATCCTGATTGTGTTTCCACAATACTCAAATTGTTTCTTCCTGACTGTTTTCAGTATTTTCTCCTTCAACTGGGAAGTCAGGAATTTGGCTGTAATATTCCTAGGAGGCTTTTTGTTTGTTTGTTTTTGTTTTTTGGGGGGAGGGATCTTTTTCAAGAGGCCATTGGTGGATTCTTTCAATTTCTATTTTGCCCTCTGGTTCTAGGGGCAATTTTCCTTAAGAATTTCTTGAAGGATGATGTCTAGGCTCTATTTTTGATCATGGCTTTCAGGTAGTCTGATAATTTTTTAAATTATCTCTCCTGGATCTATTTTCTAGGTCAGTGATTTTTCCAATGAGATATTACACATTGCCTTCTATTTTTTCATTCATTTGGATTTGTTTTAAAGCACCCTGATTTTGTATAAAGTCATTAGCTTCCATTTGCTACAAACTAATTTTGAAAAAAATTATTTTTTTAGTGAACTTTTGAAATTCCTTTTCCATCTGGCCAATTCAGCTTTTTAAGGCATTCTTTTCCTCATTGGCTTTTTGGGCCTCTTTTGCCATTTCAGTTAGTCTATTTTAAGGTGTTGTTTCCTTCAGTGTTTTTGGAGTCTCCTTTAGCAGGCTGTTGACTCACTTTTCATGATTTTCTTTCATCATTCTCATTTCTCTTCCCAATTTTTCCTCTATTTCTCTTACTTGATTTTCAAAATCCTGCAACCAGCTCATGTTTTTTCTTGGAAGCTTTTGATGCAGGAGTTTTGACTTTGTTGTCTTCTTCTGGTTCCATGTTTTTTATCCCTTTTGTCCCCAGAAAAGGATTCCATGGTCTGATTGTGCTTCCTCTGTTTGTTTATCTTACCAGTCAGTTACTTGACTTTTGAACTCTTTGCCAGGGTAGAACTCTGCTTCGAGTGGAGAGAGCTGTATCCCAAATTGCTGGGGTTTCTGTTGTCAGAGCTATGAGGAGGGCACCCTCTCTTCAACCATTAGGATTTCTGGCACATTGCCCACATAACCCAGGACTTCCACCCAAGACTGTGACACAGATACAAGAAAGACAAAGCAAGAGTGATTACCCTCTGAATGGTTTCTTGGTCCCACTACAATCTGTAAGCCAGGAGCTCTGGAGGCAGCCACACTGCGTGGTTGCAGCAGCTGCAGCTGCTGTGCCTCTGCCACCTCTTGCCTGGGGGCAGTGGCCAGATTGTGCTCTTCCCTCCACTAGTTCCAAAAGAGTTCCCTACTGACCTTTTACTTTCTTTCTGGGGTTTATGGGTTGAGAAGTCGGGTAAACTGCCACAGCTGCTGGCAATTCACTCTCCTAAAGTCTGTTCTGGCTGGTCTGGGTCTCGGGGCAGAACCACCTGGGGTCTGGGCCTGTGTGATTCACTTGGGACTGGGCTTGGTTTCCAGACTGGGGTGAGAGACATTTCCTGTTGGCCTTCCAGGCTGCCTTCAGTGGGATATTTATTTCTCTCTGTCACTTTGTGGGTTCTGTAGCTCTACAGTTTGTTTAGAGTAATTTTTTTACAGGTATTGGAGTTGGTTGGAGTGGGAGCTTAAGTAGGTTCCTGCTTTTTCTTGCCATTTTGGCTCTGCCCCCCCCCCCAATTCTAGAGTATTATAAAAGGACCTATCTAATAGAGATGATATTTATACGCACTTTACTATAGAAATATCCTTTCTTATGAGCAGATATGTCTTAAGTCTTCTGGCTCAATAAATCCTTAGTAAGGAATGTACCTCCACTGAGTGCTTGACTTGTGTTTCAGATTAAACAAATTAAGTTTGTAGCTAGAGTTCATAAAATAATTTTAATATCAAATTTGTAGGCAAAATTTATGTGATGACCATCAGGATATACAACCTTCCTAGGTCATTTGTAAATATATGGACACAAACAGAGAATCTCTGAAAGTAGGGAGCTGAAAACTCCTTCATGGAAATGCCCTCTCCCTAGCAGCTCCCTAGGAATTGTCCAAGAAGTCCTAGAGAGATTGAGGATTTGCTTAGTAAGATTCAAAAGTGGCATATAATCCCAGGTCCTCCTAATCCCAAACCCACCAAGAATCAAATGTACATTTTTGCCTCTGTGTCTTGGCTATGAAATTCCTAAAAGTGAAGTGCCAATACCCATCCATATTCATTTAACTTTTTTATTGTAATTGCTGGGAAAAGGGTTAAGTGGCCTATATTCATATTGAAGAACTATACTATGTTAAGGTTCCATGACTGTGGCTAGGTGAGTATTTTCTTCACTGTCACACACCAGTGTCTGTCTGTCTGTCTCTTCCTCCCTCCCTCCCCTCCTCCTTCCTTCTTCATCTCCCACTCCCTTTCATTTCTTTTTTTTTAATATTTAATTTATTTGTTTATTTTTAGTTTACAAGATTCAATTCTATAGTTCCTTGAGTTTCAAATTTCCCTTCTCTCCCTCCCCCCACACTCCACAACCGCATATAGTCCAGTATAGGATTTGCAAATACTTTCACAGTAGACATTAGTCAAGTTACAAAGGCATATTGTACTAGATGGGATGAAAAATGGTAAAGAAGAAATAAAACCAAACAATGAAAAGAAAAAAGATCAATTAGTTTTCTTCTATCAGGATTCAAGCACAGTTCATTCTAGTTATTTCTCTGGATGTAGACATCTCTCTTCTTTATGAGTCTTTTGGGATTGACTTATGTCACTGCATTGCTGAGAAGAGTCCAGTCTGTCCTAGTTGGTTCCCTCTCATTTCTTAAAGGAGGTCTTCATGAATTGTGGTGACCCAGTTCCTCTTCAGTCTGAGCTAAATTGGTCCTCAGGTTTTTTGGGGGGTGGGAAGACAAGGAACTTGGGGTTAACCAACTTGCCCAAGGTCACCCAGCTAGTAAATGTGTCAAGTGTCTCAGGTCAAATTTGAACCCAGGTCCTCCTGTCTCCAGGGCCTGTGCTCTATTTACTGCACCACCTAGCTGCCCCAGATGGATCTATTCTTAAATGCTTTCCAGGTTTAATGGAACATGCCAAAGCTTTAAATAATGTCAGATTATCTCTGTACCACATTGAGACCCTAGACTTTTGTGGAGTTTGAATTGATTTAATCCAATTCATATTTTTAAATAAATTACTGGCCATACATATGTGAGCTTATCCCAGAAGATATATTCTTTATTAGTTATGATCCTCTCCTTTATTTCCTACATTTTCAGTAATGTATACAGAATTTTTGTTAGGTCTGAAAATTCTGCACTTTATTTGGTTGTCACCATACAATGATTTTTTGGAGGGAGTTCATATTTCATATTCATATTCTTCACATTCAATGAGAAGGCAATCCTCTTTTCTTCCTGGTTTGCACAGGTATAAAATGAGGATTTTAGTATTTATATTCAAATGCAAAATGTGTACATGTAGTCATTCATATTGGAGTAAAAATGACAAAAGTAATATCTAAATTTTGGTAGACCATTAAATATTAAAAGGGAATATGGGTTAGGGAGTAGGTTTTTGGTAAACCACCAACAAGGAGTTGGAGTGTCCCAAAACTCTTAGTGCAGATTTAAGCTATTAAAAAGTAAAACTGAACTAAGAATTTTGGGACACCCTATACTTGGTGCACCAATTCTGAGAAGTTCAATATATCTCAATACAACTTACTCTTTGTCCATCTTAGAGTTGTTTACTGTGATGAGTGCACTTTTTAAATCTTGGACTGCTATATAGTTCAAGTGTGCTATTCATTTGATTTGCCACCTGAGCTCCCAAACGCTGTATATGGATCAATTCTTAGGGAAGCCTCTCAGTGGGTTCACCTGGGGATTGTCCTCCCTCCTTAACCTCCTCACCCTTACCTCTATTAGCTCAGCTTATTAGTCAAGGATTTCATTTTACCCCCATCAAAACTGCCAAGGCAACCTTGTCATTGTAATTTTCACGCCCTTTCATTTTCTTTGTTCTCTGTGTCAGTAAAATCTTATCTCCATAGTCTTCTGTCATAGGGTAATTGCTTGGAACCAAGTTCAATTAGAGCTTCTAGCATAATAAAACATAATGTACAAATGAAAACCTTAGTAGCCACTGCCTTGTATCATATTCACGTGGATTCTGTGAATCAATCACATCAGTGAAACTGTGTTAATGGAAGCAATTGGTCTCTTCAAAAGTCTGAATATACATATGGATTCAAGATTTTATATTTTAAATTTTTATATTTTTTTGTATTCAAACCTCATAAAAGCAGACTTCCTCACCACATTAAAATGGACCAGATACCAGTATGGGACTTGCTTATATCTGTAACGGTACTTTAAAAGCCTGGGCAAAGCCAAGGAGCCATAAAAATAGATGTAAGTTTTAACAGTTATGGATCATCCTATTAACATTTGTGAGCCTTTTGCAAAAGAGGTGATGCTTCATTTCCATTGACTAAATATTTTCCATTAAAATCACCCTCACTAGTATGTTAGAGAAGTAGACCAGAGGCTTTGTCTCTTCTACTTCTGCTGTTGTATCCTCAGGGCCATGTAAAAATCACCCAGAACAGGGAACTTTTCCAAAGAATTAGATGGGATTAGTACTAACTTTCTAAGTGGATTATTTGAAAGAAATATATTGATACTATTGAAGATTACCAGCAAATCCACTGTCATCATCTCCTCCTCTGCTACTCAATGAGCTGTTAAAAGGCACAATTTGTTGTGCTATGTTGCTAACAAGAAATAAATAACATGCAGCAGGTGCTACACAGGAAGGCACTGAGTGTTATTGTACTAACTGTGCCTGACTAATTCTAGCCAAGACAACAATTCCGTATTCAGTTAAGAAGAACAGATCATTTGGTTGTGGTTTGGAACCTAGTTTTTATTAATGTTGGGTCTGGATTAGGGGAAACAAAAGGAGCTATGTTTACACAATTCCCTTTGATACAGAAATTTCTATTCAACTTTCAGTTATCCATATCACTAGAGAGTATCAAAGATGTCAATAATCTCCAATATTGTTTGTTTTAAAATATACTTATTATTTTTAAAATGTATCTGATTTCCTCATCATTGTTTATTAGGCAGATATTAAATTTGTTTCTCATTCACTGAGCACATACTGTGGTGGCAGATTAAATTTATAAGTTTCCTGAGTAGTGGGGGAAAAAAACACCAGCCTATTATTAAGTACTGGCCATTGATAAATTAAAGAGTTTCAAATCTAATTTAATACATATGTGGGTGTCATGAAGTCAACTATCTTCAGCAAACATTAGGTGTCTAAATATATATAAAATACTATGCTAGCATTTATGGATAAAAAAGAAAAAATAATAAAAGGACAAAAAAAGAAACCTAATCCATGCTCTGAGTTTAGACCTATAATGCCAGGTTGAGGAGGTTGCATTTTATCCAAACAGCGATGAGGAAGCACTGAAGATGTTCAAGTAAGAGAATAATATGTTTAGCCTTGTGCTTTAGGATGATTATTTTGATAGCAGTATGGAAGACTGGATTGGAAGTGGATTGAGGATTAGAAACAGGCAGACCAATTAAGATGTTATTGTTATAGGTCTAAGCAAGATAATATAAAGTCCTGATTAGGATAGCATTTTTGTGAATGGAAAAAAGGAGTTAGGATAGATGCTATGCAGGGGATATCAATAAGACTTGGAAACTAATTGGCTATAGTGTTTTGAAGAGTAAGGAAAAATTAAGGATGACTTTGAGATTGTGAACTTGAATGACTAGATGAATTGTGCCCTTGATAGAAACAACGCCTTGTGCTGTTATGCCAATTATTTGCATAAAGTTATAGGTCACAAGCTTATCACATTTGAAGATGACATAAAGGTAGAGTCAGTAATCTATCAACTGACAAAATTAAGATAGTAAAAAGATATTAATGCACTGGAGCAGGGTCAGAACATAAAAAGGTGAAATTCAGTAGAGATAAATGTAAAATTGAGGGTGGGTTCAAAAATTAACTTTACAAGTATGTTGATTTTTGAAAAAAAAAAGTTAGGGTTTAGTAAAACAGCAGTGTTATTGAGCAGATTAAAGGAAAAAAGAAAAGCTAATGCAACCTTGAACTACATTAAGAAAAACATAGCATTTAGGAATAAGCAAGTGATAATCCCCAGTCAGACCACAGCTGTAGTATCATTTTCAGTTCTTGGTGCCACGTTTTAGGAGGTACTTTGATAAGCTGGAAAACATCCTGAAGAGGGCAACCAGAATAATGAAGGTTGTTGAATCCATGTCATATGAGACTTGTTTGAAGTAGCTACACAAGTTTATCCAGCAGAAGAGAAAGGATGGGGAGGTAAGGGGAGGAATTGGAAGAAAGGGGTGGGATATCAGAACTGTGTTTTTCAGTATTTTAAGAGCTATCATGGACAAGAGATTAAAATAGTTCTGTTTGGCACCAGGGTGCAGAAATATGAGTGTCCTAAAATGTAAGAGTAAGAAGGTAGCAGTGAGTAGAAATTGCAAAGAGGACAATTTAGCTTTGGTGAAAGGAAAACTTTCACTAGAACGGTCCAGAAGTGAAATGGGCTATCTTGAAAGGTTTATCAAGCAAGCCACCCTGGATGACTTAACTTAAGCATTGAACTTGGTATTCCAGGCAAGTCTCTAACATCAGAAGTTTCAAATGATGTGCTTATCTGTATGGATAGACGTTTCATTATAAATAAACAAAATCATAGGCACAGTCTCTTCACACTGCAACACATATACATACATATACACATAAACACACACATACAATATACACGCACATATGTATGCATATCTGCAAATGAATATATTCATGTAGAATAAACTGTGAGCAAATGAAAGAAAAGATATTTATCAAGTATGTTATGTTCTAGACACATGTTCTAGATATTGTGGGATAAGTGCCAGGGTTACAAATATAAAGAGTGAGACGGTCACTGACTTCAAGGAGCATAACATCATCATCATCATCATCATCATCATCATCATCATCATCATCATGTTTATGTAGCACTTATTGTGTACTAGACACTGTGCTAAGCACTTTACAAATATTATTTCATTTGATCCTTACAATAGCCCTGGAAACTAGGTACTATTATTATCCTCATTTACATATAACAAAACTAAGAAAAACCAGTGTTAAATTGCTTGCCCAGCAAAACACAGATAGTAAGTCTCTGAAGCCAGGTTGGAACTCAGGTCTAATGGAAGCCATTGAAAGGAGATTTTGGTCCCTGGAGTCACAGGGATGGTGATTGATCTTATAGAATTCAATGGATAAGACCTTTCCAAAGGAGGTGATAGAAAGTGTTGCATGGAGATGGGGAGGGGAGAAGAGAGGGCATGAATGCATACTGAGTTACAGGATGACCGAGATGAACAATTAAATTTTATGGGCAGCAGAAACTGACCTGTTGTGGAGTAGCCTAGGTGCAAATTAGATGTCATTAGTACCATTTTAGAGATGAGGAAACAAAAGTTGTGATTTGCCTAAGGTCACACAGCTGGTAAGTATCTGGGGCTCCATTCGAATTCAGGTCTTCTTTATCCTATCAGCACTCAATCCACTGCATGATTTAGTTGCCTCTGAAATTATGCTATTTGAGTGCAGTAATTATTTCATTTTTGCCCTTCAAATTTCTAGCACCAAACACACTTAAATATTTTGTTGAACTGAAATGAATTGCAGTTCCTTAGTAACAATATATAGATAATGGAAAAGGTCCTTTTTTCCATATAAAGCATAAACATCTCGCGGTATATGTATACACCAGGAATTTTTAATCCTTTTAGTATCATGGATGCATTTGGCTGCAAGTAAAACAAACAAACAAATAAACAACAACAACAAAAAACCAAAAAGCCATGGATCCCTTCTCAGAATAATGTGTTTCAACAATGGATGGAAATGTTAAATTTCAGTTAAAAATTACTGAAAATAAAGATTTTTTTTCTTATCCAAACTCACCAACTCCCTGAAATCTATTATTGGGATTCATTTTAAGAACCTCTGATATACAGAATCAAGATAAGGGAATCATTATTAGCTAGAAATTATATTAACCATTTTCCTGCTTCACCAAAATTTTGCCTTCTATATGAAAGTATTTTTAAAGAATTTTTGCTCACTTTTAGGTAACCAACATTATTTTTAAAATTTCATTCAATGTTGAATTATTGATATCATCACAAAACTGCTGAGGGATCTTTTCAGTTTGGTTATAGATGTTAGAGGCATAAAATATGACTATAATCTCTTTTACTTTACTCTGCATATGGCTTTCTAAATGTTAGGACTTACAAATAACTCAAGTGTAGTAGAGATTGTTTGATGGCTAAGTTGAGTAAATTTTTTAAAAAGGCTTATTGATACTACTAACTTCCCTCCCCCTTGTTTTTCACTGCAGTCATATCCTGATTTATAATCTACTCTCTACCTCACTGGACTCTCCTTTGTAACAAAGACTAATTTCAGTAAAATCAGCCAACACAGTTACATCTGTAGAGGTATATAACCCTTGGCCTCTGGAATCATAATGAAAGAGTCTGAAAGGACCTCAGTGGCTATATTCACCCCAAAACTGAAGTCATTTATGAGATGCCTAACAAATATTGATACAAACCTCTCTTTGAAGGCCTATAGTGACATAGACCCACTACCTCCCAAGATAGATTATTCAATTTTGAGATAGCTACAATTATTATGAAGTTTTTCTTGATTTCAAGTCTGAATTTGTTTCTGTGTAAATTACCTACATTACTTCTAGTTCTGCCCTTTTGAACCAAAAATAGCATTTTAATCCCTCTTTCACATGATACACCTTTAAATACTTGAACACCACTATCATATTATATATCATACCCTGAATTTTCTCTTCTCTGTTATAAATATCCATATTTCCTTCAATCAAAGCTATTTTGACAGGGATTCAAGGTTCTTCACCATTCTGATTGCCCTTCCCTGAATTCTTTCCATCTTATTAATGTACATTTTAAACTGTGGTGCTCAGGACCGAACACCACCTTTTCAGATGTAATATGTGTAGAACAAAGTGCAGAAGAAACTTCAACTCCTTTTTCTTGGAAGCTATAGAGCTCAAGATGGCATTAATTTTTGTGACTGCTACAGCACATTCTTGGTATATATTGTACTTGCAGTGTAATACCCTCTCAGATAACTTTCAGGGAAAAAAAACCCTGCTATCTAATGGTGTTATATAGATTCTGTACTTTTCAAGAGGGTTTGTTGACTTTATGTTTATCCCCTTTGAATTTCATCTTTTTAGATTCAAAGTAATATTCTAATATTTCAGTATCATTTTGGATCTTGACTGCCATACAGTGAATTAGCTATTCCTTTCAGCTTTTTGTTATCTTCATATTTAATAATCATATCATCTATGCCTTCATCTAATTTATTGATAAAATTGTTAAATAGCACAGCACCAAAAGTCAATTCTTGGAGTACTCCTTTAGAGACCTGCTTTATTGACAATGAATCATTAAGAATTACTCTTTGAGAATGGCCATTCAACAAATTCTGAACCCATCTTGCCTGTGTTAGCAGATATTTCACATCTCTCCATCTTTTCCACAATAGAGCATGAAATACTTCATCCAATGATTTCTTATAATCTAGTTGAACTCTATAAATTCATAATCTTCCTAAGTATTTTTGAATCACTTATACTTGTCATTTCCTATTACACAACAATATTCCACTATATTAGTATACCAGAATTTTTTCAGCCACTCCCTTATTAATGAGAATTCAGTTTCCACTTAGAATAAGAAGTGCTACTGTGACTATTTTAGCATATATGTGATGAAGGATGATGATGATGGTGATGATGATGATGATGCTGTCTTTGGCTTCTTGGCCCAGTAGTAAAACTTCTGTGTCAAAGGCTATGAAGGTTAGTATATTTCATGGCACAATATCAACTTGTTTCTGAAAATTGTTGTGCCAAAAATATATTACTATGTCTTTCTTCCCATTGTTCCTTAAATATTGACTGGTGTATCTGTGAGAAGGAGTGAACCAGGTATTGGGGAGGACATTATGTATTAATTATTTTTACCACATTATCTGAGATTAATAGTAGCTGCCCTTGGGAAACCCACCTTGCCAATTTGAGCAGAAGTTGGAAAGTGTTACTCTTTCTTTCTTTCTCTCTGTCTTTTTCTTTCTTTCCTTCTTTCTTTCTTTCTTTCTTTCTTTCTTTCTTTCTTTCTTTCTTTCTTTCTTTCTTTTTTCTTTCTATATTCCTTCCTTCCTTCCTTCCTTCCTTCCTTCCTTCCTTCCTTTCTTTCTTTCTTCCTTTCTTTCTTTCTTTCTTTCTTTCTTTCTTTCTTTCTTTCTTTCTTTCTTTCTTTCTACTTCCATCTTCTCCTCCTTTGCCTCCCCCTTTCCTTCCCCTCCTCCTCCCTTCTCCCACCCCATTTTTTTCTTCCCTTACCAAATGTGGCCTCGCTATCCACTTGGGTCATACTGTAGTTACTCTGTCCATAGGACTATAATTTTGACTTGTTTATAATTTGTAAATCCAGATAATGCACAAGTCATGACATTACTGCCATTATGTCTTTGAGAATGAAAGACAAACAAGAACAATGACGAAATACTATTTTCACCTTTTGGCAATTTGATGAGTGTGAAGAAAAATATTGCTTGTTTTAATCTGCATTTAGTTTAATTTATTTACATCTTATTATGACTGATTTAGAGGATTTTTGCAAATAATTATTGAAGGATTTGAATGTATTTTTCTAGCTGTACATGTTATTTGACCAAATACCTACTGAGTAATGAATCTTAGTCATATATTTGCATCATTTCCTTACATATCTTAGCAGTGAATATGTATCTAAAATGTTTGATGCAAATATTTTCTCCTAGTCAACAGTTACTCTTCTTATTTTAGTTTTGCTGATTTTGCTTATGGAATCTAAAATTTTAATTCCAGCTTTTGTATAAATGAAGTACTACATTATTTCATACTGGAAAAGAAAGTATGCTTACTTTGCCCCTGAACTAACTGGTAAAATTCTTCCTTTCTTTCTTACAAATATTGCTAGCTCTTGAGGTGTGTGTGTGTGTGTGTGTGTGTGTGTGTGTGTGTGTATCCTGAGTATGTATAATGCACTTTTTATCTTTTTATCATATTGTTGACATGTTCTTCTATACCTTTCTGTATCTATGTATTTATGAATTTTATCACAAGTAGGTTTTGTTTTGGTTAAGGCTTATTTTTTTTGCATTTGTTGCTGTATTTCAAAGCTCAGTTTCCTGATTTGTAAAGTGAGATTAAATTATAATATTTTCAGTATTCAATCCACAAAGATGTTGTGAGAGAAGTTCTTTCTTTTTATTCAGTTGCGTCCAACTTTTTGTGACCCCAAAATTTGACGTTTTCTTGACAAAGATACTTTAATGGTGTGCTGTAACTCTAATTCATTTTGCAGATGAGGAAACTGAGTCAAACAGAGTTAAGTGTTCCCCAGAGTCACACAGTTTGTACATATCTGAGACCAGATTAAAATCCAGGCCTTCCTGAATCCAGGCCCTGAGCTCTATTCACTGATCTACCTTGCTGTCACTCCATCCTGGATGGTTCCTTCAGAGTAGGATCAAGGCATATAGAAAACTAGAGTAAGGAAGAAGAGCGATATTACTCTTTCTACTTCTTGTTAGAATAAATGTTGTTTGGGGGCAGCTAGGTGTCGCAATGAGTAGAGTGTTGGCCCTGGAGTCAGAAGGACCTCAGTTTGGATCCGGTCTCAGACACTTAACACACACACACACAAACAAAAACGTAGCCGTGTGACCTTGGGAAAGTTACTTAACCCCAATTGCCCTCCAAAAAGGAAAAAAAAAGAATAAATGTTGTTTTAATCTTAAAATATCAGAGCTTTGCAAACTTTTCAAAGATTTTTGAATAGTTCTAATTCAATGTCAGTTTCTTTTTCTGGAGTAAAAAAAAATTCCCCTCCCCCTTTTAGTTCTTTAAAGTACTACTTTCTATAATATTAGCTTAAGATAGCTCAAATTTCAAAATCTAGAAACTTGTAAGCATCTGTTGCCATTATTTTTTCTATATTTTTGATGTGTGATAACTATGCATCCAATTTCATGATTATTATAAGTTAGACTGAACAGTTCCATATTACTATCCTCTTATGTCAAAATGCAAACATTTACAATTCTGGTATCTTAGAAAACCCTGACTCTAACATTCAGATTATTATTGTTATTAGGTTCTCATTGTATGATGTTAATAAATGAAACAAATAAAAATAAAAATTGGTCAGATATTTTAACAAGCAAAAGTCAAATGCATGTCAATTTTTAAAAATACCCACAAATGATTACTATTTAATAAATTATAAAATGTAAACAATATGATGAAAACATTGATGTACTGTTTTTTTTCCTAACAAAAAAGTATGTGTTTAATTGGTTTTATACTTAGGAAATTAACAAAAAAATTTAGCCACGATATGGACCTTGAATTTTTTTCCTTCATTTTATTTAATGCCATTATACTTAATTTATGTAATTCTAGTGAATTTTCAAAGTGATGTTGATAAAGAAATTATATTGAAAAGTGACACAACTTAGAATTCATCCAAATATATATTTATTGAACATCAATTGACCATCATAAAGAGCTGATGCATGGTGGTATTTTTTTTTTCAGACCCATGGTTTCACTGTTGTGGTGTACTGCTACTGAGTGAATGCCCCATAGCTATTCTATTGTTGCCCTGCCCTATATAGTCTTGGAGAGTTGTTTGGGGAATTAAGAGAATTAGTGGCTTGCTCAGGGTACCACAGACAATATATATGTAAGATGGAATTTGAAGCCAGGAGGTCTCAGATTCCTGAGATCAGCTCTCTATGCACTACACCATGCTTTCTCTAAACCACATTTCTCTAAATGAGTTATATTTCTATATATTTTAAATTGCCTAAGAAAAACATTAGGGATTTCATGAAAGCATATTTACATATGACTTCAGAATTATTATTAAATGGCATTTTTACTTAAGGCCTCTCAGGACTATATTTATGACTATTAATTTAGGAAATGGCACTAGACCTGAGCCAAAGTGTAGAAAACATTAGATTAAAAACTGTTGCAAATGTCACATTGAAAACCTCCCTATGTTACATGATTAGAGTTGTGAATTCACTTGGTACAAGATAGCCTTAACTTGGGTAGAACTTGTCATGTGCCTTATTCACAAGAATTAAATGTGTGCCTCTCATTAAAATACCTGAATCTCTCCTGGGCATTTCAGGTTCTGATCTCAACCAAAAGATGCCACATATTTTCAGGCAATGAAAGGACATAGATAACAGTGAATTCAGAAAATGTTTCATTTTGTAAGCTCGACAATAACAATTGGGAAGTAATTTCTGAGATTTTCTTTCTCTGTTACCACCCCAGTTGATCTTGTAGAAACTGAATTTTCTCCCCATGAATGGTAATTTTTGTACCATTTTGTTACTGGGCTATTTCTCTTTCTCTTCAATTTTCATAATAATGAAAACTTTAATGTAAAACTTTTAATGTTTATTTTTCGGGACTCATGGATAATTTTACTATCCTTATTTCATGATTCACAAAAAGTGTCCTATAGGACTTGGTGTCTGAAGATATTGCTGTTATGGTTCTATAAGAATAGAAGCTTTGTGAGGACAGGGAATATATATATATATATATATGTATGTATATGTTATATATTATATATACATTGTATATATAATATATATACACATCCTTATAAATGGATATACTCTAACAAAGCATTAAAATTTCACACAGCTCCAATTGAGAACTTTGCAGGGGAAATTTTATTTTGATGCAGTCATAAAAAGAGGAAGCATAACATTTTCCCTTCTGACTTTGATGCTTTGAAAAAGCTGCAGTTTCATTGGTGTGAGCATGTGCTCCACCCATCGTCAGACTTCCATATGAATAAAAATTACATGAGTTTCTAAGGAAGAATCTTGGTTAACCTTCTAGTTGATCAGAATCTCCCAACTTAATTCCTCTGCTTGCTTATGGATCATAAATATACAGTTTGAAAGTATCATAATCAGGAATTTACCACTGCTGAAGAACCTTTCAGAGGCTGTGCTCTGGAATAAATTTGCAAGTCAAGGATCATCTCCATGCAATAGAAAGGCATTTGAGCAGGAAGAAAGTGAACGTCCACCCTTATCAGCCAAAAAATGTCTGCCAAAGATTTTCACCAAAAACTTTGAAAGTCTTAGGTTTGAAGACTTTTAATTGCATTGACAATATTCCTATCTCCCAAACGTAGGCTTTGGTGCTATCTAATTTTTATTGGAAAATAATCTCATAAAGGAGAGCTTTTCAAAGATATATGCAATGTATTGCAATAAAATTCAATACAGTGGTTTCTTTCTATCATGTTCCTTCTGAACTTGGTAATAGTTCCATCCTTTCTGATGGAAAGAGGTGAACAATGTTCCCAAGCTGCATTTAATTTTCAATTTTACATGAACAAATATCGACTAGGAGGAGGAATGGGAGGAATTTATAAGCTATACTTATTCTACAAGTAGTCACTAATACTTTCAGTCAGGTAGATCATATTTATGTCACTGATTCATTTGTGGGAATTGCTTTGAAAAAGGAATATCTCAATATTTCCTCAACAATCTTCCAGAATCTCTAAGGCCAAAAAATTCTTTATCCTTTGACTTTATGTTTATCCTATAACCAACTTGGATGAATGGCTTGATGGAATATAAGCTGGTACCCAGACACTGTTCATAACAGGTCCCTACTAAGCCACTCTTTCTTGGAGCATAGACCTGCCAGAGTTTGTTTTCTACTGGCAGAGCCCTTTTCTTCTTTTTAATCTTTAAAGTTTTTAATTTATATATTTTTCTTTTATATAATTTACATTTGTTTATCTTACTGAAATTACTGCTATAAGGGCATTAGAGGAAGGATTTCAGTTGCTAGTGATATCTCCTTTGATTTCATATCATCATTTGGAAGTCTAAAGAATCCTGAAAAAAAATACATTGTTGTTTTCTAAGTATACTCACAAATGCCATTTTTACATCTTCTGAGTGAGTGCTGTTCTTAAAATACTCCCTAAAAATGATAAAGTATTATAATTTAATATCTCTAACAAAAGATAGAAAATAAAGTGAAAGGCAAATGTTTGTGTTTAACCCTTTCCCTCTATTATTAGTATTAGTTTATATGGGGGTTGGGTGAGACACAAATATGAGGACTCTAATATTAATTGTTGTCATAAAATATGTAGAATGAGTATGAAATGATTATGAGCTGCAGAATTAGTCTTGAGTCTTGTGTTTCATATGGCGTTAACTCATAGTACAGTGATATTGTAATTAACTATAATAATTAATACTAATTACAAAATAATTTAAAGGTGATAAGATAGTTTTTGATGTAACTTTGAATATTCAATTACAGTATTTCATGATTTTATTTAGTCTAAGTCTTTCCTAGTTACATTGGTTCCTGGAAGAGTAGGGGTTGGAGAGATAAACCTTTAATCTAAAATTTACATTTTAATATTTCTTCATTTTTAGGACTTCCAAAGGATGGTAGGAATTCAAGTAGCTGGAAGAGATGTTATTATGTATGAAAACATGTCCTCAGTACATAAAAAGAGAAAGACCTAATGTTGGGAAATCTGTGATCTCAAGGCCACATATGGCCCTCTAGGTCCTCAAGTGAAGCCCTCGGACTGAATCCAAACCTCACAGAATAAATTCCCTTAATAAAAAGGATTTGTCCTGTAAAATTTGGACTCAATCAAAAGGTTGCATCAAAGGACCAAGGAGACCATATGTGGTCTCAGGTTACCCACAGATTCGAGGTCACAGGATCCCCATCCATGATAGGCTTTATCTGTCTCTATACACATATATGCAAACATATATGAATATATACACAAACATATATAATATATTAAATTCTTTTATTTGGATTATTTGCTGTCCTCTGAATTTGTTAGTTGGAAACTAACTAAAACTTGAAAAGCTTTAAGGATTCTGCTGACCCTATGAATAGGGTAGCAAGACTATAAACTCTTTGAGGACAAGGATCTTGCCTTAATACTTTTCTTTTTGTATTTCTACCTCTTTTGTATTTTTACCTCACTTCCTGCTCAGCTCTGCCTACCTCCTTCTTTCATGTGGTGGGTGCTCTATAAACATTTATTCATTGGTTGTAGTCTTATTCATCTGAGTTTATTTGAGCTAGGTCAAAAATAATTGATTTATTAATTTCAAATAACTTATATGATTATAAAGTGAGGACCCAGAAAATTTAGCCCTACCTTCTGCCTGCCACAAAACAACTCAAAGGAACTGATTTTTGCTGAATGTTGAGTTTGTACATCCAGTTAACAAGCACCATTTAGACTTAACTTGTGAGTGCCTCTATCTGAAAGGAGGAATGAATGAGTCTTAAGTATGTTACTAATATTTCTTCCTGGTACTGTATGTAGGGATTGAATAGTTTGAGTGTGCATAATTATGATGTGTCCGGCAGTCACTGCTGTGGATGAATATAGTCCCTAGGGAAAGAGAAATCCCCCATCTGGCTCTGTCGGTATGCATGGGGAGGGATTAAATGAAAATTTCTTCTTCATTTGGTCAGGAAATACTATAAAAATGTGAGCAATATGGCATTCTGACTGTTTCTCTGGCACATTTTTTTGAAAATATAAACATTACACTATGAATTAGGGGTCCTTGTCTTTCCTTATTATACCAGGGTGCCACCACTGAATATGGTTATGTGTTCCATACCCATGAGGATGGACTTGTACTCTCACTTGGTGTTGAAGTATCACTGTTACATGATTGATAATACTTAAATACTGGAAAGATTTATGCTTTCTTTAATGAAGAGCCTCCCTCAATTGACATAGATAACAACCTCGCCTTGACTTGACAGATTTCTGTGATGATACTTTAGCTGAAAAAATTTCTAACCTCAGTGAACATCCTGGTGATAAGCCTCTTAAGTTTGTATGGTCTGATTCTCACAAAACAAACATATAATCCATTATCAAGCTGATACTTAGAACCTTTCCATATCAATAATCATAGGATCATAAACTGAGAGCTAAAAGATCACCTAGAGGTGACATTTTATAGATGAGGAAACCAAGACCTAACAAGGAAAGTTATATGACTTAGTAAAAGTCACAGAGGTAGTAAAGAATAGGACTAAGATTCAAACTCAAGTCCTTTCACTCCAAATTCCATGTTTTCCCACTGTATGATGGTATTTCCCTGAATTTGAGCTTCATCAACATAGACTTCCTGACCCCACAGTACCTGGGCATTTTGTTACAGACATTAGTGGAGGTAAGTTGTAGTAGTATAAATGATGACTCATTTTTCTGTAATGGTCTTAGGGTTTATAAATACTTTTCTCACAAATAACTTTGTGAAGTATGTATTGAGTGGTAGTTTTCTCATTTTGCAAAATGGGAAAAGAAGATACTGAGTGGGAATGTGTTTGAGCCAGGACACGAACCCAGATCTTCTGATTCCAAATTCACAATATTTCCCATAATACCAAAGCTAGCTCTCAATTATTATGACTTTTAAAAGAAACATGGCAAAATAGTGAAAGAACTTGCTTTCTTATGGCAATTGACCAAAAATTCCTGGGAAATAATATTATTGCTTTTTGTAATGGAAAGTATTTTAAAATTATTTTTTAGGAGGAGGTGGCAAATGCATGTAGGCTGTTGTTTTATATAGATAGAATTTGATATCTTATAATATCTGTGGCTCAGAATGATGAATATATGTCATGAAGAAAGTATACTATAGTTAAAAGAGTCTGCATCACATAGAAACTTGAAGCCTGAGCAGGGAACAATTACACAGATAAATGACATCTTTGCATCCCTGCAATTCAGGTGGGGTACCTACAATTTCTATATACCCATGTTCTCTTTTTATTAGTTGTAGAAACACTAAGAAATAAGCCTTAATTCAACTTCAAGTGCACCCATACCATTTCAGATGGTATTTTCCAATAAAGGGCACTGTTTCTTTCAAAGAATATTACATCTCTCTAATTGTCCTACAAATCCCATTCTTAATTAAAATCAAAATCTTTATTATAACAACTTCAGTATATAGCTTGCAAGATGTTTTCTTTCTCATCTGTTCAGGGGACGATGCTCTGGATACATCTTTTACTGAAAGGAGCTGCCCTGGTGAGAAAAATTTACAGCAATTGATTTTGTTTGTTTGTGGCTGAAACCATTAAAAGCTCCCAAGCAAAGCTAAATAGTGCTTATGGGGCACAAGCATTGTTATTCACAAACAGCAAGTTTTATAACATTGTTAATGCTAGACAATAAGATGGGGTGTAATAGCTCCTATTTTATCATTTATCTCTTTTTCCCCCTAAATTGTATACTTTATCATGCATATGCTGGCTATAATGTGACATATGCAATTCTACATTAAGTCTTTGCTTTGTTACACATACACAAAAATAGCAAGTCAGCCTCTCAAACAGCACATACCATAGCTCTAACAGTTTTTGCTGTTGTTGTTGTTGTTGTGTATTTTTTTTTCTAATCCAAACTAAGTTTGAATAACTGTAATGGTGGGAAAATCTATCCCAGGGTTGATTCTTTTTATAGCGAATTGGCAAACCAGGAAGAATAGACTTTGTCATGTGCAAATATGGTGACCATAAATGGTGCTGGAGGCTTTTTCCATTGTCCTCTGACTTTGCCATGAGAGAAAGCAAGCAAGAGAAAGAAAGACACGTTTGATAGAGTTGTGAAGAATGTTTGAATGGCTATTGGGTGTTGAGCATTGTCTTGCAATGACCTCAATTCGGTACAGTAGAGACCCTTGAAAGCACTGTCTGAAGTCACAATACCACCATTCTCCTCCGTTTAGCAAAAGGGATTAGTTAAAAGGGTGACGTTCCGTGCCGAGAGTTCCAAGTATTCCATGAAACAAAAGGCTCTGAAATGTTTTTGAAGTTATTTTTAATTGAGTTGAACTAATTTAATAAAGGTCCCAAGGAGGGAAAAAAATAAAGGAATGTGATTGTTTTATGATTCCTCACAGATGGAATGGACATTTATAGCATACTTCTCCTTTAGTGTTCCAGAGAACAGTAGCTCCATTTACAGCTACTGTTAGCAATTTAAAACTGCTCCAAAATGAAGTCTTTCAAGAAGTTGACAGCTTATAAATAAATCTGTCTGATAAAATTGAACATAAACTGCATCTGTGGTTAGTTTGCCAAAATTAATTCTACATTTAATTAGAGATAGCAGTCAAACATATTTAATAAAAAACAGTCTTGGAGAGTAAATCAAATGAAGTCAGATTTTAGCAGACGCTTTTTTTTTGCAAGGAGTGATGAAATGACCTCACCTCTATGATTCTCAGTAATATGGCAGAGTGGACACTGTAGAGTTATGGGGAAGCCAATGAATTCATATCATTTGGGAAAACCACTTAATCAGCTTAGAGCAAAGAAAAGAAAAAATCATTTTGAGATTTCTCATGATGCTCACATTTGTTTTTACTCTGATGTAGTATGTATTAAAATAACAAGTTAATAAGCCTGTTTTAGTGAGCCCAGGGATCAGGCTAAGACATTCCTGAGTTTACATGAATGAGAACATCAAGTTATCTCTTATGGTTTTTTCTACATGGGCATTTTTGACAGCTTTTTCTAAAATTTAGCCCAACAGTGAGCTGTGGTAAAATACACAAGGTGCAGTTCTATTTCTTCCCCCACAAAGACTTAAATATTCAGGATTTGCTTATGAAATACTTGTGCTCATTCTATACATCTTTAAGCAATGAGGGATATAGCTGTGATACTGTGGTGGGGAGGGAGGGAAAAAGCAGATAGAACAACTGAGGTTGTAGCAATAAATTATTTGGAGCAAAAGTGAATTGCAGTCCAAAAGGAAAGAGGCAGATTTCAAACAGTGAAAGGCTCTGCAAACGGCAGCCATAGTTACAAACTAGTGGAAAATATGCACATTATTGATAGGACTTTTGGTATAATTAGTTACAACGTCATCAGTGACATATTCGACTATCAACAACAATTTTATATGTATATGTTCATATAGAACAAAGTAAATAAAAGTGTGTTTTCATTAAAATATGCTCCCATTCTTTTTTATATTAACTTTTAACTAGATAGAAGTTGTGTTTTATTGTTTATTTAATGTAAATATTTACTTTGAGAAATATTTATTAGCCCTCTATACTATTGCTATCCCTTCCCATTCTCCCCTTACATGAAAAAAAAAAGACCTTCATAGCAAATATGCATAGTACAGCAAAAGAAATTCCCACTTTGGCCATGGCCAAAAATATATGTCTCATTCTGCATTTTAAGTCCATCACTACCATGGTAGGAGATGAATAGCATGTTTTATCGCTGGTCCTCTGGAACTCAAAGTTTTTCATTGCATTGGTCAGAGTTCTAGATTCTTTCATTTTTTTCCCTTCATAACATTGTTGTTGTTGCATTAATTGTACTCCTAGTTCTCATTTTCCTCTACATTATATCATAGAGGGCTCCCTATTTTTCTTTGAAACTTTCCATTTTGTTATAATTCATATGCCATAATTTGTTTGGCCATTCAGAAATGGGTGGTTACCCTCTTGGTTTCTAGTTTGGGGCTACTATATAAATTGTTGAACATTTTATACCCACACATATATATACATATAAAAAATATATATATACACATACATATATTATAATATTTATTAGTAAAAAGAGTCTTTTTTTCCCTTTCAGATATAGTTCTAGTAGTTGTATAGCTGAGTACTAGTTTGTTTTAGAAGTTTTGTCATCAAAGATACCATATCTATATATACTTTGTTTCCAAACTCCAGGTGAAATATGTTTTTAAAGAATGGCTCATTTAACAATGACTCATTTAATACCTATTATATACTCTATATTATGAATTACTGAAATATTTGGTTTTTACCAAGCATATATTTTCACATTTAAATATCTGTATGGTATATAGAAAATGTTTAAATCTGAGATGAACACATTTGTTCATTTTTCTCCAGTCAGCTTAATTGTTTGTATTTAAAGAGTACTTTTCTTATGAAAAATACAAAGTATTTTATATGTGCCAGTTTTCCTCTCTCAGAAACTCTATAAAGGATAAGAGCAGTGAGAATAAGATAAACCATAATTATATAGACCTTCTTAAAAAATGTTATGTGATAAAGTGTTTGTATCTTAAGCAAATGCTCCCCTACTTTCATTACGAAGGGGGAAAAACAATATATAAGCATACACACATACATACATACATACACACACATACATACATACATATATATATATATATATTTTCCTCTTATTTGGGCTTGGGTCCCCTTATTTCATCCTTGTTGAAAGTGCAGTGATGGGAGTAAAAACAGAACTTCTACATGGCTCTGGCTCTCACCACCTCCAATTCATGTAAAAGGAGACTCTGAAGAAACTTTGGAGATACAGAACCCACAAAATGACACAGAGAAGCTGAACTCCCCTCAAGGACAGCATGGCATGCTGGCAACAAGCCACCAGTGCAGCGCTCTGGGAGCCTACCCTAGCCCCATGTGAGCCAGAGGTTTTAGCCTCAGGGTGGGCCTGACCAGCAGCTGGCTGGAGGTACTTCAGATCACCAGCAGCTATGGTGGTTTCCAGAATAATCAACTCATAGGTGCTAAGGACAAATTGAGAGATCAGTGCTGTGTGGACTTTGGGAATCAGTACTTTAGGCATGTGGTCAGCCTTTGCCCCTGGGGTGAGAAGCAGCTGGGGCACAGTGGCCCTGCAGCAGCCACCACAGGGCAGCTTCAGCTCCTGGCCTGCAAACTGTAGGGGGACCAAGTGACCAGTCTGAGGGGTATTTGCTCTTGCTATAACTTACTTAGATCTGGATTGTGGTCTAGGGTAGAGGTCCTGGGGTGTGTGACCAGCTTGACAGAGCATGTGGAGGCTACAGAGAGGGCACCCAACAAATACCTTCAGCAGCTGAGAAAACCCTAGCATTTGAAACAAAGCTCCCCTGTCTGGTGGCAGAGTCCTACTGTGGCAAAAAGTTCAATAGTCAAATAATTTAGTGGCAACATAAGCAGGCAAAGGAAGCAAACAAAGCAGAGCAATCCAACTTTACACTCCTATTTTGGGGACAAAAAGGATCAAAGCATGGAACAGGAGGAAGACAGTGAATTCAGAACTTCTGCACCAAAAGCTTCTAAGAAAAATATGGTTACATGCCATAGAGGACCTTAAGAAGGATTTTGAAAACCAAATAAGATAAGTGGAGGAAAAATTGGGAAGAGACATGAGAATGATGCAAGAAAATTATGAAATGAGAGTCAACAACCTCACTGAAGAAAATAAAACCTTAATAAATAGACTAACTCAAATGGCAAAAGAGGCTCAAAAAGGCAATGAGGAGAAGAATGCCTTTAAAAAGTCGAATTTGCCAGATGGAAAAAGAATCTCAAAAGCTCAGTGAATCATTTCTTCAGAATTAGATTGGAGCAAATGGAACCTTATGAAAAGTCAAGATACTATTAAATAGATCCAAAGAAATAAAAAAAAAATAGGAGGCAATGTGAAATATCTCATTGGGAAAACCATTGACCTAGAAAATAGATCCAGGATATATAATTTAAAAATTATTGGACTACCTGAAAGCCATGATCAAAAAAAGAACCTAGAAATCATCCTTCAAGAAATTCTCCAGAAAAATTGCCCTGATGTTTTAGAACCAGAGGGCAAAATAGAGGTTGAAAGAATCCATTGCTCCCCTCCTGAAAAAGACCCCTAAAAGAAAACTCCTAGGAATATTATAGCCAGGTTCCAGAATTCCCAGATCAAGGAGAAAATATTACAAGCATCCAGGAAGAAACAATTTTAATTTTATGAAAACACAATCAGGATAACACAGGATCTGGCAGCTTCTACACTGAGGGATCTTGGAATATAATATTCTGGAGGGCAATGGAGCTGGGATTAAAATCAAGAATCGCCTACCCAGCAAAACTGAGTATCATGTTCCAGGGGAAAATATGGTCATTCAGTGGAATAGAGGACTTTCAAGAATTCTTGATAAAAAAAAAAACAGAGTTGAATAGAAAATTTGACATTCAGATACAAGAAGCAAGAGAAGCATGAGAAGGTAAACAGGGAAACGACATAAGGAACTTATCAAAGTTGAACTATTTACATTCATACATGGAAAAATGATCATTGTAACTTATGAAACTTCTCTGTATGAGAATAATTGAAGGGAATAGAAGTGTATATATATATATATATATGTATAACATATACATATATATGTCTTTATAGGAGGGTATTTGGACATATGAATACATATGTGAATGTGTGTGTGTGTGTGTACAGGTATACATAGATAGAGGGCACAGGACCAATTTAATGGGAAGGGATGATACTTAAGACGTGAAATTTAGAGGTGATAGAGGAATATAATGAGAGGAGACAGGGAGAGAAAGAATGGGGTAAACTATCTCATATAGAAGAGGTAAGGGGAGATGGTTACAATGGAGGGAAAGAACAGGAAGGCAAAAGGGAGTGGGACAACTTTATTCTCAATGAATTTGGCTTAGGGAGGGAATGCCATACACACTAAATAGGGTATCATACCCTACCAGAGAGTAGGGGGGAGGGAGGAAGAGGGGGGATGATGGAAGAAAAGACAGGATTTGGGGGAGGGAAGTTGGAAGCACCCAGTTTTGAAAAGGGACAGGATCAAAGTAGAGAATAGAACAAATGGGAGGTGGGATAAGAGGGAGGGAAATATAGTCAGTCTTTTACAATATATCTACTATGGAAATGTTTTGCATAGCTATACATGTACAATATATATTGAATTGCTTATGTTCCCAGTGAGGGTGGGTAACAAGAGAGGAAGGGAATGAATCTGGAATTCAAAGTTTTAAAATAAAATGTTTATATAGATATATATATATAGATAGATAGATAGATAGATAGATAGATATATAGATATATATATATATGTGTGTGTGTGTGTGTGTGTGTGTGTGTGTGTGTGTGTGTGTGTGTACTATTATCAATATTATTTTACATGTAACTGGGAAATAAAGATATACAGGCACTGGGGCATAGAGATCCACCGTTCCCTACTGGAAACTTGGAAGGGGTATGGCAGAAGATATGGGAGAGAGCTGATTGCAGGAGGGGATATCCTGTGGGATTGCTATTTTGGGGTGGTGGGTAGGGGAAAAAAATGGGAAGAAAATTTGTAACTCAAAATCTTGTGGAAATTAATGGTGCAAACTTGAAGTTAATAAAGCATTTGATTAAAAAAAAAGTGCAAGGATCACTTACAAGTCCAACCTCACTGTTGAGCAATACAGCATGGTAGCTTTGACCTTCTCTATTTCTGAGATGGTCCAGTTGCCACCTCCTTATATATAGGGTTCACCATAATGTTGTAAGGTTTAGTTTGAGTCCCCAATCTGCTTTACCTCCCCTGCAGCTAAGAATTCCTCTTAAACAATATAATAGCATTAGCCTCCCCAGGGAAAGGAACTACTGGCACATGCCACCATGCCTAGCTATAGTGATATTTTAAAAGATAGAAATTTCAACTGAAATATTGAATCAAGAAGCCTTTTCAATTTGACTCAAGAATGATTTTTACTATTTTTAAGATTAATCTTTGGAATCTCACATGTCTCACAATGGTTAATTATTTTTATTTCAAACAACTTCTTAGAACTACAGTATAGGTTATTAAAATATAATTATATGTGCCCTTAATCAAGACAATCTACCATATTTACTTTTTATTTTAAACATATTCATCAGACCTAAATAAATAATGCAATTCCTCGGATAGAGCATTGGACAAAGTATTATGTTCTATTGGCCCTGTATTGTGAACCTTTGGTATCATATATTCAACTTTATAGCCAAGCATCAAAACTAACAACCCATTTCATGTAAGATGTCAGATTAACTTTCTTCTGCAATAATCATGTATTACTTTTCTGACATAAATTGTTATTGGCCCTGACTAGATGACCCTTATCAAGATATTTAACCTGTGTGACTACTTATAATATCAGTTTTTAGAGGAAATTAATTAGAAGGATTTCTTGATATCAGCATTAATAGGCAAATGGAGCCTCAGAAACCCTATGACAAAAAATAGGAAAAAGTCCTTTCACCTATTCATTGAATTTGGTTATATATCACACCTTTGCTCATCTTACTATATGGTTTAATGATAAGCCTTTCAGCCTAACCAAAAGTTAGTGGAAAGGGACAGATTTTTTTTTACTCTTATCTTGATTTGGAACGTGGCTGTTGTGCTGAGCTACCCAAAGAAAGGAGACTAATGATAAACATTTAGTCCTCTTTAGTTTTCCTAAGATACTTAGGCATAGTACTGAGATAACAAAGTTAGGATCCTGTATCTGTCAGTGGGGAATTTTGGTATGGAGGCAGGAGCCCTAGACTTAGAGTATTAGGCTTCTAATTATTATTCTACTCCATAGTACCTTGTGTGACCTTGGACAAATCATTTATTATCTCTGGGCCTAATTCCTCAACTTTAAAATGAAGGCATTAGGTTAGATTGTTCTTTCTTCCTCTAAATTCCCTGATCTAGGGGTGGCTAGGTGACACAGTAAATAGAGCACCAGCCCTGGAGTCAGGATAACCTGAGTTTAAATGCAACCTCAGACACTAAACACAAAAACTAGCCATGTAACCTGGGGCAAGTCACTTAACCCCAGTTGCCCTATATTCCCCCCTCCAAAAAGCAAACAAGCAAATAAATAAATGAATGAATAAATAAAAAATAATAAATCTCATTATTTTAAATAGTAATATTTTAATATTAATGATATTATATGTTGTATATTATATATAAATGATAAATAATAATCATTAAATAATAAAATTTTAAATAAAAAATTAAATTTCATGATCTATAAAATCCTACACAGTTAAACTTTTCCTTTCACTGAACTTGAATAACTTTCAAGTTATTAAACAATATCTCTCCTCTCCTCCCCTTTGCTTAAAAACCTCTAGAAAGTGAAATATCTATTACTGCCTCAACTTGTTCATTACTCTCATCATGCTACCTTACATGTCTTCAAGGTTATCTGTCTTTTTTCAGTGCACATATTCCTCAAGCTTGCTGCAGCATTTAAAACTTACCACTTCATATTTCTTAATATCTTCTTTCCTCAAGGCTTCTATGACACCCCACACTTATCTAACAACTCCCTCCCTCTGTATCTTTTGCTGATTCATCTTCATACTCTGACTCCAGAGTCTGAATGAACTCTTTACTCCCCTCCTTAATCTTCTTCTTTTCTCCTATACTTTCTCTTTGTCAAAATAAATCTTCTGAAGACTTTTAGCTATACGGATGATTCTGAATCTACCAGAGATTCCCAAAGCTCCAGGCCCCCAGTTTGATTATTTGAAGTTTTTTGTAATTGTACTTATTTTCCTTTTACTGGCTTCTGCTTGGGATGCCCATAAGTTGAATAATATGCTTACCTCTGTTTTTGTTTTGTTTCCTTTTGTTTTACAGAAATGCCTCAAATGCCTTTCTTTTGTTGAATATCCATCCATTTCACTGCTGATTGGGCTCAGGTTTGTAGGATATGCTATATTCTTTTTTTTTTGCTTTTACTTTTTGGAGGGCAGTTGGGGTTAAGCCACTTACCTAAGGTCACATAGCTAGTTTCTGCGTTGTGTCTGAGGCTGGACAGGTCCTCCTGACTCCAGGGCCTCTGCTCTATTCACTGTGCCACCTAGCTGCCCTATGGATATGCTATTTTCGAAAGCAGCTTTGGTTTCTTTGCTTTTTGGAAGATTCTATTCTCTTCCTTTTTGCAATTTTTCATGCATGAAGAATGGTGTTATAGAATTTAAATTGTTTGAAGACTTCTCCATTGGCTGCTTTCAAACACTTTTGTTTATCATGGAACATGTTAACTTTATTACATGTTATTGACTTAGATGTATTTTATTTTCTTGATTTCGTGTAGATCCTCTTGATCAAAATTTCACTTTGTATTGGGTAGTAAATTCTATGATGTCTTCTTTATTATTTCCTATATTTTATTATTAAGGATTTTTGTTTGGTTTTGATTTGTAAAAATTTCCTGTGTGATCTATGATCCCTTAATTGTATTCGTGAATTCTGTCTTCAAGGTCATTTGCTTTGGCTTATATATAATTCATGGATATTTCAACATTGGTGCTTTTTGCTTTTCTTCTGTTAAATTTTCCTCTGTTTCAGTATTTTTATATTCTAATTGTTCACTTTTTCTTTGCATCTCTTTGTGTGCATATGCGTGTGTGTCTTAGCTTCTAATTCTTTAGAGAGATACTCTATCATATATATATATGTATATATGTGTGTGTGTATATATATATATATTTCTAAGTACTATTGTAAATTCACTTCTAATTTCTTTTTCAAAGAATTTTATTTCTCTTTTGAACCTTTGGATTTTTGTTGCTGTTCCCTCTGGGAAGTTTCATATAAAACTGTCTTTAATCAGATAATAACAGTGAGTACTTGATTTCATTTCTACAAAGAACTGCTAGATAAGCAATCTCCCCCTACCATTTGCAGGTTGTCACCTGCAATGATTATCATGTTTTTGATGTTGCCTAGAGGTATGAGAAGTTAAGTGACTTGCTTAGAATCATATAGCCAGTATCTATCAGAGGTTGAGCTTCAATTGAAATTTTCCTGGCTCCAAGTCAAGTTTTCTGTTTCTATATGACTTCTCTGCAATAGTAATTCAATTTTCTTTAGGTTATAATTGTTCAAAGTACGTTAATTACTATTTAAGATTCTATTCATTCTTTTTGTTTTGAGGATCTTCTCTATTGTTTTATTTGCCTCTGTGCTAGGTTTTTAATCAGGTTTTCCATCTGGATTATTTTGATTCAGCTTTTCTCTATTATTTCCTGTCACAGACTCTTTGGAGCCTCCCCTTTTTCTCTGGTACACAGAACCTGGAGACTGGGTTGTAGCAGCTCAGGTTCCTCCAACTACAGGAAGTAGGGGCTGTCCAGGCCTTGGTGATCTTAATAAGGGGAGAAAACTGTTCCTAGATAGTTTCTATCCCCTTTCAGTAAAGGCTATTGCCATTTCCTCTTAGTATGTGACTCTCAGTATCACATTTTTAGGCCTAGATGATTCTTCAATATCCAGAGTCAATGTCTAAGATTTCTTATAAGGTCAGGATGGGAAGAGCTAAGTAGAATTAATACCATGGAACATCCCATCCTAAATCAAAAGTAAAAAACTTGCTTGAGCTCACTGTGGCAGGCACTTTGAAACACTTGGGTTTAGGGATTCTTAGCCAGTTGATTCATGAGATTTTTACCTTTATATTGAGGGACTCTTTCTTCTTATCTTGTGGTTGTAGCTGTAATCATTTTATAACTGGCATATAATTTTTTCTTCAGATGTTTTGATATTGAAGAGGTTTAGAGAGAGTTGCTAATCTTCCATGTTTTAGTGCCACTTTTGTATCTACCTGTTAAACATCTCCACCTAAATTTCTATTCGAATAACTCAGCATATCTACACCTGAATTATTATATTCCTCCTTTTGACTTTCTTAATTTTGAAAATGATAATAGCACCATAACAGCCATCAGGTTGAAATATTCATCATATGTGGTATAGAGCATAGTTAGAAACTTCTTGGACAAGGAATATAAGATTTTTTTTAAATCCTCTTTGCCTTGCACAATAGTAGGTGTTTTGAAATGATTATTGAATTTATTTGAATTGGTTAATACTAAAAATATTTTTCTTACATTCTGAAACATATTATATAAATAATATTCAAAAGTGTTAAATGAATTAAGTGGGGGGATGGCATATCTATTTATTAATGGCATAGGTTTGTAATGGTAATAAGAACTGAAATTATGACCATAAGCATAGTGATCTGTTCTACTCAGAAATGTTTCTGGAATGCGACCAAAATGCATAATATAAATGTATGTGTAAGTTAGAATATAGGTCTTTACTTAACTGACCCCCATTTGTCAATTTCTCCTATATTTCTATGCATTTTAGTTTAGTGCTAATACATTTTACACTTCTTTGTAGCTTCCATAATTACTTATTCAAATATTGCCTACTTATCCACAGTTTAAAGTTTTCAAAGGCTTATCTTTTTAATGTAATGTTCAAAAGTGCTCTGTGAAGGTCATTAAGACTTAAAATTGCCATTTTGAAGCCAAGCTTAAGATTTTATTCTTTGCTTAACACAGAGTTTAGGTTTGATTTTTGAGGGAAAAAATATCACTTACTCAAAAATGTCTTTATGACTGGAGCACTGCTATAGGAATTAGTCATTTCTTTTAATTGCATCAAATGCTTCAATCTCATGTGGATTTTTGAAGTCATGTCCAGCTTTGATGTTTTATTAATTTTTTTCAAGGTATTTTTCTCCCCAGAGCTAATCATGCATAGTATGATTTTGTATACGATGAAGATTGTAATTTCTATCTTGGCACGCACAGATGCTTTTTGCAATCAGATCTAGAAATGGTTTGATCGTTTTCAAGGAACTTTCCAACAGTTAGCTGTTGGCTGCCAAAGTTCAATTTAGATAAGTGAAGGGGAAGAGTTTAGAAATTTCACACTTTGTGTGATGGGAAAAGCCCAGTGTGATGTATCAAAGATGCAGACTACAGAAGGAAAACATGGTTTATCATGAGAATGATGTGCCAGTCTCCAATTTTTTTGTCAAATTTGGTTCAGAAAAGCCCTTGAAAGTTTGGATATAGATCTTGGAAGGGGCTGGGTGGTGTGGTGTCAGGGGAAAGCATTAGATAGACTAAGGTTTTATTACATGAAGACTATTGCATAGATGTAGTATATAAAAAATTGGGCTGTGTGATTTGTCACTGCCAATCTTCATAATTTATGCAAATTCTTGCAGCCATATCTATCATATGGTGTTCCATATTGATTGTTTAAACCTATATAAATGAATTGTTTGGATTATTTTTGCTATGCCGTTGGCTAATGTTTACTGTGTTAAAGAGTGTGACAATGTTGATTTTTTCTAGTGAATGGCAATGAGTGGAAAGAAAAGCAGTTTAATTATTCTTTGCCTTAATTTCTTTGTATTCTTTTAATATCTAATTCATTTTATAAGCATCACATATACACATATGTATATATGAATAATTATAATCTCTTAGGCAATATAATGACTTGTTCACCTCAAAGTTACTGGGTGAAAATTTTTGAAATATAACAAATTACCTCTATATTGTGGAGTAGGACTTTGGAGTGAGGAAAATCTGAATCCAAATCCTGCTGTAGATGTTTACTCTCTCTGTGACAGTGCACAAGGAATGTAAATTCTCTTAGACTTAGTTTCCTCATCTTTAAAGTGGAGATAATAATAGGAACTACCTTGGAGGGCTGTAGTGAGAAACAAATAATATAACACATGTAAAGTGTTTTGTAAAACTACATAAATTCCAACTATTATTGAATAAAGGCAATTACAAAATGAACTCAGACTGTTTAGAAATATAATAATACATTTAATAACAAGCATCCCATTCTCAGATTCTATATGCTATATGTTTAAGGAAGGTCTTTCTCAGTTGCTAGTGCCCTCCCTTCCAAAAACTACCTTCTTTCTAGTATGTGTATTCAAATATACACAGAGACAGAGTCATTGACTGCCTCTAAAGAAAATAAGTTCCCTGAGGTTAATTTCATTTTTGTCTTTTTAACCCCAAGACCTAGAGCTATGCTTGCTCAAAGGAGAGGTTCAATAAATCCTTAGTGATTGATTGATTAACTAACCAACCACACCCTGACTCTGCCATTCCCATTTCACTTAGCACAAGATTATTACCATTTTAATTGACCTTTTCAAGTAAAACCTTTCCCTTTTGTCTCAATTGTGTTTCCTAATTTCCTAATTCCTCACTACTTTCTAATATATATGTATGTATATATATATATATATGTATATATATATGTGTATGTAGTTTACATGTGGTCTTACTAAGTATACTAAAAATATTTAAAGTGAAAGGTATTTCCTTCTTTTCTGTACAATAATGCTGCTTCTCTCAGTTTTCCTTTTAAAAGCCAGTTTTACTTCAGTTATCTTGTTTCATTTGAGGAATGTGTGGAACGATTTTTCTAAAGAAAATAAAAATAAAATAAAAGTCCTAAAGCTAAGAGATTAGATATGTTAGGACCTACATGATTCTAGTAAACTGAAAAACAATCCAAGGGCCATATAAACTCTGAAACTATTCAGACAGCTTTTTTATAGTTCACCTGAATTTCTAAAAATTCTCACTGTTGTATAGTGTTAAACAGTATAAAAAGCAATGGATCTAAAGTTAGGAGACAGGGTTGAATCTTATGAATCTACCTCTTCTCTAATATGGAATCAATAACATTTGCATGATCTTCCTTATTGTGAAGAATGCTTTGTAAAAAGATTGTTTAAGCTTTAAAAATGCACAATATGTGAACTATATTATATGTCAAATGTCTTAGATACATAGTTGTTTAGTAAAAAAAATTGCTGGCTCCAGAATACAATATAATAGATATTTATTAAGTACTGTCTGTGTACCATCTACTGTGATAAGCCAATGGAGATAAAATAAGAAAAAAGAAAGACAGGTCTTGCCCTTAAGGGGCTTATAGTCACAATAGAAAAAGATAGCACATAAAAGGAAGTAAAAAGTACCTGAGTCTAAAAATCTGACTCTGCTGTTTGCTTCCTTTCAGTTAGTTTCTTTATCTATAAAATGAATGGGTTATACCAGATGGCCTCTTAAGTCCATTTAATCTCTAGGTCTTTGATCATCTGATCATACATTATACAGAGCTTTCTTGCTTCAGATGGAAATCCTTAAAAGTCTGCTTCTCTTCCAATCTGGACATGAGTAAATGAAAGAACTGTGTTGGAAGCAATTTGTGTTCATTTGAAGACCTCTGGTGTTTCTATATTGTCCCTAGACACACACACACACACACACACACACACACACACACACACACACACATTTCCTCTGCAGTTTTGTCTTTTCATATCATCTTGTGTGTGAATAACTCTGTGGTGAGCTTGGAAAAGGTTGTCAAATACAAGCCTCCACTGCCCTCATGAGAAAAACTGAAAAATAACTGTTGACATTGCATGAAAGACTATCTCTGTATAAAACTGTGAAAAACTTGCTAGGCTATCTACATAGATGTTAGTAAATGCTTATGAAATGGGTAGATTGCTAAACCAATTGAGGTGGCAAGAATAGGAAAATTTGTTTTGGGTAGAATGAAAAGAAAATTGATACGTAAGGTTAGGGGAAGTTAGTTTGCTTGAGTCATGTTTATATGGTCATAGCTAACTTGGTGAAAGATTTGTGAATGGTAGGAAAAAACATGATCAATGCTTTATATATGAGTGGCAATGAAAGAGTCCTGGAAAAGAGCAAACATCAAGAAGAAAAATAGGATAGCAGCTTTGTAGTATTTGGAAGACTACCACTTGGAAGAAGGAGTAGACTTGTTTTGGCTGAACCCAGAGGGCAGAGCCAGGAGTGCTGGGTTGAAGTTGCAAAGAGACAACTTTAGGGAAAAATTTGTGACAATTGGAGATACACAGAAGTGGAATGGGCTGCCTTAGGAAGTAATGAGCTTCTCCTCCTTGTAGGCTTTCAAGCAAAATCTGGATGACTGCTTATTAAGTATATCATAAAAGAGGCTTACTAAAGTATAGATTGGACTAACTGGCTATGTCTTCTTTACCTTTGAGATCCTGTGATTCCAAAAACAATGGAAGGGAAGATTAAAAAACTTTGGAATTTTCATCTTTTACTTCTAGAAGGATTTCACCATATCATATTCAATATTTAGCATTTCTATAATTTAGAGGGAAAAACATTAAACCTGACACCAGGTTTGTGTGGGAGTGAGGTAAATTTGGGTCTAAATGAGTGATGCACTGTTTATATATAAACATTGTATTCCATATTGCAACTATCTGTCACTACTGATGTCATTAATCAAATAGGTACTGAAATGTACAGCAATGTTTAACTTTATTTAATGTGCTTAGTATTCCTAATCATTGCTGGGAGCTATCCAGGTACAGGTGGTTGCTATTTTTTTTTTAAGTTTAAAATGATGAAATTTTTTATTCTCTCTTTCCACTGAATAATTCCTGAAGACCTATATAAAAGTCTGTCTTCTCAAAGTAATGCCATAGTTTTTTTCTTTTTGCTTGTTCCCTGATTGCATTGGTAAAACAAACTTCTACCAACATAGATCTCGGTGCCTACTCTATAACATATAGAATGTTAGGACCATAGATTTAGGGTTGGATGGGAACTTGTGGCCACCTAGTCAAATCCTCTTGTTTTTACAAATGAAGAAACAGAGGATTAGAGAATAAGTTCATAGTTGCACAGCTAGTGCTAGAGGACTTTTCAGCCAGGGCTTTTTCCTTCCACATGAAGGACTTATCCAGTTAGAGAGTTGCCTGAAGCCATCTAGAGGATGTGTGACTTGCTCAGGCACACCCAAGGAACATATATCAGAAGAAAGATTTAAATCTAGGTCTTCTTCATGGATTCTCTAGTCACTGTTCCATACTGCATCTTCCAATGTGATGATCATGATGAGAATAATAATAATAGTAACAGCTATTACTATTATCACTCCTACTACCACCACCACCAGCACTACCAGAACTACTACTACCATTCCTCTTCCTTCTCCTCCTCCTCCTCCTGCTACTACTACTACATTTACATAGTGCTTAAAGGTGGCACATTTTCTGAGTCTCCATTAATGGTAACATTTATATATTAGTCAATTTCATTTTTGCTTTGTTTGCATTGTTATAGTCTTTATGTATATTATTTTCCTGGTTCTGCAATTTAATTCTGCTTTAGTTCATACAAGTTTTCCTATTTTTCTGAATTCTTTATGATCATCATATCTTATAGTGTAATGACATTCCATTATATTCTTAAAACACAATGATTGTTGTCCCCTTTGTTTCCAGTTTAATCCTACCTTAAAAATGGCACATATGTATATTAATTTTTAACCTCCTTTGGATAAATGTCCTGTAATGTGACTATGGGTTAAAGAGTCTGGGCATTCTAGCAATTTTATCCAAAAAAGCAAATTGTTTTATGAAATCTTTGGATCACTTCATAGCTTCATGAATGAATGAATTCAAAAGCATTTATAAAGCATTACTATGTGCAAAACACTACACTACATAGGGTAAATGTAAGTGCATCTCTTTTAGTGTTATTCCACTGATAAACCATATCTGTTTCTGGTTTTGAACTATTTGATAGTGCCAAGGATTTTGGTAGAGAGAATTTTCTTTTCTTGGTCTTAGTAGCTGTGGCTCACACCAGTGATCTATTAGTAACCTGACTGATCTACATAATCTTCCTCTTACCCTTCCAGTACAGATTATTTCTAACTTTTGTCATCTTTAAAATTTACTGATTATGAAGTGAAACCTCAGTTACTTATATTTAATTTTTATCATTAGTAATTTGGAGTATTCTCTCTTATGGTTGTTAGTGGTTGCAATAATTTTAAGAACTGTTTGATCCTACCTGTTGACCACTTTTCTATTGAGGGTCTTAGTCTTATATGTTTGTGTTTATTTCCTATTTGTTGTTATTGTTCAGCCATTTCAGCTATATCCAACTCTTTGTGACCCCATTGGGGGTTTTCTTGGCAAAGATACTAGAGCTGTTTGCCATTTCCTTCTCCAGTTCATTTTACATATGAGGGAAATGATCATGTAGCTAGTAAGTGTCTGAGGCTAGATTCAAACATAGGTGTTCCTGACTTCAGGCTTGGACTCTGTCTACTATGCCACCATCATCTATACATCATGGATATAAGAACTTTATTAGAAATGATTGATACAAACATTTTCACCTATTAGTTTCCTGTAATGTCCTGTGTGTATAATTTTGTTCATGCAGAAGCATTTTTAAAATTTATTTATTTTTAGTTTTCAGCATTCACTTCAACAAGTTTTAAATCTTCTTCCCCTCCCCATGTCCTCCTTCCCCAAGACATCATGCAATCCGATATAGACTTTACACATACATTCCCATTAAATGTACTTTCACATTAGTCACATTGTATAGAAAAACCAGAACAAATAGGAGGAACCATGAGAAAGAAAAAAAAGGAAAAACAAAACAAGACAAAAACAAAAAGGAAAGAAAATAGTCTGCTATGCTCTTTGTTCAGGCTCCATAGTTCTTTCTCAGGATGTGAATGGCATTTTCCATCATGAGTCCTTTGAAATTGTTTTAAGTCCTTGCATTACTGAGAAGGGCTATCAAAGTCAGTCATCAAACACTGTAGCTGTTATTGTATACAATATTCTCCTGGTTCTTCTCATTTCACTCAGAATCATTTCATATAAGTTTTTCCAGATTTTTCTGAAGTCTACCTGTTCATCACTTCTTATAGCACAATAGTATTCCATTACATTCATATACCACAACTTGTTCAGTCATTTTCCAATTGATAGGCATCCCCTCAATTTCCAATTCTTAGCCACCACAAGAAAAACTGCTATAAATGTTTTTTTACATGTGGGTACTTTCCCATTTTTATGTTCTCTTTGGGATATAACCCAAGAAGAGCTGTCGTGGGGTCAAATCGGATGCACATGTTTATAGCCCTTTGGGCATTGTTGTAAATTACTCTCTAGAATGATTGGATCAACTCACAACTCCACCAACAAGGAATTAGTGTTCCAACTTTCCCACATCTTCTACAACACTTATAATTTTCCTGTTTTGTCATGTTAGCCTATCTTATAGGTGTGATGTGGTATCTCAGAGTGGTTTTGATATCATGCAGAAACATATTAATTTTATATAATAAGAGAAGTTAATTTTTTTTTAATTTCATGTCTACCCTTTGTTTGGTTAAAAATTTCCCCTCTGATCATAATTTTGAAAAGTATCTTCCCTCTTCCACTTTCATTAAAAAAGTGACCTTTTATATATAAGGCAAGCACTTATAGGGAATTTATTGTCATGCATATTTTTTTAAATATCTTTTTTGACTAAATTACTTTGCAGTATCCCCAGTTGCTCTTATTGAAGAGTTTTTTTCAAGTTGTATCCTTGTACCTGTCAAACACTGTTCTGCTAAATTTATTTCCAATTTTTCTTATCTAGTCTGATCCAATGATCTATCCTTTATACTTTTTGATAAACATAAAATACTTTTAATGATCATTGCTTTATAATATAACTTCAAATGTGAAAGTATATTCCTCTTTTTTTTTTTTTAAAGCAATTGGGGTTAAGTAACTTGCTCAAGGTTACACGGCTAGTCATTTGATTTATGCGTGGGTGCTCATTTTCTGAGGCCGGATCTGATCTCGGGTCATCCCAACTCCGAGGCCGGTGCTCTTACTCACTGCACCACCTAGCCGCCCCTTTAGGGCAATTGGGGTTAAGTAACTTGCCCAAGGTTACACGGCTAGGTTTTTGTTTGTATGGATTAAGTGTCGGAGGCCGGCTCGAACTCAGGTCCTTCTGATTCCAGGGCCGGCGCTCTATTCACTGCGCCACCTAGCCGCCCCGAAATAGATTGCATTCTTTTTTTTTTGCATTTTGGAGGGCAGTTGGGGTTAAGTAACTTGCCCAAGGTCACATGGCTTGTTTTTTGTTTGTGTGTGCGTTAAGTGTCTGAGGCCAGATCCCAACCCAGGTCCTTCTGACTCCAGGGCCGACGCTCTACTCACTGCGCCACCTAGCCGCCCCTATTCCTCTTTCTTACTTTAAAAAATTATATTGAAGCTTTTTTTCCTCTAAATTAATTTTGTTTTTATTGTTTTTATTTGGTTATATTCTATAAAATAATCTCTATGTGATATATTTGGCATAGCAATATGTCTATTATTAATTGTCTGAATATATTTATTCTGTTTATATTTAAACTGGGCATGAGCAATGATTCCAGTTATTTGTGCCTTTTTTCTATAAAGTATGTTTTGTAATTTTTATTGAAATTTGATTGAGTGTTTTGATTAATTGATTCCTGGATATTTTTGTACAATTCATAATTTTCAAATAAGATTTCTTTTTATAATTTTAAATTAAATTATAACTCTTTCTCTTCTCTTGACTATTTCTTTTCCCTTTAAACCCAGCCCCTTATAAGGATTTGACCCTTGGTGATTTTTCTTTCTTCTTTTGTTTACCCATCTAACTGAATAATTTTTAATTTTAACTTCTATATGTTGTATTATTTATCTTGGAACCATTACTTATCTATCAGGAGGTGGATAATATGCTACATCATTGCAGAATTCTTAAATGTTTCAAATTTGTTTTTCTTAGCAACTGTTTTTCTTCCTCTGCTTACTTCACTCTACTTCATTCAAGTCTTCCAGGTTCCCAGGAAACTGTCCCTTTTGTTATTTCTTATAACGTAGTAGTTTTTCATGTCATCTTTTAGAACAGTAACAAATTGTCCACTGTGATTACAAATGAGCTATTTTTACAAAGAGTGACAAGAGAGAGGACAAAATGTTGAAACAGAATAAAAATGTGTAGACCATCCCACAGAGGAATCCCAAATATTACTTGCTAGTTGTTTTCTTAATCTGGAAAGGATTATGGAGGTTACAGATTAATAGTGATTTTCTAAAGGGTCTCAAATTTAAATGGACTGGAGAATTTTGTTCATTGACTGGCAAATTGAATTTTACTTCATATGCTGTAAGGGAGCAGGTGAAATCTCACCATGCAAATGCATCTGTTGTTTGCTTCTTCTAGAATAAATATCATTATTTCTTGATGAACAACAGCTGGAAAACTTGATTTAGTTGCTTTCCTCGTGATGAAGCTGGTACTGTGATTTCATATGATAAAATCACTTAGATATTATTGAAAACTTTTAATGAAGAAAGGAAAAGATGGTTTTTATAGCCACATAAGTGGTCAGAGGATAAAAGATCAGCAATGATATCCCTTCTTCCATTTTCACTTTTGAGGTAAAATAGAGTACTGTAGTCAGTTATTGTTGGACTAGCAGTTGTGAGGTATGTATCTTACCCAGCTTTTAGAGAAAGTGTGCTGTTGACATTGGTTAAATTATTTACTGCTTTTCTTCCTCAGACTCCCTTTGTTGTCACACCTCTCACCCCACCCCCATCCACATGAGTGCTATGGAAACACAAGGTAAAGCTTATGAAATGGTCTCAAGTTCTAACCTTCGGTTTTAATAAAACATCTGAAAACTTATTCCTGAAAGAAGATAAGGAAAATCTCATTACAATATTGATCAAAATAATATTTTCTCTTTTAAAAGAACCCCTTTTAAAAGAACTTAGGGCATTTCATACATACAACACCTTTTCTTATTATGCTGCTCTAGTTAAGATAAACTTGGTCCTTCCGATTTCATATTAAGTTCATGGCAGTGCAGTAAAAGAGTAATAGACTCACAATCAGAAAACCTAGTTTTCAATTCTGCTTAACTTTAGAAATCTCTCCTCTGGGTCTCAGTTTCTTCATCAGCAAAATAAGGAAATTGGACTAGATCAGGAATTCCTAACCATTTTTTAATGCTATGGGCTCCTTTGACAGTCTGGAGAAACCAGTAGTCCCCTTTATGGAAAAAATAATTGATGTCTACATTGAAATGCATAGTATTCCAAAAAAAAGCAAAGGTTGTAATTTTCAATCTAAGTTTGCAGACACCCTGAAAGCCATAGAGCCCTTTGGGACCCTTGGAGTTGGATTATAGACCCTTGAACTAGAATGTAGCAAAGGTCCTTTCTAGTTTTAACACTCAGTTATTTTATATTAGTCACTCTTTGTTATCTTGAGAGGAAATATCTCAATGTAATATTTGTTACAACCTGACTTCCTCCTTACCATACAGAACAAATTTGGAGAATCTGTGCTCAGGGTAGCATCTGTGGCAAACTTTTGGTAGGGTATGAACAAATGCCCACAGAATGGATAGGCTTATAGGGACTGTGAGATGCATTTTTTAGCAAACTCCTAAAAAGATGAAATCATGTATCCACTTAAGTATTTAAGTTTACTCACTTTAAGAGAACATCACCTAAAATTAAAATGTTGCTTCTGTAGATAAATACAAAGACAAATCTGATGTTAAAAATGTAATACATTCCAATTCTAAACAGAAATTATTTTTTTCAATTATTTACTCATATGTCATATCAGCCCGTCACATTTTTTTAGGCCATACATTGGAGCTCTGCCCTGCATAGGGGTACAACAACAGCCCACATTTATTAAATAACTACTGACTACCGAATGTGTGAGAAGCATGCATTCACTGTTTGAATCAATAGTTTAGATGAGTAATGATCCTTGCCCTCGAGGTTACACCCTAGGAGAACAATAAGGTACCACCATCAATATAAGAATACATAAGATGATATTATAGATACAGTAGAAGTTTTAAAAAGAATCCTATGTGAGATTTGAGGAAAAATATTCTGAGCAGAGGAATCAGGGAAAGCAAAATAGGGAAGCATTTACATGGTATGATTTTAAAAATAGTTGAAAAAATGCTCTAACCTCTCATATCACAAAACCATAAAATTTGAGAACTTGAAATAACTTCATTAACTATCTAAACAATGCTAACTTATTCATTTACAGATGAAGAAACCCAGAGTGACTGACCCAGGTTTGCATAATGAATTATTGGTAGAGCTGAGAAAATAACTCAGGACTCCAAACTCTCAGTTGAATGTTATTTCCAATATACCACCTTAACTTCCTATTTACTTGTCACAATGCCTAAATTTCAATCTTTTGTGATTAATTCCTTTTAAAACATTGCTGCCTTTTGGTATCCCCTAATCCCTCCTGTATTCTACTGCTAGAATAATCTTCATAAAACACTGCTTATATGATGTCACTTCCATGATAATAACCTACAATGGTTCCCCATTGCATAAGTCATTGAGTCTAAATTCCTCATCCTGACTTTTAATAATGCATTTCTTCCTTACCTATCCAAGCTCTTTTCTCACTACTGCCCTTTTCAGTCAAGATAGTCTCTTCACTGTCTTCTAGATGCCATTTTTATTTCTGCTTATGAAACTTTCTTTTCTTATGCTGTTAATAATCCCCTCCACTCCCTTGATTTGACTTACTTTTCTTCTGAGTTAAATACTACTAACTGTTTAGGTCCCATTTCAAACTCAACATCTTCCATAATGTCTTCCTTGATAATTCCAACCAACTAGAATCTATCTCTTTCCATGGTGCTGAAAGAAAACATTCATGACATTCCTGCTGAGGCCTGGTCAGAGAAGTCTGATCAAACCAACTGCCAACTTCCTTTACGCATTCCTGTCCAAAGCTGTGAATAGTTTGTGACTTGTTCCAGTAAAGTCCTTGCTTAGGATTGGTGCTATAGGAAGGGGTGGGAGCAGTGGGGGAGGGAGAGGAAGGGACAGCACAAATATATACATACAGTATATAAAAATAAAGAAAGGCATCTTTTGTTATGGCTGGTCCCAGAAGAAGTTTCTGCTTGCATTGCTGAAGATAGTATGCGAGATTAGAAGAGCTGTAGCCCAGACAGGACAAAGGCAGGGCTGTGTAAGAGGGATTCGTGTGTTTGCTCAGTGGGGCTCCCCGTCTAGTTGTTGACAGATTTAGCTGGTGTAATGTTAGGCCTGGCTAGCTCCTCCCCTCGATTGTCAAGAGGCGAGAATTGCAGCAGTAAATGGCCATGTGGAGTGCACTATGAATTCTCTATTTGTGTGGTAGCTGTAGCTTGGGGGTGGGGATTTAATATTGAATGGACTCCAGATTGTCTAAATTGCAATCACAGTGTTTATTTAAGTAGCCTACGGGGACCATTAAAGCATTTTAACTTTTGCTCCTATGTTTCTTATGTTGTGAAATCTCGACGCACATTGGGGAGAAAAGAAAAAGCCAGCCTTGTAAAAGCATTAGGATGCTAAAACTTCTTCTTGCTGCCAAAAAAACTTCAAGAATTTCAGTTCTGTGAATTAACATGTAATATGATAGATGGGATCTTGCCATAGCCATGAACTAGAGGCTTTTCCATGTGTAGATTCACTAATCTGTTACAAGATACTCAGCAAAACCCTTTGGGATTTGAAGTCTTACCTTTAAGAGTTATGGCAATAACTTGTTTGCATGTGTTTTGATGTTATAATTTTAATTATTTATTTTGCTAAATATTTCCAAATTATATGCAAAAAATTAACATTCATTTCTCAAAATTTGGGGCTCCAATTTCTCTCCCAGTGTTGAAACTTAAAAAAAATCATATAATCATTTATAACATTATGGAACTTTCAAAGTAAACTGAGCAAAAAAAAAGGCAAAGTTGATTTCTTCTGCTTTTAAAGGAGACTATTACTGAAGTCTAGTACCAATCTGTGTTGTAATTTTCTATGTAATTTTTAGTCTCAGAGAGTTGTCTAGAGCAATGAGATATTAAATGACTTGTCCAGTGACAGACAGATACTGTTTGTATGTTTTTTGCAATCATGCAAAACATTTACATTTTAGAGATGTTGCAAAAGAATAATAAATTTTATAAGTATGCTTCAATTAGCATTCGACTCCATAAGTTCTTTCTCTGGAAGTGGGTAGCATATTTTTTATCCTAAGTCCTTTGGAATTGTTTTGGATCATTGTATTGCTAGGAAAAGCTAAGTCATTCATGGTTGCACACACATTTTGAAAGATGTGGCACTTGAAATGAGGTCTTCCTAGCTCTGAAGTCATCTCTCTAAAACCCCGTAATAGTGATGTCAAACTGCAGGGCAAAATTCCCTATGCCTGGGAACCAGAGAAAAATGTAATAAGAAATGGTCAACAAAATAAATAAAAATTGAATACAACATAAATAATGCTAATTTGTGATTTTTCTCTATCAATATGCAGCCCACAGGGATCCTATTTCTATTTGAATTTGATGCCATTGTTCTACATCATGCTCACCATGGTGCCCCTCAAAATACTAGCTAATGAATCTTAATTACATAGGACCATTTTAATGACCCAGATAGTTTTCAGCTAGGAACTAGATTTCAATATCTTTCTGCAGCTTTAAGAAATAATTAGAAGCACTACTACATTTTCCAGTTATATCAAAGCCTTTTATCACAGTAAAGATAGTATTCATTGTTTCTGAGGCTTTGGGGTCTGATCCGGGTTTTGACAAAGCAGAACATGTTTCCAACAATGTGCTTGTAATATGGATACTTAAGATATAGTAGTTGCAATTACCTCACAGAATTCTTGTGTTTATTTATCAAACACACGAAATATCTACTGTACATCCTCAACTGTGAAAAAAAAATTATGAAATATATGGAAACGTACAAGATATGAGTGTTACCCTTAATATGATGTAAAAAGAATACTGGCTCTGGAGTCCTGAGTTTAAGTCCCACCAGCATTATCTACAACTTTATATGGCCTTAGGCATGTTAATTAACATCTATGGGCTTCATTCTCTTCTGTAAAATAAGAGAATTGGACTGATTGTTCTCTAAGGGTCTTTTCCTGTTCTATTTCTATGTTCCTATGAACCTTTAACCCAGGGAGAGATATATCACACAGAGGATAACCAAGTAGAGAATAATCCCTGACAATAAATGGCATAATGGACTGAAACTTATACTTGTCAGGAAGATTTGAGTTTAAATACCATTCAGATGTTTAGCGATTATGCAAAGTTGGCCAAAGCACTGTGGTTCTCTCAGCTTCAGTTTTCTCATCTGAAAAATGGGACTAATAATAGCACCTGTCTCACAGGGTTGTGGTGGGGATCAAGTGAGATCCAACATAAAACACTTTGTAAAATTTTAAGTGTTATATAAACATTAATTGTTGCATCTCTGTGTCCCATTAATAGAATAAAATAAGTGTTAATACATATGAAATGCTTTTATCTCTTTGTAATAAAGGAGCTACATAATTCATTATGGAGGCAGTATTTGTCAGGAAGAAAGTAAATCAACTATAGAATACTTCAGTAATAATTGATAGTCTTTCACTCACATCGGGATAGTGTCCACTTAATTTGTTTTATATCGTATATAAGTAAGAACTTAAGTATTTTATAATATGTATATTAAGCTATAAAATAATCTATATTTTATTGTTCTTATTCATCTTTTGCCCTCATTCTTATTATCAATCTGAAAAATGGCAGACCTGTTGTTTGCCTCAGGGAAAATTATTTCCAAATAACCCATGACATAGAGGTTTTCTTAGTCTTTATTCGGTTTCAGGCATAATTGTTTGGCAGATTCCTTTTGACCCAACTGTGTTTTTCTCTTTTAGAATTTTCCCAACATTCTGGTCTAACTCCATACTTCCTTCTCCTCATCTTTAATCTTCTCAGAATTTTGTTCTTAATACCCACCACTCTGTGAAACTCAATTCACAGAAATAAACTTTGTTTTTTAAAACAGACATTTATAGAAAATGTATACCAAACTATCCCATACTCCCAAACATATCCCATCAAAACATAAAAACAGGGACTCTGCTTTTGTTTTTATTGATATAGAGAATTCCCAGCTCAGGAAACTCCCTTCCCTCTGCCAATGCAGGTCAACATCTTCTTTACAAATTACAGACTTGTCTAGAGTACTAAGAGGTTAAGTAACTTTTCTAAGGTTACATAGCCAATAAATGCCTCAGGCATAACTCTCCATCATAATATGGCTGCTTAATGCATCCATAAATAACCTCAAATCCTCATCTGATCTATTATCTTTCCTAGCAATTACATTTTTTCCAACTACACTTCAAAATATGTTAATATATGGTAAAATGGACTAAGATGAACTTAATCTTTAAATTTGTCTATCTTTTTATAGAGGTGCTAAAAAAGCAACTAAACAAAAATAAGCAATAGAAGACAGAGGAAAGAAAGGTAAATGACTTAGATAAGTCTCAAATGAGACCATCTGCCCCTAAGTAATTAGGAGTTTATAGTGTCATCCTCTGTTCTTCATTATGGGCTATATAGATGGATAGACTGAAATATCTCTGTTGGCCTTGTGAACAAGACTATATATGAACTCTTTTCTAACTGGAAATCTTCCAGCTTCTAGGAATAAGAAATGTTACTGTTTCTGTGTTACCATTTTTCTAAGAGGAAATCTTAAGTTATTACTGTTGAAAGTCTGTGGAATTTGGAATTTTGAGGTCAAATTGTATGATAAATGCATTTTATTTTTCTGGGGCAAACATTTGGTACTAATGCTTTCCATGGCTGTTTTTTTGACTGCAATACATTTTGTTGAGCCTCAGGACTGCTTTTGGAAGGTTTAGAAGTATCCAGGGAGGTGCCTGTCATTTTGATTATTCATACCCAGCTCTTTATTTTTATTTGAGACATAAAATAAAAACATACTCTGGCTTCTGCTCAGCCTCAACTGGCATTCATTTCACACACACATACACACACACTCACACACACACAAACACACACATACACACCTGACCAAATGGCAGCAAGACAAGTTTTTGTTAGTGAGTCATCTTTCATGTCAATCAGAATTCATTTATGGATGCATTATATTCTCGAGCTGCCCAGGCCACCCTTAAACAAATTAAAATGATTGGAGTTTGGTAGAACCAGAAAAGAAAGATTAAAAGAAAAATTAGGGTGATGTTAATGATTATAAAAATGGCTCTTTTCCCTTTGAATCTGTATTGAGCCAACAATACAATTTCTTGTCTCCCAAAGGTGCTATCTTTGGGGAGGAAGATTCAGTAGAAATTCTGGAATGCTTTTTTTGTTGGCTCACAGCAAGAACTTTCATCCTAGTCACTCAACTAAAGCCCAGTTTCAATGATCACTTACTGTTCATCTTGCTTCCCTGGGTGGTTGCAAATAGATATAGTGTTTTCCTTACAACCTCTCCTAAAACATTTTTCAAAGTGACTGTACACTTTTCTCCTACTGCCACATTTCATCCCAGAGGTGGCTGGGTTTCTGTAATGTGTTAAGTGATACCTGTAGACACATTATTTCAAATTCTCCCTTCCTTGCTTTTCTGCAAATAGCAGAACAGTCTCTCTTTGAAATTTGTGCTCCATAATTTGCTCTATATTCTGTCTGCCATACAGTACAAAACACAACTATTTGGTCTTTCTCACAGCATTCTTTTGTCTCTCTTTCTATACATTAGCTGGACTCCTGCTTGTCTTCAAATTAAAATCTAAAACCCTTATCATTTCTAATAGGAAGCTACATAGATTGTATTGTATGTTTAATCACCACTCTATAGTCAATAATCAATAAACATTTTAAAAGAATACCTTTATTATTATCTGTCAATAAATTAATATGGGGCACTTAAGTGGTATAGTAGTTAGAGTGCCAGATCTGGAATCAGGAAGATTTATCTTCCTAAGTTCAAATCTGGCCTTAGACATTAGCTTTGTGACCCTGAGCAAGTCATTTTACCCTGTTTGCCTCAGTTTCTTCATCTGGAAAATGAGCTGGAGAAGGAAATGGCACAGGAAACCCCCCTAATGGGGTAAAAAAAATCATAATTAAAATGACTGAACAGCAACAAATAATGGATTAATTTATTGTTTATTAACAAATTAATTTATCATATTCAGTCACTGTGATAAGTACTATGTCACTAAGAAAACAAACACTATAACATTTTATTGGCCATCCATACTAAATTATTGGTTACATTGTGGGTCAGACAAGTATATGAGCATTGTGTGATGCAAAACAAGAGCCTATAGAGGGGAAAAAATGGTGTAGGAGAGCAACCGTTAAATATGTGGTGCCATGATGTTATTTTAGTTTAGGAAGAATTTAAATTCATTAAATAGCCACTTCCTGTACATTTCTTTGACAAGCGCATTCTTTCTGTCTTTCTCATTCATTTCAGTCTTCTCATTTCTCTAAAACTCACTCTCTGCCTCTTTTTTTAAAAAAGCTTCTTACTTGATCATTTCCAAACCAGGCCACCACATCACTTTATAAGGCCATTTCCAAACCATGCAGGCACACTTGTAACCCACCCTTTCTAACTCCCTTTTATATGCAATCTTCCCCCATTATAATGCAAACTTTTTGTATACAGAGACCCTTTGACTGAATTTGAATCCTCAGTACAGCACAGCACCTGGCACATAGTAAGTATTGAATAAATTTCCCTTCCTTTCTTCCTTCCTCTTTTCCTTCCTCCCTTCCTTCTTCTCTTCCTCCCTTCCTTCATTTCTTCTCTTTCCTCCCTTCTTTCTTCCTTCTCTCCTTTATTTCTCCATACTTCCCTTTCTTTCTCACTCCCTCCTTCCTTTATTACTTCCTTATTTTCTCTCTTCTTCCCTAGCTCCTTTTCTTCTTTCATTCATTTCTTTCTTCCTCCCTGCCTCCTTCCTGTCCTTTCTTTCTTCCTTTCTCCTTTCCTTTCAGTTTAATGATGAAGTTTAAAATCAGACTTCAGAGTTCATTTGCACTTACATGTCCATTTTAAAGCCTCCAGTTTAAAATACTTAAGGGGTATCTGAGAGACAACATGGCATAATGGATATTCAGCAGCCTTGAAACTAAGAAAATTTGCATTCAGGACCTGTCTCTGACACATACTGACTGTGTAACCCTGGGTAAAACATGTAACCCCTCAGTTCTCCAAGCGATTTTCTAAGACAAAAAGATGTGTCAACATGCATTGACAGATGTAATTATCTCACCTGAGTTGCCTGTACCAATAAAATCACTGATCCAGTATCCATACTGTGATATATCCAAGTGGTCCAGAAGATGAGACTGGAGCTTATGAGAAATATGCCTATAGTCTTACCAGGATCTTTTTAGTTTTGTTTTGTTTTTTCCCCAAAATGACCCTAACTCTCTTTCTCTGTCTCTTTCTTTCTTTCTTTCTTTCTTTCTTTCTTTCTTTCTTTCTTTCTTTCTTTCTTTCTTTCTTTCTCTTTCTTTCTTTCTTTCTTTCTTTCTTTCTTTCTTTCTTTCTTTCTTTCTTTCTTTCTTCCTTTCTTTCTTCTTTCTTTCTTTCTTTCTTTCTTTCTTTCTTTCTTTCTTCCTTTCTTTCTTTCTTTCTTTCTTTCTTCCTTCCTCTCTCTCTCTCTCTCTCTCTCTCTCTCTCTCTCTCTCTCTCTCTCTCTCACACACACACACACACTGAACTATAGTTAAAAAATCAGTTTCTTTTAAAAATGCATGCCAAATACAGAAAAGAAACCCGAACCTAATAAAAACTAGAATTGGAAAAAAAAAAGTACAAATTAATCCTTTACTTGAGAAAGGGAGGGGCAGAAGGGAAACATACAGGTGATCTAGACATCACCAATTCTATTCTTAACATCAAGATTGTTATGGTCCCTGACACAACTCTGACCTACCATAGTCAACATCCTCTCTGTTATTTTGGTGATTCATAATACTTCCATTCTGAGGTGTTCCCTGGTAATAGATTGGATGTGAAGGCTATTTAAGGCGCCTGCCTCTGACATGATCTTGTGGCCATGATTTCCCTAAGTGCAGCAGCAATGTGATGTTCAGGACCTCTCATGAATACTCCTCAGTGTGCTTCCACTTTATCTGATATTATCACCTTATTTAACATGTTTCCTGTGCTTGCCATTAGGGAGAGAAAGGGTTGAAATTTTTGTCACATACTCCCCATCCCACATAGATAAACACTGGTGAACTCTTGGTTACAGAAGAATAGTGATAGAAGTAAAGAAATTTATGGGATGCAAAATAAAATAAAGAAACCATCAATAAAACCTGTTAGTTCATATACCTATACAAAAATGGACAAACTGTGAGTTAAAACAAAGTGACCTAGAGATGCAATGAAAGGAATATAAAGACACTGATATGACTTCATAGCTATGAAATGGGATTTGATGGAATGAGATCACTGTCTATAATATGATTTTAGATTAGTGTAACAGTCACAGTAGCAGAATCTCAAATTTTGAAGAAGCTTCAATAATGTGAACAGGAATATGTTTTACTAGATTCTTGACCGAGATCATGCAGCTTCTGATTGATGATCTCTAATGAGGATGAACCTTATTATTTCTTGAGGCATCCTATCCCTATGTTGGGCAGCTTGTTGTTAGGAAGAGCTTTCTTACATGAAATCTGTTTTGACTTCATTGAAACTTCTATCCCTTGTTCCTAGTTTTTGCTCTTTTAGTTCAAGCAGAGTAGGTCAAACTGAGTTTGGTAATTAATAAGAGAGGATTTCCAATATAGAAGTTACCAGCCTTTGTTTCTGTGCTTGGAACCACACATTTACAGTGAAATCTTCAAACAAAACCAAAAGCTGATTGATACCAGAAAAATAGTAAATCTATACTAGATAGGTAGACTTGTAATTCCTTTCTTTATGTGACAGCCCTTTAAATACTCAGATGTCATCATAGACCCCATAGTTATTTTCTTTTCTAGACTAAACATCATTTCCTTCAACCAATTTTCTTTTTTTTTTTTTAAAAAGCAATTGGGGTTAAGTAACTTGCTCAAGGTTACACGGCTAGTCATTTGATTTATGCATGGGTGCTCATTTTCTGAGGCCGGATCTGATCTTGGGTCATCCAAACTCCGAGGCCGGCGCTCTTACTCACTGCGCCACCTAGCCGCCCCCTTTCAACCAATTTTCATGTGGCAGGATCACAAGGCCCTCTACAATCTTGGTCACCTTCCTCTGGACACTCCATCACTTAGTACACTGCCTGGAACATAAGTGGCCAGAATCGAATACAGTGCCCAAAATGTAATTTGACTAGAACAGAGTATAATGGATGAGATTAGCATCTCCCTAGGCCTGGCCATTTTATCTTTAGAACCCCATTAACTGTCTTGACTTCCATGTTACACCATTGTATCGATACATTAGACTTGCAGTCCCCTAAAACTCCAGGTCCTCCTCAACCCTTCTGTTCAGAAAGAAAAACAAAATCACTTCTACAAACATTTGTAGTCAAGCAAAATAAATCCTCTTGACCACATCCAAAGAGAACTCTTTGAACTTGTGTAATACTTTATATTTATCCCTATTAAATTTCCCCTTACTCAATTTAGCCCAATATCCAAGCCTGTCTAAATCTTTTTGAATCTGGACTCTTTGATCTGGTATGTTAGCTATCCATCCTAGCTTGTTTTGTCTGCAAATTGACACCTGATGATTATCCCCTCTGAGGTTTGTGTAAAAGGATTTTACCTGTATATTCCAAGAAGATCTAGCAAGTAACAGTTAACCTACTACTAGAAAATAGCCAGAAATACCTTCTATCACCTCATTCCCTGTGCATTTTTATTACATTATATCTCTCCCTCTCATTTGCTCTTAGGGAAGTTTCTTCTTTCCATATGCTTACCCAATAATATGCAACTTTTAGGAATCATATGGAATCACCACGGACACATGGATAAAGGGCTATTTCCTAGCTCTAACAGTGACCAATAAAAATGGTTTTTGGAGAAATGGGTGTGCGGGTGGACTCTCCAGAGCCATTTGAAGTTTGTTACAGCTGCACATCTGTCAGTACTTAGGAAATATGGATGATTTCATGTTTCCATGGTTGGACACATGGTATATTATAATGCATTATGTAATATGCCAGTTGATAATGCACTTGGTAGTAATATAACTTTACACCTTCCATTCCTATTTCTTAAATCATTTAGACAAACATTCGTGATCACAGTAAGGACTTGTAAGAATTTTTATCAGTGGTAGCAAAAATAACCTTGATCTCCACCCAAAGAAAAGTACATACAAAATAACTTACCCAGAGATTCTTGCCATATTAAATGGGTGGTGCCCATCACCAAATCTAGTATTCAGGTTTGTGAGCCCTAGAAGCTCTTTGAAAGGATTACTCCCAAAATTTTTGCTCATTCTTTTTTATGACTGTGTGGTTTTTCATATAAATATTATAATTTTTCACTGGGTGGCCTCTAGGGACATCTGGATTATTAGGGCCAGTTCAGCAACCTATTCACTACCCCTACATACATGCCATCCATTAGCAATTGGCAGTTGTTAGAAGTTCCCCACCCTCACCAGTCTACCACATTTTTCCTTTATGGAATTTTAGTTGAAGAGCCCCAGCCTATAATAATGGTATGAGTCTTTGCTGGCCTTGAATCAGTAGTCTGTAATATCTTTATGCATTTGTCTCCATCACATAGAAACACTTTGAACTATTGATAATTAACCAGTAATCTTTTTTTTAAGCAGACATTCAATTCAATTCAATTCAACAAGCTCTTATTAAGTGTCTATTATATATAAAGCTTTGCATTAGGCACCAGAGATACAAATACAAATACCAAACAACCCTAACCCCGATTATATTCTACAAGTAACTAAATTTCCCTTTTATCATATAGCACTATATAAAAGAAACCGTAAAGCAAATAATAAATATGGAATAATAACCAGGAAAGAAAGAGAAATCTAGGCTAAAGGTATCAGTAAAGGTATCCTTCATCCAGTGCAGTCAAGGGCATTTTTTTTTTTGCTTTTTTTAGGTAAAAGTCAAATGTATTTCCTTTCTGGACCAGTTTAGATGCCTTGGCTCCTAGTGTTGTTGGCTTTCCCCTTTTCTATGATGATGTTATTAATCAATCTGCCAATGAAGCGATCAAGATGCTGAATCTATCTCTTGGGCCTAGTAGCACAATAAGGGAGCCTGATGTGGATGTGCTGGCACCATTGGGTGACACTTAGGTGATTCAGCTACTTTGATATTGGTTTGTGTTATGTTTTTTTTTTTTTAATGAGCTTTAGTTACTTTTTTTCTCTTTAAATGGATGTATTAAAACCAGAACAAAAACTCCCGATCGAACACCACAATTATTTGAAGCAGTTTTCCACAGAGCAAGAGAATACTTTATTTAGTAATGACTAGCAAGCAGTATTTTAATGTACGTGTGATTGACGCAGTAGTTCCCAACAATTCCTCTGGAGATAATATAGTTTTGTATGTTGTAAGGACTGCTCTAGGAGGGGAGGAGAAAAAGAGAGTTCCTTTTTGGTCTTATTGACTTAATGGGTCTATGGCAAGTGTGCCACCTAATTACTATAGTGGGATGAAACATTGACTCTAGACAGCTGGGTGATTTATAAGAGAGGATTCCTCATGCCAGAGTACCTAACCTTTGGGCTTGCTGCCATGCACTGGACCACAAATTTATATTTAAATCTTTTAACAAAAGCCAAGATTGACACCATGAAGGGAGCAAATTTATGCTAGTAGGCAAGTGCAGTCAGGTATTTAAGGTCTATAGGAAGTTGCCACTCTACTACTATCAAGGGTGATCTGGGGAATATTTAAGAACTGGCCCTCAGAACATGACAGACAATTAAATTTAATCTGCATTATTATCACTTTCTCTTTTGCTTTTTTAAGTCTAGAAAAATTAGCAAAATGATGAATCAAATAATGATTTATAGCATTTGGCATGTATAAAAATGCTTATTTGAGCCATATGAGTGGGCTCTAGCACACCCCTGGTTCATATTCTCTCTAGCCTATCCTGGAAGCCAGCACCATAGTAATTCTCTTATCCTTCCTGACCCTTACCCTGATCCTGACACCGACCCTGACCCTGACCTTTTCTGTTTCTTATTTTTGCGTGATAACCTCTGGCCTTTCTGCTCACATTTTCTGAGTCAGTTTTAAAGAAAGGATTATCTGAGAATGAAAAAAAACTTTGAGATACATTTTTCTACTTCAGCCTCTCTGTAGCATAACCTGCCAGTCCTCTTGGAGCCCTGGGTCTCTTTTAGGAAGTCTCTCAATTGCTCCCCATCTCCGCCACACTGCTAAAGCAGGAGAAAAGAGAAGGTGCACTATTTTGTCTATATAAGCCTGTATGTATATGTGATCAAGAGGCAGCCCTAGTCATCAGTCATCCGGAGATAGGGTATAACCATTTCAAAGATCTCTGGATCTCCTACCTCAGCAAAGGCAAGAGGCTTGGACTTTTCTATACTGCTATCCAAGGTTAATAGTAAACTTATTATTACACTTACATTTAACTTATGAAGAGAGGCATAGGCAAGAAAATGATGATGTGAGAATGGACTGTAATGGGCATCTTATGTCCTATGAAACTGAGTATTACTCTTGACAAAGGGTCTTCAAATTTTTTGAAGTACAGTATTTCCCCTAAACTTCTCTTTGGCAATTATATCTATTTGCACTGGCATCAGAAATAGGAACTTTAGCTTTTCCTGACTGGCTTGAACCATTAAGCCAAGAGGTAAAATATATAGAACACCATAATCTTAAAGGGACATAAAATTTATCCCTAACACATATATGTGAAACCTGTCAAGGGACATAATGAATATGAAGATGTTTTTTATTTCTTCAGGAGAAAAATTTGGCTTCTTGAGCATTCTACCCACCTCTACTATCTAGGGGAAGGTTTTTGAGATTTTCAGGTATATCTTTATACCTTCCTAATAGTTCCCCTATTTCAACTTCATTGATGATAACAAGGCTGTGGTTTGTTGTAGGAGCAATTGGGTGGCACAGTAGATAGAGCACTGGATTCAGAATCAAGAGGACTGGAATTCACATCAGATCTCAGGTCTCTCTCTTAGCCTTTCTTTCTTTCTTTCTTTCTTTCTTTCTTTCTTTCTTTCTTTCTTTCTTTCTTTCTTTCTTTCTTTCTTTCTTTTAAAGCAATTGGGGTTAAGTAACTTGCTCAAGGTTCCACAGTCATTATTTATGTGTAGGTGCTCATTTTCTGAGGCCAGAACCGATCCTGGGTCATCCCAACTCTGGGGCTGGTGCTCTTACTGCGCCACCTAGCCGCCCCACACTTAGCCTTTCTTAACCTCATTTCCCTTACCTATAAAATGAGTCTAACAGCACCACTTCCCCGTTCAGAATTACTGTGAGGAGCAAATAAAATAATATCTGTAAAGCATTTTGCAGATCTTAAAGTACAATATAAATGCTATCAATCAATCAATCAATCAATCAATCAATCAATCAATCTATCTATCTATCTGTCTGTCTGTCTGTCTGTCTATCTGTCTGTCTCTCTATCTGTCTGCCTGTCTGTCTCTCTGTCTATCCATGATATGTGTGCTAAGGATCAGCATATGCTACAAAGGACATAAGGCATCATTATAGCTTGCTTCACTCATGTTCTACCTAAAGCTTTATGAAGTGCTTTCTTATTTAATGGAGCACATTATTTACTACAACATTGATTCTGCTTCATATCATTCCGTGCTCTCTGTCCGTATTCTCTGAAGAGCCTTAACAACCACCTTGTCACCCACACTGGAGATCATATTCTGGATAATCTAATCCTTTCCTTTTGCAGTTTCCAACCTAGGACCTCACTGTCCTGATGGGTGACTCCCTCTCCTGCCTCACTATTTCAAGAAAGCCTCAGCAATGCTTTATTTCACTCCTATACGACCATTTTCTTGTTAACCCTGCCTACCATTTTGCTGCCCTGCATGTAGCCTTTAAAACTGTGCTATATGTCACAGTGGAGAGAGATTGTCCTAGAATCGGAAAGCTCTGAGTTCAAATTCAGCCTCAAGGACATACTTGTTATGTGACCCTGGGCAAATCACTTAATCTGTCTTTACCTCAGTTTCCTTATCTATGAAACAGAGATGATAATAATAGCCCCTGCCTCCCAGGGCTGTTGTGAGGATCAAATGAGATAACTTTTGTAAAGCATTCAGCACAGTGCTGCCACATAGTAAGTGATATGTAAATGATAACTAAAAATAATAGCAACTTCTATCTGCCTCGGTTTCCTCACCTGTAAAATAAGAACAATAATAGAGCATCAAATGAAATGATAAAGTGTTTTGTAAACCTTAAAGCTCTGTTATATAATGCTATTATTGTTATTGTTGTTGTTATCTACTTCCTGTCCCTCCCCCTTTGTTGTTATCATACCCCTCCAGTGTTAGGACCACAAACAAATCACTTCTACCATTGTTCTTTAAAAGAATGTTAGTCTACTTCCTTATGGTTCCACTCAATTCAACTCAACTGTAACTTTCAGCAGCAAAGTGTCAATCTCTGACCATCACTCCTTTATGTATGTCATCTCCCCGTTGATGTGATCCCTTAGGGCAAGTTCTCTATATTTAAGTTGGAAAATCATTCTTAAGGTCAAGGGGATTATATTCATTATTGGGAATATTATAGAAGTCAATTTTGACAATAAATGATCTGGTATCTGTTTACTGCACAAAGAGGAAAGAGAACAAGGATTTACTATGCACCTCCTACACACCAGGCACTATGGTGAGCATTTAAAAATATATTACCTCATCAGGTGCTAAAAAATCACCCTTTCAGGCTATTATTATCTTTATTTTACAGTTCTGGAAACTGAGGCAGACAGAAATTAAGTGTCTTGTTCAGCGTCACACAGCTAGCAAGTATCTGAGGGTAGATTTGAACCCAGATCTTACTCACCCAGGCCAAGTGCTCTATCCATTGTACCACCTAGCTGCCTCTATAATGAGAAAGAAGAAATCATCAAATGTAATCTACAGCACAATGGCATTGTGCTGGATGAAACTTATTAGCTAATTGACATAAAACCATTGAAAGAGGCCCAGCATGCTATCTATGTCATGTGAATCATAACTGAAGTTTTAAAACACTCCCTTGTGACTATAGAATCCTTTTATGGGTGGTGGCAGCACCCATTTCCATGTATCTAAGTGGGGCCATCTAATTTTGGGAAAAGCAATTTGGTGGGAAAAATTAGTTGTTCTTTTCTTTCTCAGATTCTTGAGACTAGTGCTACATCTGTTAAAAACACATTATACTCACATCACAATTTTCCAAATATTGGGTTTTCTTTTGCAGGATGGTGGGGGATGGGTTGGATTTTCTTTTTCTTTTCTTTTCAGTGTCCTCTCAATTGCACTTAATAAAGATGTTTCATACTGGTTATGGCAAAATGATGTCTAGAGCAATGCTGGAACCAAATAGGTTCTTTATAAATACTTGTTTGATTGACTGTAATTTTGGATAGGGTCACTGACAAATTTGACTTCAAAAAATGTTTGATTGAATATGTCTACTATTGCATGTGTATGCATGTTGAATTTGAGATGCTTATGGGATAACTACATGGTTGGAACTCGAGGTGAGGGCAAGATATATAGATTTTGGAGTCACCCCCCCAGAATGGTAGTTGAGTGAATGGAATCTAATGAGATCACTGAGAGAAGAAAAGAGGGCCCAAAAGAGAATCCTTGATTTCATTTATGTGGGTACAGGACAAATATAATGATTCTGCAAAGAAGACTGGGAAGAATTGTTCAGAAAAAGTAGAAAGAAGATCAGAATAAAACAGAAAAGAGAGTATCTAGAAGGATGAAATCATTAATGGTCTTGGAGAGATCAAGATCATATATATGAAATAAGAAAAGGCCATTGGTTTTAGCCTCCAAGGTAGCAGATTTAGTTTCCCAGTAAGGACAAAAATCTTACTCCAAGAAATTTTCTCAAGTGGTTGAGAAATTTTCTGGGAGACCAGAAGTTAGAGGAAAGTATTGACTTGATAACTATCTCATTGCTCTTTTAAACACCAACTTAAAATATTTGTCTTTCTAGCAGTTGGAACAGATTTTGGTTTTAATGAAAGTTGCTTCCACTGTAGAATAATGGTAGAAATTTAATTAGAATAAACATAAAACCCTAAACCTAGGTTCAAAAAATTAACTTAATCAGTACAAGTGGTGGGAGGTAAAGCTAAAAGGCAGTTAAAGTGAAAAAAAGATCTGGGTATTTTAGTGCATTTCAATGTCTGTATGAGTGACCAGTGTAATGTGGCAGCCAAAAAGAGAAGCTAATGCTGCAGAAAAAAGGCAAAACTTCCAGGAAGGAGGTTTTGCTCCTGTTATACGTTGACCTGGTCTGACAGCATTTGGATTGATATAATCAGACACGGGGTGGCATATGTTATTAAAGACATTGATAAACTGAAAGCTGTCCAGAGGACACCTCCCAAAATGGTGGAAGGCCTTCTGTTCATGACATGAGAATTGCATTTAGGGACTGTGGACAGTTCTCATGGAGAAGTGAAGACTCAGCAAAAACTCATTACCTCTCTTCAAACAGTTGAAGGGTTATCACATGGGAAAGTGATTAGTTTCATTCTGTTGACTCCAGGGAACAATTAAAAAAAATAATAGAATAAAGCTTCTTTTGATTTAAAGAACTTTAATAATTAGAGATATCCAAAAGTGGAATTGGATTCATATGATATAATAGGTTTGCCTTCAATAGAGGGCTTTATGCAAAAACGGAATGATGACTTTTCAGGTTTGTTCAAGAGATGTTTTTCAAGTTATGGTCTGAACTACACATAGCCAATGAAATCCCTTCCAGTTCTGAGATTTTTGCGATTCTGTAATATAGAACTCTTTTCTATTTCACATGATGTATTTGTACCAGAATGTCCAGTTATGTACAATACATAATTTAAATTTTGAAGTATAAAGCATGCATCATCTTAAAGTTGTTAAGCATTAACAACTTAAAATTGCACTATGACTTGAGACACCCTGCGTAGAAAGATTATTAGCTACAACAAGTAATGAAGAGAAAGTCACTTGTCATTTGATGTCTTTGATGAAGTGCCTATATTTGTGGTCCTTTAGAATTACCCATATGGGTGTGTGCATTTATACATCTACATCTCTCTATGTATATTTGTGTGTTATAACAATGAGTACTCCAAATAATTACATTCTCTAATGTGTACATTATGTCCAGTAAATATTCTAAGATATGACCAATACCTTCTCATATATGACAATTACCTGCTAAATTTTTTGATTCTTGCTTATAAACATTTGTTCACAAGGGAAGGGAGCATTAAAGATATGCTCTCCTTGGGGTCTACAAGGCAGCCATTGCAATTGTTTTCACCTTCTTTGATCCTCCCACAAGGGGATGTGGCTTGAATAAGAACCCTCCATGTGACAGTTCAGTCTGCCTTCATTAAGAAGAAAGGGCTTATTACGAGGGTTTGGCCAGCATTCAAGACCACCTACCTCTTCCATGTAGTAAAGCATATTTTTGGTCACAGCCAACGTCTGCAGCTATTGAACTGGCAACCGAAAGGTTAAAAACCTTGTAACTCTTAAAAATGTCATGTGATAAGCATTCCCTGTGTATTTATAGAGATTTTTAAAAATCTTTTTTTTTTTCAAAGAGGTACGAACATTATGTAAACAAGGAAATGTTTCTAATATTTGGGAGTTCTCAAATCCTTAGCAAAGAAATTCTACCCTATCCACTTAGTATCAAAAAAATAGAAGAGCATCACAGAGACTGAAGTGATTTTTCTGTTGTCTGTCTGCAAGGAAATATATTGATTTCTATTGGGATTACTCCTCTCTGTCTACAGATGTACACCATGTCCAGAGGTTCAGAACACAGAGTTTTTAATTCTCTGTAAATAGTGGCATTGTGTGTAAGGGGATTTTTTTATGAAATGTAACTATAAACAATATTGAGCACATCAATTTAAAATGAATTGACCTTCTGTTTCACTGAGGGTTCTGTGTTACTTGTTATGAAGTGACTCCATTTGCCCATGCAAATAAGCACAAAGCCAGGATATTATCAGGCTACAACAAAATTAAGAGGTAGGTCAGATTTAATGGAAACATCTGTCATTAACCCTTTTACAGAAATAGTCTCAGAGAACCCTTGCAGATAAAAGCTATGCTGTGTTATCTTACCTTGTTTCACAGAGTTGCAAAGGGATTTTAAGGGCAATGCACACATTTGTTCTCAAAGCAGTTTATTCTGAAGTACTGTATACAATTTGGAATGAGGAACAGAATGTACAGGGTTGTATGTATATGTGTCATTTTTCTTTGCGGAAAAAAATATTATGCATCAACTAAGGCTGCTGTTAATTTTTAGATATAATGTCCTCAGACATGTCCCTGCTGCTGGCCATATTTTGCAATTCCATGGTTTGTATATGTATGTATTTATTTCTGTGGGATATTTGCATAAGTATATTAATATACCTATATTATTAATCTTTCAAATTTTATAATTAAACTAACATATAATATTCTACATGCCATTTTTGAATAAAGAAAATAATCCAACACTGATAGAAAGAACAAGATATTCATAGCTGCCCATAGCAATGCATTTGTCCATTTTATATAATAGCGATGATAACAGTCAATTATATCAAACAGAGAGATGATTAAGGAAAATTCAACATATGAAAGCTTGACAGTATTATGGAGGAATGCTGTTTTAAGAATGGCTTCAAATAATTAGTCCCTAAAATATTTATGCTTATATGTGCTAAAAATCTTTAAAGCTAATACAGATAAATATATATTAAATATAAGAAAATACCTAATTTTATTCATATTTACCTAACATAAAAGTGGGATGGCATAGTATTTTTTACTAATTTCATAGTAAATAGAGAAAAAGTGTGTGCATATTAAATAACTCATCCTTAGAAGAAAAATAAATGATTGTCCCTTAAGTTTTCAGTTTTAATCTTCACAATTCTGTTTCCCACTTCTTTCTCCCCCATTTTTCATCATATTCCCCTAAGTTCCCACTCCCCATACCTCTGTTTCAACCTTTTGGCTATCTACTTTTTGTTTACTTTTTCCCCTCTTTTTTCCCTTCACTTTCTTTGTTTTCATAACAAATTGATGTCAGTTGAACAAGACTTTTTTTTTTTCCTCTTTTAAAATGTACCTTTATTTGTATGTTTCTCCTAAATAAGACCAAGCTTATCTAACTAAAAAAGTATGATATAATAGGCAATAAAGGCATTTGATTTGTTTTATGCATTATTTATACATTTTCTGATCCTTGTTTATATTATTGTGACATACTCAATAGAAGTTTTCACTAGCATTAGTATTGGTTCAGTTCTGAGATAAAAGAATGAAGGGAAGAAAGGAAGGAGGAAGAGAAGAAGGGAAGAGGAAGGGAGAAGGGAGGAAAGAAGAAAGGAATGAGGGAGGGATGGGGGAATGGTACTTAAGGCAAGAATTAAATCGATGCAGTTCTTTTTATCACACCTAGCCCAGAAATATGCCAATTAGGCAATTAATTAATGGTTTTTCTGACAATGATGATTTTGGTAATGTATATTGTCAATGGCAGTATATACTTCAACATATACAATCACTGTGCACTCCCCAAAGACATGAAGAACTTCACATAAAGTCCCCAAAAGCTATGGCTGTATGACTACTGGGTCACACTACCGAAAAATAAGTTTTTCAGATTTTTGAAATCTGTTTCTCATCTTGAGGAAACCTAGTTGACTCTGACTCATAAATCAAAACTTACCTATGTGTGGCAGCATAGCAATTAATGATACTAAATGCCCTTCAAAGAAGTAAAACTACTTCCTCCTACCTTATCAAATATGCCAGTGTCTCACTGAAAATTACAAAATTTTAAAATTTTACCTTTTTCTCCCATTTCGTCTGTGGAATTCTGCCATTAGAGACAGAAGGGACCATAGAGATCATTTAGTTGAAATCCTATTTTTATAGATGAGGAAATAGTTTCAGAGAGGTAAAATAACTTGCCAGTGATTATAGAGGTTTTAAGTACGATTTCTGGGATTCAAAGCCAGCTCTTCTGACTCCAAATCCAATATTATTTTCATTTAATCACGTTCTATTGTTGATCTCTAGATTCTTGTGAATAGCTTTATTTTACTGTGATTTCTCTACCTTTTAAATTGATGTGGTATTAGTTTCAATTTTTCATTTTCCACAGTTGATAGTAATTTTCTATCAGTCCCATTTTTTTGTTGTTGACTTTTGCTATATTGCCAATGTCCTTATGATTAACCTGAGGGCAGCTGGACTTGTGTCTCAACTGCCATGAATGTTTTTCTCCACTTCTCCTTTAGAAGGTGGTAGCAACAATATCACAAAAAAGAATAAGTCACTATGGACTTTCTTTTGATGAATTTCCCATATTCCTTGTTTATGGTAAGAGAAGAAAACATAACCAAAGAGCTCGCACTTAGAGTCTGAGTTTCAGACAATCACCTGGACAATGCATCTTCAGACTTTCTCACCCTGTTCTCCATAGTACCCCCTCCGAAACTAGCCTAATGCATAGCTAGGTGCATTTGACTTATTGTAAGGTGTCATACTGGGAAGTGACATTTAACAATGTGCATGTTGAATTTGGATACTTTTTGCTTGGCTTTGCATTCATCTTTCTACTTATGTTTTGAAGAGAAATTTCATATTCTCTTTGCTCTAATTCTGGTTGCCAGTATGGCTTCGTGCCATTCCTGGAAGGGGTTTGCATTGAAATTGGCACAGAATGAACAACTGGCATAGGAAAAGGAAACTATTCCTGTGTCAGAGACTTATCTATTTATTATTATTTTAAAAAATTATTATCATTATTGTTGAATATTTTATGAAACTAGCAGTAATATTCTAGGCACCATACTGAACAAAGAACTAAATGTGCTTTCTCTATACTAGGTTTAACCTTCACAGATATGCAGAGACGAAAGGAACTCATATGGAATGATGATGGAAATGTGTCCAGGTTAAGGATGTGAAATATTTGGCACTAAGATTTGAACTGCTAAGTAGAATGGCCATATCATTTGCAATCAGGATGTACATATTCCCTAGTCATACCTTTGTCACTGATTAACTATGTTGGTTCATGAAAATACTTTTAAAACTTTGTGCCTCAGTTTCTCCATGCATAGCCTTAATTCAATACAAAAAGATTTTATTGAGTTTTTGTGTCTAAGATAATGTGCTAGGTATATAAAGACAAATAAAAAGTAGACTTTTACCTTAAATATCTTGTATTCAAAAAGAACAACCAATAAACAACCAATAAACAGTGTGTCCATGATAATTTATCTTCCCAAAGGAAAGACACGTAACTTCTAACTTGAAGAAAATCTGTAGTTTATGACATGGAGGTGAAAAGGAAACACATTCTATATACATTAAGAATAAGTTATGAAAAGACATGCAAGTTGGGAGAGGAATTCTGGGTTTAAGGGGAATCAAGTAGGCCAGTTTTGCTGGAAAGGAATTATATGGAGAGGGCTATATGGAAAGTAGACCATAGTCAGATTATGGAAACATATATTTTAGATGAAGACATTTGTATTTTATCATAAAGGCAAAAAGAAATCAATTAATTTTCCTTAGCAGTGTTAATTAGGAGGAGCATACTATCTAGAATGAGAGAGACAATAGTCTCCTTGTATTCTATTCTGGTCATATGACTGCTAGAGCATGTATGTTGAATTCTGGATACTGTAATTTAGGAAGGATAACAAAGAAGAGAATCAGTTCCAGAGGAGGTCAATTCAGATAGTGAGGAGGTTAAAGATGATGCTACATGAGATGAGTTGAAGGAATAGGGAAATGGATTAAATACTTAATCTAGAAAAGAGAAGACTTGGAGTGTAGGAGACACAGCATCTTGAAAGAGATGACTTGGAATAGGGGAGAGAAATAGCCAGTTTTCCAATACGTGGTGGGCTGTTATGTGGAAGAAGAAGTAGGTTTCTGCTTAGCTCTAAAGGGCAGAATTAAGAAGAGAGACTGGAAAGTTCAGAGAAGCAGATTTAACTTACAAACAATTATGTCTATCTGGAATCACTAAATTTCAAAGTAGGAAAGGATCTATGTGCCTATCTCATGCCTATGTGAAAAAGAATTCTCACCCAATTATACTCAGTAAGTCAGCATTTGCTCTTTGCTTGATGACCTCCTTGAGGAAAAAAAATAGATTAGGCTTTTTGAGGAGATAGCAGTTTCCCCTTTATTGGATATTTTGAAATGGAAGCTAAGTAGATCATTTGCAAGATGTTTTAGAAGGAAACAACAGTTAGAACATGGATTAACTGGTTTAAGATTAGAAAAGGAGTGGAACAAGGCTGAATATTTCACCTTACTTATTTAACTTATATACAAAGTACATCACGCAAAATGCCAGGCTGGATGAATCAAAAGCAAGAATTAAAGTTGCTGGGAGAAATATCAACAATTTCAGATATGCAGATGATACCACTATGGTGGCAGAAAGGGAAGAGGAATTAAGGAATCGCTTGGTGAGGGTGAAAGAGGAGCATGTAAAAGCTGGCTTGAAACTTAACATAAAAAACTAAGATCTTGGCAACTGGTCCCAATACTTCCTGGTGAATAAAGGGAGAAGAAATGGAAGCAGTGTCAGATTTTATAATCTTCAGCTAAAAGATCACTGCACTCATGGAATCAAAAGACACTTGTTCCTTGGAAAGAAAGTGATGGCAAATCTGGACAGCATACTAAAAAGCAGAGATATCATTGGTGATAAGGGTCTGTAATAGTCAAAGCTATGGTTTTTCCAGTAGCAACGTATGGCTGTGAGAGTTGAACTATAAGGAAAGCTGAGCACTACACAACCAATGCTTTTAAATTGTAGTGCTGGAGAACTTTTGAGAGTCCATTGGAGATAAAGTTGATCAATACTTAAAGGAATTAATTCATGCTCTTCACTTGAAGGCCATGCTCAAGCTGAAGCTAAAATATTTTGTCCATGTAATGAGAAGATGCGACTCATTGGAAAAGACCTTGATTTTAGGATAGATTGAAGGCAAAAGAACAGGGGATGGTAGAGGATAAAATAGATAATGTAATGGAAGTGATAAACATGATTTTGGACAGACTCTAAGAAATAGTTAAGGTTAGAAGACCCTGGTGTGCTACACTTCATGGGGTCACAAAGAGGTAGACATGGCTGAATGACTGAACAACAATGACAACTAATTAGAAAGGATTCCTGTACAGGTCTTGCCAGGCCCTGTCCAACTCTGAAATCCTGTGAAAATATTAGCTATGATAGACATGACTGAGAAAAGAATTAGGTTGGTTATCTAATGAGGATAATGAAACAGTATGCCTGGAGTTCTCTTCCTTCTTACCTCCGACTCTTAGAATTTCTGTGTTTTTTAAAACTTAGTTCAAGCACTACCTCCTCCAATAGTCCTTGTTCAGTTTCCATAGCTAACGGTGCATTCCTGTCTAAGGCTGCTTTCCACTTATGCTATATTTATACTGTAGGTTCTGATTTATAAAGGTTTTTCTCCTCTCTTCTACAGGACAGGATCTATCTTTACTTTTTCTTTGTATTTCTTGTTCTTAGCACAAGATTTGCCACATAGTTAATTCTTAATAAATACTTTTTAATTTATTGATTTACTGAATATTTGATAAGAGAATCATGGCCAAGAATTATACTTGATCAAAGTGCATGGGGTAGAGGGAATAACCCCATTAATGAAATAATAGAGCCACCAAAGTATTTACAATGGTTACTAAAATGCATTGATGGAAAAGTCTGAAGGATAGAATTTTTTGAATGATTTTGAATCTTGAGTTATAGAACCCAGAGGAATGTTATAGGGTTATATATTATGCAAGATGATAGAGGTTACTTAATTTTTATAGGGCAAATTGGGCCAATAATTGATTATGTATTTAAAGGGCCAGATCAGCAATTCAGCAATTCAGAGGTCAGTAAAGGGTAAGCTTTGATTATTATGGAAGATGTGAGCAAAAAAAATATACATTTAATCAGGATGATAATGAAAATTACCTGAAATCCTGACAGTAATGTGATGTAATCATTACAGAGTCTCACTGGGTAATGTTTACAATGACTTTCAGTATAGCATATAGGGAAATTTATAGTGAGGAAGTTGAAGAGAACACTATTCCAAGTATGAAATGACTAGGGATTATGAAAGAGACTTGACAGTGGAGAAACTAAAATATATATTAAGTAAAACATAGGTGATATAGATATATGGATATATGTGGGTATGTCTTTCATTTTCTCTGGCTATAGATGCTCTATCTGGATTTCAACTACAAATAGATTAATACAATTAATTAGAAGTATTTTTCAATTGTATATCATAGATATAAAGCAAAGCTATGGTTTTCCCAGTAGTAACGTATAGTTGTGAGCGTTGGACTATAAGTAGGATGCTGAGTACCACAGAATCAGTGCTTTTAAATTGTGATGCTAAAGTCTTTTTGAGAGTCCTTTGGATAGCAAAGAGATCAAATCAGTCAGGATTTGATTCAGACCCCTGTTGGAGGGACAAAAACTAGAGCTAAAGTTTAAATACTTTTTTCCACATAATGATAAGACAAGACTCATTGAAAAAGACCTTGATATTGGGGAAGAATAAAGATAAAAGGAAAATAACGTGTGTAACATATTTTGAGAAACTTTTAAAAAAATTCAGAACCATCTTAGCCCAGTCATGGAAACAATGACTATGAGCTTGGGCAATAGTGGGGGATAGAAAGGCCTGGCATGCTATGATATATGGGGTCGTGAAGAGTCATACATGACTGAATGAGTAAAAAGCAACAATCAGTGTCATACATAGATATATCAATGTTGTGCAGCAGTATCATAGATAGTTACATTCAATAGTTGGAACAAATAGATTTCTTATTACAAAACAAAAGTAAGCTTTTATTTCCTGGTTTTTACTTACTGTTACCTTAACAAATTTATTTTACCATCTTGAAATAATTCTGACTCAAAATGTGGTTTACTTTATATTAACAGTATTGTTAACACCATAATTAACTCACAGGTCATTAGTGGTTATCAAAATTATGGAGTATATCTGAATTCATCAGTGAAAAATTATAACCCCAAAACACTGTTCTTTTTGCTAAACAGGTCTTATCTTCAATCATACAGCTAAAATAATCTCTGTGAAAGCATACAAGTATGTTTGTGCATATGTGTAGAACTAAGCTAGTAAGTTTACATGCTTAGATATATTTCTATATGTATGTGAAAAAAACATCCTGAAGGACAAGCTAAAATGGTGTAATATTAGAAAGGCAGAAAGGTTTTATAGCAAAAATTTTGAGGATATTTTCTTTACTTTTGATAGAAGAAGCTCAGTGGTTTAATTGAAATAATTCTAGAGTTGTAAAGAGATAGTGGATATAGCATGGCATCAGGAGTACCTGGGTTCAGGTCCTGCCTAGTACATGCTGATTTGTATGACTCTGAGAAAGTCATTTGAACTCTCATTGACTTCAGCCTTTCTCTAAATCTAAATTTCAGAGATGGTGTCAACTCGTCTTGGTAGAGGCAGTTTGATCACTAAAAATTCCCTTTATCTCTTGCTTTTCTTTGTATCCCAAGCACTTAGCACAAGGCCTGGCACTTAGTAGGTGGTTAATAAATATCTATTGACTGCCTAATTGACTGAAATCATAAATATGAACAAAAATAAAAGAAAACATGGGAGTCTATAGACCTGGGTTCTATTCCCACTGATTGGGTAACCTTACCTGAGTCATTTACCTGCTTGCTTTCCTCAGCTATAAAATGAGGGTGTTGGAATGTGGAAGTGTTTTCTAACTCTCGTATTATGTACAACTCAACTCTTTTCATCAGTATAGTTTTTACCCCTGATGCAAGTGGACAGTCACTGAAATCCATAAGTCTTCAATAATTTTTAAAATTTTGTCATAGATGTTGAGCAGTCTTTCTTCACCATAAACTAATTTAAGTCATCAAAGAAGAAATGTTAGTTTGAATTTATTCATCACATCATCTAGCACAGTGCTCCATTAAAAGTGGATACACAATAGATGTTTGTGTTTTTGATGATGATGCTCTTCAAAACCATGTATGCTCAGTTAATAACTGTCTAGGAAAAATCAATGCACCAATTTATAGAAAACGGGACCATTTTCAGATTTTTATTACTTGGTCATTTTTCAGTGATGACTTTGCAACCTGAATCAACAGAGTAAGAATAATTGTGTGTAATAACGTGTGTAACATATTTTGAGAAACTTTTAAAAAAATTCAGAACCATCTTAGCCCAGTCACTAGTGTATCTATCCCCCCTTTCTTTCACTTTTCGGCCTCGCCTTGCTCAGCGTGTGAAAGCATTGAAAGAAAATAAGAATCTCAAACTCATAAACATACCTGCTTACCATCTGGCTGTCATCCCAGCAGTCTGGTGATCTCCTTAGTTATCCAGCAGATAGTAGAAAAACAAGAGTCCTGTGAAGATTTCACATGTTGTCATATCCCTGCCAGATGGTAATTGGTAAAACATGGACAAATTGCACTGGCTCCACTTCCCTCATGACAAACACAACAGAAACACCATGGCAACTTGAAAGCAACTTCAGTAGTGCAACTTTTATGGTAAAACTCCAGTAGATTGGGACAAATGTATTTATATTCCACTGCATTTTTGTATGGTCTCATATTTGTAGATAAATCTCTAAATTTTCATGGGGACTGTAAAATGTCATCCCCACAGGACATTCAATTACTCCCTGTGGATTCTTTTCTGCAACATGGTGTTGTTTTTATATTGTCCAATGATGTACTGCTAGAAAAATAAAATACATTGTAAAACCATGCCTATTGGACAATCTTCTTCACCTAGCAGAGCACAAAGAACTGCTATCTGGAGTGAAGCAGGGACATTTTTCACTTTCCAAACAACTAGTTTGGCAACATGCAGACATTGCCATTGAGAAGATCAGATTTTGTTCTGAAGCATTTTATCATCTTTTGTCATGAGCTTTTTTGTTGTTGCTGTTAACATCTTGTCTATCTTATCATTGGAAACTGTATTTGATTTGGTGTCCAGAGTACTATTAATACTCAAAAGTCGAATATATGTTATTTTCATAGCTTTATTAATTCTACCTGTGACTTTACCATGTGAATATTACTTCGACCAATGTAGAACACAATCTGTTCATAATTTCTCATCCTGTGTCCATGTTTTATCCTAAATTCTTAAAAGAAAATCTACCCAGTGCACTGGTGGCCTTCCTCTTGTTCTTTTTGCACTGTGAAGTATACTGCCCAGGTTGTCCATCTGTTTTCTTGCATCCCATCCTCTCTACTATCAAACTGATTAACTATTCCAATATATGAATAGGTGTTTATGTGTTACCCATGGTCACTATAACCAGAGAAGAGCAACTATGGATTCACATAGATATGATTTCAGTCTTGCAGGCTCCTCAGTAGCTATTTACCTCTATAGATCTTCGTTTGTCTTAGCGAGAAATCTCTCTAGGAACATATGAATTTGACAGAGATAATGTCTCCCCCATGAGTAACAAGTGCTTGTCATTTCTTTAAACAGAAAGTACATTTACTTAAATCACACAAACAAAAGAATTGGGATTCACTCCCAAGACCAGGAATCATGGTAATAGAACATTTTTTTTCTTCATTCTTTCCCAGAGAGTGACCTGGAAAAAAATAAACTCACAAAATAAAAAATGGAAGCCGCGCCAGAGTAAGTGTCATTGAAAACTTTGGTGAAAGTTACATCTGCATTCTGTCTCGTGCTTATTTTCCATGGAGTCTTCCTCTGTCACCTCGAGTTTTAGTGCCTACTGTCTCCCATTCTTTCACACTCCACATTCTGTGTAAAACTTCCAAATTGTTTCAGTTTCTAGTCTTTTTTTGACTCATGCATTCTTTCTCTCTTGGTCAGCAGGCTAGTCATCTAACCTAGGTAATTGATCATTCCTAATAAACACTGTGACCCCTGGAAGATCCCACCATCTCTTCATATGGCTTCATCTCTCTCAGTATTTCTTGTGCCTCATGAGCATGGAATTATGGAAAATCATTTCTTTCCTTTTAGCATATCTGCTACATAGTCTTCCTCAGTTTAAAATTGTACTGTGCATACACATTATACTAGGTATGTATATATATTATTGTCAGTACATTTTATATAACTTTCATTGAATTATAAATAGCATAATTATGAGCAAAAGTGTGGTTGTGTGTTGTGGTTGTGGTTTGTCCTTCATTCTTGAAGAGGACCATGACATCAGGGAGATGATGACATAATTTGCAATTGACTTTGATTTGAGTGAGGGAAGACTTTGCAAAGTCACCAGCCTCACTTTCTCCTCCAGAGTCATCTGGGTCCGGTAGCCTAATAATGATCAGGATGACTGAAGAAGGCCCAGGATGTAGTGGGAAACCTTGGCCCTTTTACGCTAAGGTTTTTTCAGGTTCTCACTTTGAGTGGGCAAAATATTCCTCATATGTAAGGTATATATGAATGTACTAGGGGTATACTATTGAAGTAGAATCTAAGGTAAAATAAAATATATATAAAATACACATGCAGCTAAACAGCTTGCATCAGTAGCATTTTTTCTTTGAATATACCTGTAAAGATCTCAAATTTTTTATATGAATTATCCCTTGGGACAGATGTACAAAATCACCCTGAAAGACTAATAGCTATAAACAAGTAGGAAGCACTAGCTACTTTTCTTAGTGCGTATGAGTTCAGTTATAATGTGATATGGCTTTTCAGGTCAGAGATACAAATTCTGCTGCTCCATCAACAATAACATACCCTAGGGGGAGCCAAGTTTAATTTCCAGCTGGGTCAGGTCCCTGCTTTTCCCTTTTGGACTGTATCACTTTTTATATACCTTTTTCCTGGTGCTGTTACTGAAAATCAGCAATGCTTAATCAGTTTAGAAAGGACTAAAACAAAGTCACATAAACTCTTGGTTGTATTTTCTTTATCAGCTCTCTTCTTTGTCTATCATAGATTACCCATTCACCCTTTCTTTGGAAGACATAATTTTGGATGAATAGGGCTCATAAGATAGGACAACTGCATTCACAATAATTTTTTGTAGCCTGCAATGCATGTTGAACTCATTATTGGTCATCACAAATACCCATTCTTGGTTAAGGGTGTCTGATAGTGCTTAGCAGAATATAGGCCTAGGGGTTGTTGTCTGTTCTAAAATACCAAAGCTAAGAAATCACATTTGTGGTTGGAATAAGGATCTCTCTCTGTCACTAAAATCTATTAAGTATTTGCTATGTGCCAATGATTTTTTCTAAGCATTGGGGATACAAAGAAAAAAGGAAGAACAGTTCCCACTGACAAATTCAATAGAATTCTCATGGCTATCAGTCTCCTGGTACAAAACTGCTCAGGGCATCTAAATTGCCGTTAGCATGAATGCAAAGGAGTTGTTTAAGTCAAAGAAAGTCAACATTGATACATATGTGATACTGTTAACAAAGTCCTTAAGGCCTTATCATATTTCTCATTCCCATGAGCACTAAGAGTGGTCAAGGGGCAAAGGAAAGACTACCCCTTTCTGCTTTTCTGCTTAAAAATGTATTTGGTTATGTATGTATGTATGTATGTATATATGTATGTATGTATGTATGTATATATATATACATACACACAATATTATATATAATATTGTATATATAATATTGTATATATAATATAATACAATTATATTATATTATACAAATACAAATATAATATAATATAATTTATACATATAAATGTGTGTGTGTGTGTGTGTGTGTGTGTGTGTGTGTGTGTGTGTGTGTGAAGAATACTGAGGTGAACTGATATTATTTCATCTGCATCCAGGTGAACAGTGAGAACAATGTCCCGGCTGTTCAGTAATGGGTATTCTAGAACTCATTGTAGTTTTTATAGTTCATATTCTCTTGTGTTATATCACTGACCATACTGAGTACCTTAGAGAGTTGTTTCTACTACTCACTCAGATGTAGGTGCAGCAATTTTAGTTCTTCATGTAGAGCCCTCATTCCTTGGCTTATTTGTTTTTCTTTTTTTGGTGGGGGGAGGGCAGGGCAATTAGGGTTGAGTGACTTGCCCAAGGTCACAAGAGTAGTAAGTGTTAAGTGTTGGAGGCTGGATTTGAACTCAGGTCCTCCTGATTCCAAGGCCGGTGCTCTATTCACTGGGGCCACCTAGCCACCCTTCTTAGCTCATCTTTGTTTTGTTTTGTTTTGTTTTTTTTTTTAACAAATGCTTTATTAACTTCTGGGTTGCATCAATCATTTCCAGCAGATTTTGGGTTACAATTTTTCCCCATTTTTAGCAGTCCTGCAAGATATCCCCTCAATCAATCTGCTCTCTCCCATATCTTCTCCCATAACCCCTTTGACTTTACCATTAGGACAAGGTGAATCTCTGTGCCCCAATGCCTGCACATCTTATCTCCCAATTACATGCAAAATAGTATTAATAATAGTATTTATATACTATTGACTCTCATAATTGTTTTTATAGGCTGTTGACTCATTTCATACTTTTCTTGCATTCTTCTCATTTCTCTTCCCAATTTTTCCTCCACTTCTCTTATTTGGTTTTTAAAATCCTTCTTAAGGTCCTCTATGGCGTCTGTACTATGTCTATGCCATGTTTCCTCAGCCGCTTCTTGCCCCCAGGAGAAGAAGCCTGATGAGTTCCCCAAATACTGGTCCCAAAGTCCATAGGGCACTAACCTCTCACTTTGTCCCAGGCATATCTGTGTTGATAATTCTGGAATCGCCACAGCTGCTGGTGTTCTCAGTCCCTCCAGCAGGCTGCTGGCCTGGTCGCCCTGGGGCTAAAACCATGGCTCAGGCAGGCCTGGGATGCGCTTCCAGAGCACTGCGATGGCCACTCCCAGGGTGCTGCGCTGTCTCCTCCCAGAGCACTGCGAGGGCCGTTCCCTGCTGGGCTGCCGGGCTGTCCTCAGTGGGAGGTTAGCTTCTCTGTGTCCTTCTGTGGGTGCTAGAGCTCCAGAAGTTGTTCAGAGTCCACCTTTTACATGGTTTGGAAGTGGTGTGGGGGAGAGCACTTTGGAAGTGCTGTTTCTACTCTGCCATCTTGGCTCTGGCCTCTTTAGCTCATCTTTGAATGTACAGTTTAGGTGCTTCACAGTAAAGGCAGCTTTGATCACTATTATCTGAAATAGATCCTCCAATCTTTTTCCTAGACAAGAGAACTTTGTGTCATTGTCACATTAAATAAAGACATGATTCATGCCTTTTTCCAGGCCCCTTATAAAATATTAGATGCACAAGGTCAAACAAAAGATCTTCTGAAAGTTTCCTTTCAAGTAGACATGGAACCATTAAGGTTTACTCACTGGTTATCGTCATTGATCCCTTTCTCATTTTATCTAACTGTACTTGCCTTCCATATCATCCACCAGAAAAACATGAAAAGCATTGTCAAATGCTTTGCTAAAATCTAGGTAAACTGAATTTGGGTATTTCCTTGGCCTACCCATTTAATAACCCAATCAAAATATGAAACGAGGTTATTCTGGCATGACCTGTTCTTACTGAAGCCATGCAGATTATTAGTGATTACTGCTTCCTTTATGAGATATTTCTTAACCATCCCTTTAGTAATACTTTAAAAAAATTTTTTTACAGGGCAATTGGGGTTAAGTGACTTACCCAAAGTCACTTGGCTAGAAAGTGTGTCAAGTGTCTGAGACTGGATTTGAACTCAGGTCATCCTGACTCCAGGGCTGGTGCTGTATTCACTGTGCCACATAGCTGCCCCAATAACACTTTTTAGATTCACAAATGAATATATTACCCCCCAAAAAACCCCCAAACCTTCCAGAGTTAAGGAGGAGATTCACCTAACTTGATTCTCAGTTGCCAATCATTCTTGATTTTAATCGCTAGGGGGCAAACAGGAGTTCCATTGTTTAAAAAGCATGTCCCTCAGTTCATCTTGCTCAACTCTCTCAGTGATTCCCCTCTATAAGATATCAAGATTCCCCCTGAAAACTTCCACTATCAGAGTAATGTATGAATTTTGACAATCATTCAAATGAAAATATTAAAATTATGCTTTTTGGAAAGCTTTGTCAACCCTTTCCTTACAGTGCCGATGACTTAAAAAAAAAAAAAGATTGATTTCAAAACTAAATTATTTCACAGTGTCATTTTAGATTGATAACATCTGGAAGAAAATATTCTCCTTTCCAACTCTTCAAAACAGATTCCATCCCAGTTCTGGCAGAAAACACAGAGCTGGGCAGGTTTGACTTTTGCATCCCATCTTTATTCCTCTACTTAACCCTCTTTCCTCCTTGTTCCATGCCTCCCCCCTGCTTTTAAATGTGTCTATCACCCTCAGGCTTTGACCTTGGGTAGGCTGTGAGCACACAGTTGTGTTATTTGGAGTGAAGTAACACCAGTAGTCAGGAAGGAACAATGTTGTTCAGGCCAGATAAAATAAATCTCTCATTTCCTGTCAAGAGACTGGGCCAAAAGCAATGATGAGAGACAAAGGGGGCAAACCATGCAACTGGAAACACAGACACTTGGGATAGACACAACCACATCCCTCTCTTGAAAACAGAAAACTGAACCAAAAAAATGCTAGAGTGACAGGGGATACATAATAACTATTGGAAAAAAAGCAAAATATATGAAACAGAGGGAATTCCATGTAGATTTAAGACTGGAGAAAAGTTAAATTTGATCAGACAGGGAAGAAGTCCTGAGGAGCAGCCAGAATCACACGTGTGATCTCTCTAACAGAACTCCAGCCATATGAGACAGAAAATCTGCCAAAGTGCAACTTTTGAAGTCAGTATTATAATCAAGTTTATAAACTGTGGTAAATCCCAAGTACTTTGTGGCATATCTATTAATATTTAGAATGATTTCTGCCATCTCCAATACAGAAGAAATACCCTAAAATTTCATACCTGCTACAGTTCTTACTGTCTTCAAAAAGCTAAGTCAATAAGCATTTATTGAGTGTTGCTACATATAAGGCACTGTGATAATTGTTGAGAATACAAAGAATGGCACACAAACAAAACAAAACAAAAAAAGCAGTCTCTGGCCTCAAGCAGCTCACATTCTAATGTGGGAAACATGTAAATAACTGCATATATATGCAATATATAGAGAGCTGATAAAATGTGATCTGAGAGGAGAAAATATTAACTATGAGGTGGAGGAAGACTGGGAATAACCTTCAGAAGATGCAACTTGAGTTAAGTCCTGAAAGAAGTCAGGAAAGGCAAGAAAGAGAGGTGAGAGGATAAAACCTTTCAGGCTCGGGGTGGCTAGGTGGCACAGTGAATAAGAGCGCCGGCCTCGGAGTTGGGATGACCCGAGATCGAAACCGGCCTCAGAAAATGAGCACGCACACATAAATAATGACTAGTCGTGTAACCTTGAGCAAGTTACTTAACCCCAATTGCTCAAAAAAAAAAAAACAACCTTTCAGGCATGGGGAACAGCTAGTGCAAAGGCATGGAGACAGTTGATGGTGAGTTGTATTTGAGAAAATTTAAGTCAGCAGCTCCAAAGAGCTTACTCAGAGAGTAAGTTGAGGGGAGAATGATTAGTGAAAGAGATAGAAGGAGTACCAGGCAAAAGTGGTGTCATAAAAATCCAGGGAGAAAGTATATCTAAGAGGAGAAGGTAAATAACAATGAAGTCAAAAAGTGTGAGGATTGAAAAAAAAGTCATTAGCACTGACCAAAAAAAGATCATTGGTAACTTTGGAGAGAGCATATTCAGTTGTTGTTCAGTCATGGTGTCATGTCCAAAAATTTGTGATTTCATGGACCACAGAATGCCAGGCCCTTATATTACCCAGAGTCTCCTGAAGTCTCTCCAAGCTCGTGTTAATTGCTTCCATGGCATTATTTACCTCATCCTCTGCCATCCCCTTTTCCTTTTACCCTCAATCTTTCCCAGTATCAGGGTCTTTTCCAATGAATTCTGTCATTATGTGGACAAAGTATTTAAACTCCAGCATTAGTATTTGATTTTCTATTGCATAGTCTGAATTAATTTCTTCAATTATTGATCCCCTTGCCATTCAAGGGACTCTCTAAAGTCTTTGCACCACAATTCAAAAGCATTGTTTCTGGAGCACTCAGCTTCCCTTATTGTCCAATTCTCATAGTCATACATTCTTACTGGAAAAACCATAGCTTTGCCTTTATTCAGACTTTGTCTCTCTTTTTTAGTATGCTGTCCAAATTTGCCATAGCAGGGACAGCTAGGTGGTGCAGTGAATAGAGTGCTGGCCCTGTAGTCAGAAGGACCTGAGTTCGGATCCAGCCTCAGACACTTAACACACAAAAACAAAACAAAACAAAAAACCTAGCCGTGTGACCTTGGGCAAGTTACTTAACCCCAACTGCCCTCCACAAAAAAAGCAAAAAAAATTGCCATAGCTTTCTTTCCAAGGACCAAGCAGATTTTAATTTCCTGACTGATTGCCGTATGCAGTGATCTTCAATCCCGAGAATATGAAATCTCATGGTTCTTCCACTTTTTTCTCCCCCTGTTTGCTAGGAAGTAATGGGGCCAGTTGCCAGGATCTTATTTTTTTTCAATGTTAAGCTTCAAGTCAGCTTTTTTTACACATTCTTCTGTCACTCTCATCAAAAGACTTCTTAATTCTTCTTCACTTTCAAATTCCCCTTCACTTATCAGAGTAGTATCATCTGCATATCTGAGATTATTGATATTTCTCTCAGCAACCTTAATTCTGATTTTTGATTCACCCAGCTTGGCATTTCACATGATGTACTCTGCATATAAGTTTTAGATTACAATATACAACTTTATCATACTCCTTTTCTAATGTTATGCCAATCAGTTCCATATTCAGTTTCAACTGATGCTTCTTGGTCCAGATAGAGGTTCCTCAGAAGACAAATAGGATGGTCTGGTACTCTCACCTTTTTGAGGACTTGTTACCTTTTGTTGTGATCCACACAAATAGTCGATAAAGAAGAAGCAGATATTTTTCTGAAACTCATTTGTTTCTCCATAATCTAGCAAATGTTGGCAATTTGGTCTCTAGTTCCTTTGCCTCTGAAAACCAACCTGCTCTTCTGGTAAGTCTCAGTTCAAATATTGCTGAAGCCTAGGCTACATAACCTTGCTGCTTTTGAACATTCTTTTGCATTGGCCTTATTTATGATTGGGATGTTAATGAGTCTTTTACAATCCAGTGACTACTGTTGAGTTTTCCAAATTTGCGGTGTATTGCATGCAACAGTTTAACAGAATCATTTTTTAGGATTTTAAATGGCTCATCTGCAATTCCACCAAATCCACCATAAATCCACTTATTGTTAGCAGTCCTTCCTAAGGTCCACTTGACTTCATTCTCTAGGGCATCTGGCTCTAGATCAGTAATGACCCCATGGTGATTATTGATTATGTTAAGATCTTTCTTATATAAGTCTTCAGTATATTCTCTCCAATTCTTCCTAATCTCTTTTGTTTTTGTTAAGTACCTGCCAATTCTGTCTTTCATCCTAACCATTTTTTGCATGAAATGTAACCTTGATATCTTTAATTTTCTTGAAGGCTTCTCTTGTCTTTCTCATATTATTGTTTCCTTCTATTTCTTTACATTAGAAATTTAAGAAAACCATCTTATCTCTTCTTGCTATTCTCTGGAATTTTGTATTCAGTTGGATATAGCTTTCTCTTTCTCCTTTACTTTTTGCTTTCCTTCTTTCCTCCCCCTCCTGGATCACTACCTTGTCATAGTGGAGAGGCTATGAGCTATCCCATGTAGTATTATCTAAGAAACACAGGTCATAGTAGAGAATTCTTGCAAAAGAATCTCTCACTGGAGAAGGAAGTGACAAACCACTCTAGGATATTTTTCAAGGAAACCCCATAGACAGTAGTAATAGGATAAAAGATATGACACCCAGAAGATGAGCCTTTCAGGTCATAAGGTATGCAATATGCTATTGGGGAAGAGTGGGAGCAACTATAGTTAGCTTCAGTACTAATGAAGCAACTGGACCAAAGCTGAAGGGAAGCTCAACTGTAATGTGTCTGGTGACAAAAGGAAAGTCCAATTCTATAAAGATCAATATTACATATAAAACTGGGATATTTGTTCTATGAGCTGAGGTAAACTAGATATGATCAAGCAGGAGATAGAAAGATTAAACATTGACATCTTGGGTGTTAGTGAACTTGAATGAATGGAAGTGTGTGAATTTAATTCAAGTAATTACTACATATACTACTGAGGGCAAGAATCATATAAAAGAAGAGGAGTAACCCTTATAGTCAGTGAAAGGTTGAGAAAAGCATTACTAGGCATAATCTCAAAAATGCCATAATATCTGTTTGAATCAAAGGCAAACTGTTCACCATTACGGTAATATAAATTGATGCTCCAACCACTGATGCCAAAGAGACCAAAGTTGATTAGTTCTATGAAGATTTAGAAAATTTTTTTAGAAATAACACCAAAATGTTTTTCACATTAATCATAGGGAATTAGGATGCTAAAGTAAGAAATTAAAATATAATTGGGAAAATAAGCATTTGGCTTTTGAGTACAAAAAATTGCATATCTAGCTGCCTTAAAGGTTCAGTACCCAATGGTAATAGAAAGAATTGGAAGTGTACTAAACAATACCTATCAGAAGCAGCACAGTATATAAAACACTAGACCTGGAGTTTGAAAGAACAGAGCCCAAACCTGGCCTCAGACACATACTGTGTGAGTTTGGGCAATTCACAACTTCTGCCTCAGTTTCCTCATCTGTGAAATGGAGATGATAATAATAGCAACTATCTCCCTGAATTAGTATGAGGATGAAATGAGATGATATTTGTATAAAGCAGCTAGCCCAGTGCCTACCACATAGTAGGAACTATATAAATGATGATGATGATGATGATGATGATGATGATGATGATGATGATGATGACGACGACCACTTATTTTCCCCAACCAATTGAGTAGTTCAGGGCTACATATTATAGCCATTTATATTTAGAACATTTCATGAAAAAAGCAGAAGGATACAAGATACCTAGAAATTGACCATAACTAATTATTTTGGTGATTGGGGAGAATATGCAAGAATATTTTTAAGTCAATAGAACATAATAATTGCTAAAAATTCTGGAGTATGACATTCAGGAGTCACAATATGATGGAAGTACTCCCAAATGCCTCATTTGGATAACTGTAGACTACTTAGAATGATTGCTATAATTATGAATAAAGACTGAATGTTTGCTTTCACTGAGAGCTCTGAGATGAGGAAATTCTCTGTACTAATGCAGCTCAGCATCTTCTCTATAATTTATAGTCACAGAAAGTTACTTAGATAACTGAGAGGTTAAATGACATCTTTAGAGTCATATAGTCAGAATGTGGCTAAGGCAGAACTTGAACCCTTGTCTTCCTGGCTTTGAGGTGAACTCTTTTATCTACTTTACCATGCTGCCTCCCTATGTGATTAAAGACAAATTCTGCTACATCTATATATTGTGTTATACATATGAAAATAAGCATATATCCATGTGTATCTCAAATTTGTATATCTTAACACCTTTTTCAGTTGCCTGAGAGCAGATTATCTATGCTGTTACTTACACAAGGCAAATTTGACACCTATTGTATGTACATAGATAATTATTGACTCATTTTTAACAGTTAAAAGTGAACTTTCTGGGGGCGGTGTCAAAATGGCACAGTAGAAACAGGACTTCCGAGCAGCTCCGGCTCCCACCTTCACCAATTCATGTAAAAGAAGACTCTGAAAAAACTTTGGAGCTACAGAACCTACAAAATGACACAAAGAAGCTAACCTCCCGCTGAGAACAACCCGGCAGGAATCAGCCCCTCTGTCTGGTAGCAGAGTCCTACTGTGGCAAAAAGCCCAAAACTCAAGTAATTGAGTGGCAACATGACCAGGCAAAGGAAGGACAACAAACAGAATAATCCAAAACTAGACTCCTATTTTGGGAGCAAAAAGATCAAAGCATGGAACAGAAGGAAGACAGTGAAGTCAGAAATACTGCACCAAAAGCTTCAAAAGAAAATATGAGCTGGTTACAGGCCATAGAGGACTTTAAGAAGCAGATAAAAGAAGTAAAGGAAAAATTGGGAAGAGAAATGAGAACAATGCAAGAAAATTATGGAATGAGAGTCAACAGCCTGACTGAGGAAAATAACACCTTAAAAATAGACTAACTCAAATGGCAAAAGAGGTTCAAAAAGGCAATGAGGAGAAGAATGCCTTAAAAATCCAAATTTGCCAGATGGAAAAAGAATCTCAAAAGCTCACTGAAGAGAATCATTCCTTCAGAATTAGATTAGAGTAAATGGAAGATAGTGACTTTATGAGAAATCAAGATGCTCTTTGGATCTTAAACAGATCCAAACAAATAAAAGAATAGAAGGCAATGTGAAATATCTCATGGGAAAAACCAGTAACCTGGAAAATAGATCCAGGAGAGATAATTTAAAAATTATTGGACTACCTGAAAGCCATGATTAAAGAAAGAACCCAGAAATCATTCTTCAAGAAATTCTCAAGAAAAACTGCCCTGATGTTTTAGAACCAGAGGGCAAAATAGAGGTTGAAAGAATCCACTAATCACCTCCTGAAAAAGATCCCAAAAAGGAAACTCCCAGGAATATTGTAGCCAGGTTCCAGTATTCTCAGATCAAGGAGAGAATATTACAAGCAGCCAGGAAGAAACAATTTCAATATTGTGGAAACACAATCAGCACAACACAGGATCTGGCAGCTTCCACCCTGAGGGATCAAAGAGCCTGGAATATGATTTTCCAGAGGTAAGAGGAGATGTGATTAAAACCAAGAATCACCTACCCAGCAAAACTGAGTATCATGTTCCAGGGGAAAATATGGTCATTCAGTGGAATAGAGGACTTTCAAGCATTCTTGAAGAAAAAACCAGAGTTGAATAGAAAATTTGACATTCAGATATAAGAAACAAGAGAAGTATGATAAGGTAAACAGGGAAAAAAAATCATAAGGAACTTATCAAATTTGAACTATTTACATTCCTACAGGGAAAAATGAGAATTGTAACTGATAAAACTCAGTATGAAAATAGTTGAAGGGAATAGAAATATATATACACATAGTCTATATAGGATATATGGGCATATGAATACATATGTGAATGTGTGTATATATCTTTACAGGTATACATAGATAGAGGGCACAGGACCAGTTTAATAGGAAGGGATGATACTTAAAATGTGAAATTAAGAGGTGAGAGGAATATAATGAGAGGAGGTGGGGAGAGATAAAATGGGATAAACTATCTCATATAAAAGAGGCAAGGGCAAATGATTACAATGGAGGGGAAGAACAGGAAGGCAAAAGGGCATGGTTCAACCTTATTCTCATCGAATTCGGCTCAGGGAGGGAATGACATGCATACTAAATAGGGTATCTCACCCTATAGGAGAGTAGAGGGGAAGGGAATGAGAGGGGGTTGATGGAAGGGAGGGCAGGCTGGGGGGGAGGGAAGTTGGAATCACCCACTTGTGGAAAGCGACAGAACCAAAGTAGAGAATAGAACAAGTGGGAGGTAGGAAAGGAGGGAGGAAAATATAATCAGTCTTTTACAGTATATCTACTATGGTAATGTTTTGTGTTAGGTACACACATACAACCTATATTGAATTGCTTATCTTCCCAGTAAGTGTGCGTGACAAGGGAGGAAGGGAATGAATCTGGAATTCAAAGTTTTTAAAACCAAATGTGTATATATATATATATATATATATATATATATATATATATATATATATATATATACTATTATTAATACTATTTTACATGTAATTGGGAAATAAGATATACAGGCACTGGGGCATAGAGACCCACCTTGTCCTACTAGAAAATTCGAAGTTGGTATGGGGGAAGATATGGAAGAGGGCACATTGGAGGAGGGGATATCTTGTGGGACCACTATTTTGGGGTGATGGGTAGGGGGAAAATGGGGAGAAAATTTGTAACTCAAAATCTGGCAGAAATGAATGATGTTAACCAGAAGTTAATAAAGCATTTGGGGAAAAAAAGTGAACTTTCTTAGTCATAACTTTCTGACATTTCAAATCCCCTTATAATTTTACATATAGATAAGTCCTTAAAAACCCAGATAATAATCTCTCATTTTTTTTCCAACAATATTAGGAGGAAAGAGAACTTTCTAGCAGCCTGAAAGGGAGCCATATCCCAAAGGCACTCCCCTGTGGCTTGTACTGTTGTTGCTCTCTCTTACCAAAGAGGTTATAAAAAGAAATAGTTGAAACTAGCAATCCAAAAACGAATAATTAATGAGTAAATATGAATCAAAAATGGGAAGCAAATAGATGCTATTCTTTATTGTGGACAGAATATGGTGATGAGGAAAGTATATCAACTGGTAATTTTATTTACCTTTTCCCATAATCAGAGTAAGAGCAAGCACCCAATGAAATCAGCTAGCATGACCAAAACAGATAAAAAGACATTATTTTCATGTAAAATACAATTAAACTGTAGAACTTACTGCCACAGGGTATCATCTAAGGAAATGGCACAATAAGTATACATTTTTAAAAAGATAAATCATTTGTGTGGATAGGGAAAGCATTATAATTATATTATCCATAGAAATGTCAAGAGCTTCAAGTCATACTTCAGAGAAAATCAATAGCTCAGGTCAGAGGGAAATATTTACATATTTTGATAGCAGGACATTATTTGACAAATTGTCGAAATCTAGATATTTCTTTGAATATTATGTATTATTAGAGAAAATTTTCAGATTAAATGCAATATTGTCGTCTTCAGTTAGAGTAATTTATGTTTATTATGTGTTAGATATAATACAAACCCTTTATTATTAAATACATTGATACTTTAATACTTTGAAAGTTATTGAATATTTACTCTTAATTTATGATATTATATCAGAGACTATAGGGTTATTATTATTATACTCATTATGAGAATATTTATTAGTCACCAAAAATATTCCAAGTCGTCAGATAGAGTTCAAAGACTTGGCAGCACAGGGTACATATGGAAATATTTCCTTAAGTCAAGCTTGGTAGGGTCATAGGGAATATGGAGGGTTATGAGGTAAGAAGGGCCCAAGTTTTTGAGGCTTTGAAAAGCTGTTTGAGTAGTCTGAAGTTTTTATTCAGTAGGAAATAGATAGCAAAGGTTTTTAAGAAAAGGATTTATATGACCAGATATTGGCATGAGATTAATCTGTCTCTAAGCACTTAATAAGAACCTACTATGTGCTTGCCATTGTACTAAGTGTTAGGAATAGAAAGAAAAAAACTTAAGTAGCCCTTAAGTAGACATTCTAGAAACTAGCATTTTCCGAGGAAACATGTGTATTTGTGTGTGTGTATGTGTGTGCGTGTATGTGTGTCTGTGCTATGCATGGGGAGTGGTGATTATGCTATGCAAGTGATAATAAGGATATATAATATTATGATGGAAGAAAACTAGAGAAGAAAAAACAGATTCCTTAAGTTGAATCCACAGGACTTAGCAGCTAATTAGACATATGTGTCAGAGAGGAAGACAAGAAGGGGAGAGTAAAGCCCAGGAACTAGTGTACCATACCTGTTATAGCTGGTTGGTGTTTATAAAGGAAAGTTTTGGAATGACTAACTACAGGACTACTCTAACAAATTTTTTCAAAATATTAAATAATGAGGAACATGACATCTTGTCAGGAAATTAATTGTTTCATAACGTATACCTAGAGCATCAAGTTTTGTTGTTTATCATAAGAAAATACTGAAATTTAGATGCTAGCTATATTGTTATTATTATTTCTTTTACAGAGTTGGATACTGAAGTTGGTTCAGAACAATATATGTCTTAATGATGAATGAGTTACAGTATAAGACACATAGCAGATGCATTCTATATTGGACTGTTTGTTGTCTTTCAAATTTGTTGTTCTTAGTTATTTGGCCAAGATTAAGTTAATTGTAGAGAAACTGATTTTGTTCTGATCAGAGATTCACAAAGAGAATTAATGGATTTTGAGTAGGGAATAGAGCTAATTGATTTTAAAAATACTGAAGTCCTCCATCTGAGAGTTAACATGGTGTAGCAAATGGAGGATCAGCCTTAGAATCTGTAAGTCCTAGCTTTTAAGTTCTGCCTCTGAAACATATTAACTGAATGATCATGGGCAAATTACATAGCTTGTCAGTGTCTATAGGAAACTTATAAGATTATGAGTTGATAAGTAGATGATAGATAGATAGATAGAAAGATAGAGTAAGTGAATATTATTAAGCACTCACTAGGCACTAACCCTGTGCCAACTTGCTGAGTTTATAAATACAAGACAATAAACAGTCATGGTCCTTACAAAATGTAAATTCTAATGGTGGAAGGCAACACATACAGGGCATCAGAAAATAGAGGATTGCTAGAATGTCGGTTGTCAGAGTGGGTTGCAAGCATGGGTGCCTAGAAACTGTCAATGTAAGGAAAAAGCTGACTTATCATTTTTTGTGTTTATAGAGGGTGTTTTTGCAAATGGGTTCCTTACACTTGTGAAAACAAATGTAGACAAGGGGAAAAATACTCTATGTGTAATATTAACAGATGTGCATGTCGAATTAAAAATATTGTGCCTTTAACAGTCTTTTTTTTTAAGCAATTGGGGTTAAGTAACTTGCTCAAGGTTACGCAGCTAGTCATTATTTGTGTGTGGGTGCTCATTTTCTGAGGCCGGATTCGATCTCGGGTCATCCCAACTCCGAGGCCGGCGCTCTTACTCACTGCGCCACCTAGCCGCCCCTAACAGTCTTTTTAATAGAAACTTATTTATAAAGAATTATTTAAGTTATTGTTAAGTAAGATATTCTATTTATCATGGCCTCAGTTTCTTAATCTGTAAAAGCTGAACATTAGATGACTAATCTTTAGGTTTCTTCTAGTTTCACTTTCTATGATACTATGTCATAAAAGCTCATTAATGAAAATAAATATACTTTGCATATAACCCCTGAAAAACATTATTTGTCCATTTTTCTTATTACTATATAATCATCATGTATTTCTTAGAGTCTCTAGCTTCATTTTCCTTAGCTTCAGAGTAGATTTTATGATTTTATTATAGTGAGAGAAATGAGGTGATTCCTTCCATCTTTCCATTATTGCTTCCTTCCTTATTTCTTTCCACCCTTCCTTCCCTCTATCCATCCATCAATATTTAGTGGGATCCTACTATACTAATGCTCAAAAGCTGTTTCTAAGTAAACCCCCATATAAAGAGTTACGTATAGTACAGGCTATTACCACTAGGGACTGCTTCTGGGTGTATATATCAGATTATTATCCTTTATAATAATCCTCTAATATAATCCTTTTCTAGAGGATAACAAATATCAAACTTGTAGGAATCATTATATAAATCATAATTACAGAGAGCTTTAAAAAGTTGTAAATGTCTGTTAATACATCAATGAACTAATTTCCTTTATCTCACATAATAAAACATTGGCATATTTTGAATTAGATGATAAATGTTGTATATATTAATAACAATGTGACTCTTCCTTAATAACATCCAAAGCATTTATTAAAAACAGGACAAAAATAAAACTGAGAGCTTGATTTAGTTGTAATGGGAAAAAAAAACCCTGAAAGACACTAATTTCATGGCTGAATCAAATCTTTCTTCACCATTATTTATCACATCCCTGGAAATGCTATTTATAGCAATAAGACAAGATTTAAAACATTAAAAGAATAAAAATCACCCAAGAGGATACAAAATCATAATTCTTTATATGGGGGTTTACTTAGAAAACCCTAGAGAATCAATTAAGAGTTTTTAACAAAGTATGATAATGTAAACTAAATTTATAAAAAATCAGTACTTATGTATACATTATATACATCATATAATTATGTTAAAATATGATATATAGGATGAACCAATGGGACCCCATCCTGAGAATATAAGCAGCACACTCTTCTTGTTTGTTGTCAAACTATATGAGGAAGTTTAGGGAGAATGTTTCTGATGGTGTTTTGTGTTTGTTTGTTTTTTAAAGCAATTGGGGTTAAGTAACTTGCTCAAGGTTACATGGCTAGTCATTATTTATGCGTGGGTGCTCATTTTCTGAGGCCGGATCTGATCTTGGGTCATCCCAATTCCGAGGCCGGCGCTCTTACTCACTGTGCCACCTAGCCGCCCCTTTAGGGCAATTGGGGTTAAGTAACTTGCCCAAGGTTACACGGCTAGGTTTTTGTTTGTGTGGATTAAGTGTCGGAGGCTGGCTCCGGCTCCGAACTCAGGTCCTTCTGACTCCAGGGCCGGCGCTCTATTCACTGCGCCACCTAGCCGCCCCTCTGATGGTTTTTAATGATGTGATTTGGAGGGCCTAGCTCTCCACTTTGAAGAAGGGACTGTTTCTAATTGGCTAACCACATGGTGAAGAAATCAACTTATTATTGGTAGCTGATTTGGACCTGGGAGCATATACAATAGACTTTCATGATGTCACATCCTCCCCCCCCCTTTTTTTTTCATCTCCGTTGTCCACTGAGGAGGATGAGTTACATTTGATCTTCAGGTTCAAGAGGGTCTTTTCCTGGACCTTTCTTGCCAGGAATTGGAATAAGGTTGAGAGTGCCTGGCCCTGTTCTTATAGTAGCTTAGTGGAACAGAATATGTGAGAAAGACAGAAGGAAATTAAACTCAAGAACATAGGCTATTGAGAAAGGGACTTTATTAGACCATGGCTGTAAAGAATAGCTAGAAGCAAATTGGTGAAAATTGCTTTAGATCAATGCCTTACACCAAATACTGTGTTAAATTTTAAGTAGATACATATTCTAAGTACAACAGGTCACCATATTAAAAATGTAATGGATAATGGAATACTATGGCTTTAACAACTATGGAAAGATTAATAATATATACCTAACAAAAAATAAAACATGTTATATGGGACATAATATAGATAGTAAAAATATTTTAATTGTAGAGAGAAAATAAATGTTTCTAGTAAAAAAATAAAAGTTAGAGATTCAGGTAAATATCTTTGTATCCAGCCAATCTAACTAGTCTACCATCCAGAAATGTGTGGGGATTTCATACAAATATATAAGACTAAGAATAATTCCCATCTCTATAAGTAGTGAAAGGGTATGAAGAGATGATTTTCTAAAAAAAGATGCAAATCATCAATAACCACAATAAAAGACTCTAAATCACTAATAATATGTGAAATTAAAATAAAATAATATTGAGCTATCACTTCACATTCATCAAATTGGAAAACAAAGTAGAATATGAAAATAACAGTGTTGGATAGTTGTATGAAGACAGACCCACTGATGAAGTGCTAGTGGAGTTGGGAATTGGTTCAGGAAAATAACCTGGAATCACAGAAGAATTATTAAGCTACCTATTATTCAGTAATTCTTCTACTAGTTTGATGTTGCAAAGTGATCGTTGACAGAAGAAAATGTACCACATGTAGCAAAATATACATATCAGCCCATTTGCAGTAGCAAAAAACTGGAAATAAATTGTTTGCTGGACAAATGAGGAATGAATGAACAAATTGTATTGTATTAATTTTTGTTGTTGAGCCATTTCAATTGTGTCTAACTCTTCATGACGTCATTTGGGGTTTTCTTGGCAAATATACTAGAATGGCTTGCCATTTCTTTCTCCATCTTATTTTACAGATGAACAACTGAGGCAAACAGGGTTAAGTGACTTGCTTAGGGTCATACAGCTATTGAATATCTGAAGCCAGATTTGAACTCATGAAATGGAGTCTTCCTGACTCTAGGCCCAGCACTCGATCCACTGAGCCACCCAGGTGCCTTTATTGTATCAATACAATGGAATATTTTTCTATTAACTTCAAATACAAATATACATAACTCAGGGAATCATAGGATGACTTGCATGAACTGATGCAGTGTAAAACTAATATAAAACCACAATACAAAATCAGGGAAGAACAATATGTACAATAACTGTGATGACAGAAATGAGGACAACATTAAAACTATCAGATTCAAGTCGTTTCAAACTCATGGGCAACATTGGTTCCAAATGATATTAAAGCACATTTCTTTTCCACTAAGTGTTAAGTTACATATGCTAGCCAGTCTCAATTGTTATGTTAGATGATTTTGCTTAACTTTTTTAAAGGGCAAGTAATATAGACTGCGCTTAATGGGGACACCTATTATTTTTTGGAAAGTGATTATCATGTCAAAATAAAGTATATCAGTCTTTAAAAGTACATTTTCTGTAATCATTCTATTTATAGCTGTTCACTTTTCAAAACATTTAAGTAAGAGTATTTAAGACAGAAATTATTACACATAAAAACTTCTGTAAGTTCAGAGATCAGCTTTCCATCTTTTTGCCATTGTAATCTAAAATCCCAGCTACCACTTTATTATATCCTGTTTTGTATTGTTTGCTCTTCATGTGTGAGTCTTTCTGGCTGGATTGAAAACTTTTAAAAATACAATACTACATTCACAGATGAAAGCAGTTAGGAGGGAAAAAAATTGCATCTCTATTTGGATATTCAAAACCTAGGCCCTTTTTATTTTTCAATAAATGATTTATTGAGTACATAGAATATATGTTTAAGTGCATCAGAGTCATCTTCAGAGAAGGCTTTGTGGGGTCCATTCCAGATGAAGTAACCAATATTAACAGAGGCCTATAAATGGGAATAATTATGGTATGCCTGTATAAGATGTGGATTTCAGTGTTGGAACATAGATAGCTGTAGCTACAAAGTGATTGATTGGAACCAGGAAATCCCTGGTAATATAAACAATAAGGTCAGAATATAGCATGGGTCAATTGGGTGGATACATTAGGAGCCAGAAAGTATAAACTCAAGGGGGTCAAAGAAGCAATGGAATTAAAAAGTCAGAAAGGGAAATAGACATAGGTCTACAAGTTAAGGAGGGATTAGAGAGGGAAAATAGGGAAACATACTTTATCAGTCTTACCTCTGAAACATCCTAACTGTGAAACCCTGGAAAAGTTACTTAGTATTTGCTCCAGGCAAAATTCTATGGGTATGAGTAGCAACTTTCATTAGGAGGGAGATTCCTGATTCAGGAGTTCCTAGTTCACATGAAATCACAGATATAGTACATATTCCTAATGTAGCAGTCAGTGTGATGGTGGAGGAGAAAGTCTTGAAATCTAAGGACATAGGTCATTCAAGTTCTGAATCTGACACTTGTTTAAGTGATCCTAGGCAAGTCAATTAGTATCTTGGGTCCCCAGTTTCTTCTTCTGCAGAGTGGGAATTGTGAGGTCAACCCAAAATGTGATTTAAATATGTTGTTTTGTATAAATTAGTGTTCTTTTATGAATGATTGTAGCAGCAAACACCCCAGCATACCCAGGGTGGCTGCCAACACAGGTTCTTAGAACTGCTTTTCTAAAGGAAAGCAACTCAAAATGGGTTAACAATCTTGCTTTAATCAATCAAACATATCATTTACCTAGTTCAGGGGAAAAAGGTCAGCACCCCAAACTTCAGAGTATACAGGCAGAAGTTACAAAACAGAGAAACAGATCAATGCAGACAGGCTTCCAAACTGTCTGACCATTACATACATCCATACCTAATCACAGTTACCAGAGAGGGAAGCATCAACTTCTGGGTTTTCAAAGCCGGGGTGGGGGGAGGCTATCAATGGCTGCCCAGAGTCTCATCTGGTCCAATCATACAACACTTCTCAAAGTAAGCACCAATGCAAAGCCTCACATCAGAGATTATATAGCCTTCTCCAGGCTCAGAGAATGTAAAAACCCTCTTGACCCACTACCTAATTGCAAAGTATCTCTTGAAAAGCAAGCCTCCTACCACAGGCTAAAGGTGCACTTAAGCCTAGGGGCAGGGAAGAGCTTAAAAATTTACATTCCCATTACAATGATACATAGGCAAGAATATATAAAAGTTAATTTTTCTTAATGTTTTTGTGTGTAGAGAAATGCATCTCATGACTTTAAAAGTTACTTTTGGGAATAGGTTAGATATAATAGACAAGAATATGCAGTTTATGCTTTGGATGAAGGTTAGATTTGATGATGTCTGAGGTCATGTTTTATTCTTCACTTCTATGATAAATTATTTTAATTAGATATGAAATTCAGAGGGTTCTGGTAGGAACTACTAATAAAAAGCTGAAAAGACTAAGTTGTGACAGCATGGAAGTATTAGGAAAAAGGAAATTCCATGCATGGTAAAGAATGTTTTTGTATTAAATTTATTATAGTAATGCATGAATTTGACATGTTGAATGGTGTGATGAAAAGAAGGATTGCAGGTTGTTAATAACAAATTTATAAGGAAAACTTAAGCTTGGTTAATCCTAAATCTGAAGTTTGAAATGATCTTAGACATCTAAGAGAACTACTGCTTTCTGATAGTACTTTTATGAAAGTGTATGACCCTGGGCAAGTCATTTAGCCACTTAGTACTGGTGTCAAGCACAGCAATTCTCATGTGCGCAGCCCCAGTAGATTAAAATGTAATTGGGGAATATGAGTAAATATAGTAAAAATATAAATAAATATAAATATAAGTAAAATAAAATAAAATATAAGTAAAATAAAATAATAAAATATAAATATAAGTAAAAATATAATAAAAACAGATGACATTACATTTTGAAACTGAGTCCTTTTGTATGGCTTACTGACTATTTCTATTTGAGTTTGATATCACTGCCTTAGAAGTGTGCTCTCATTTTACATCCTTGTCTATGGTATTGAGTATAGGTTGGTTTAGCAAAATCCCTGCTACAAATGTAATTTCATCCCTATTATGTATGTGAAGCATATCAGAATTTCTGATATATTTAAAATTGAGTAAATAATTATATTTTAGTCATGCTTTCACATAGCACTAGTAACTTTCTTTGACATACTATGGACTCCTCTACTTCTAAAATATATACATACATATATACGTACATGCATACACACACTATATCTATCTATCCAATATTCCCTGTACCCATCATATTATTTTTCTCTGTAATCTCAGTAATTTTAAAAAAAATCTACAATCAGTTATCAAGTGTAGTATGGACAATGTAATAACCATAAGAAACAAGCACTTTTGTGTGTGCTTCATGCTGAGGAAGATAGAAGAATATAGTTTCATACTGTCTAAGATTTAGACTTGAATGGAAACTGAGAGATCATTGACTTTAACTCTCCTCTTTTACAGTTGAACAAATTGACTTGCCCAAAGTCATATAGATTAAAATAAATTAAAATTTGAACTCGCGCCTTGTGTCCAAATATAGTGTTCTTTCTTTAAAAAGAAATATTGTTCCTTTGGTTTTGCTTGTTCCACTCTGTTCATATAGATCACCCTGTGTATGGATAAATTCTTCATGTTTGTAATTGTGTTGCATAATAACTATCCAAGACATTCAAACAGTAGTTTTTTAAGACATCCCCCAATTGAGAAATGCTACCTTTGTTTCCAGTTCATGGTTACCTCAAAATGTGCCATTATAGGGGCGGCTAGGTGGCGCAGTGAGTAGAGCGTCGGCTCTGGAGTCAGAAGGACCTGAGTTCAGATCCGATCTCAGACACTAAATGCACACACAAACAAACAAACAAAAAAAACCTAGCCGTGTGACCTTGGGCAAGTTACTTAACTCCAATTGCCCTCCAAAAAAAAAAAAAAAAAAAAAGCAAAAAAAAATGTACCATTATAGATATTTTGATATACATTGAATATTTGTTTCTGACTGACTTCGTTGGTGTTTCAGCCTAGTAGTAGGACTACAAAAAGTCATAAAATTTCAGTCACTTTTCTTGCATAATTTTATATACCTTCACCAAGAATACTACAGTATTGTCTATCTTCCCAAAGGCCCCCACACCCAACATTAGCTGTTTCCATTTTTTGTAATCTTGGCCAATTTGCCAGCTGTTATGGTGAAACCTCAAATTAGTTGTAGTTCCTATTTTATTTATTATTAGTGATTTGGAGCATTTTTTCTTGTGATCGCTTATATTTTGCAGTTCATCTTTTGAAAAACACTTTTGAAAATTTTCTAAGATATTTAGCTCAAGAGGAGGAGCTGCCTGCATTGGTTAAAAAAAAAAAAGTTTCCCATACCAATGAAATCACTGTTTAAGCCCTTCAACCTGTCTGACAGATAGTGTGGCATAGTTAGTAGGAAGCTATTCTCAAAGTCAAGAATACCTGCATTCAAGTTCTACCTCTGGCATTTGCAAGTTTTGTGACCCTGGGCAAGGCACAACATCTCTGTGTTTTATGTAACTCTCAAAAATTATGTGTTGAAAAGAAGAAAGTGACTGGCCTTCATAGAGATGGTTTCCTTATGCAGGGTTTTCCTATATTAATGAAATCAAATTTTTAGCCCTTAGCCCAGTCTGTTCGTCTTCTTTTTCCTTTTTTTAAAAAATTTATATATTTTAGTTTCCAACATTCATTTCCACAAGATTTTGAGTTCCAGATTTTCTTCCTATCTCTCCCCTATACCCCACTTCAAGAGGGAAAGCATGCAGATTACCCTTTCTCCCAGTATTCTCCCTTTTCTATCAACTCTTATTCCCCCTTACTCCCTTTCTCCTTACTTTCCTGTAGGACAAGATATATTTCTATACCACATTGCTTGTATATCTTATTTCTTGGTAGCACATAGAAGAAGTTTTTTAACATTTGTTTTTAAAACTTTGAGTTTCAAATTCTCTGCCTTCTTCCCTCCTCACCCACCCCCATGGAGAAGACAAGCAGTTTAATATAAATTTTACAAATGTAGTTAAGCAAAACATTTCCATAGTAGTCATATTGTGAAAGACTAACTATATTTTCCTTCATCCAATATTGACCCCTCATTTATTCTATTTTCTCCTTTGACCCTGTCCCTTTTCAAAAGGGTTTGCTTCTGACTACCCCCTCCCCTAATCTGCCCTCCCTTCTATCATCCCCCTCCTCTTATCAGCTTCTCAGGGTAAGATACCCAAATGAATGTGTTATATTCTTCAATCCTTAAGCCAAATCTAAATGAGAGTAAGGTTGACTTTTCACCTTTCACATCCCTGCTCTTCCCCTCCATTGTAACAGCTTTTTCTACCCCCTTTTATGTGAAATAATTTGCCCTATTCAATCTCTCCCTTTCTCCTCCCAATATATTCCTCTCTCACCTCTTTATTTTTTAGATATTATCCCATATATATGTATGTGTATATATATATATATATATATATACACACACACACATAAACATATACATGCATATATACACACATAAACATATACATGCATATATATACATGTATATATAGGTATACACACATTCATATTCCCTTCAAATATCCTAATCCTGAAAAAAGTCTCATGAGTTACAAATATTGTCTTACCATGTAGGAATGTGAACAAATCAACTTTAATAAGTTTCTTATGATTTCTCTTTCCTATTTACCTTTTCATGCTTCTCTTACTACTTGAATTTGAAAGTCAATTTTTTTGTTCAACTCTGGTCTTTTCATTAAGAATGCTTGAAAGTTATATTTTTCACTAAATGTTTCTATTTTCCCTTGAAGTATTATACTCAGTTTTATAGGGTAGGTGATTCTTGGTTTTAATCCTAGATCCTTTGACCTCCAGAATATAATATTCCAAGCACTTTGATCCCTTAATGTGGAAGCTGCTAGATCTTGCTTTATCCTGATTGTGTTTCCATAATACGCAAATTATTTCTTCCTGACTGCTTGCAATATTTTCTCCTTAATCTAGGAACTCTGGAATTTGTCTATAATATTCCTAGAAGTTTTCTTTTTTTGTATCTTTTTTCAAGAGGCGGTGGATGGATTCTTTCTTTCTATTTTACTCTCTGGTTCTAGAATATCAGTACACTTTTCCTTGATAAATCCTTGAAAGATGATGTCTAGGCTATTTTTCTGATCATGGCTTTCAGGTATTCCAATAATTTTAAAATTTTCTCTTCTGGACCTATTTTCCAGGTCAGTGGTTTTTCTGAGATATTTTACATTGTCTTCTTTTTTTCCATTCTTTTGGCTTTGTTTCATAATGATTTCTCATAAAGTTATTAGCTTCCATTTGCTTCATTCAAATTCTGAAGGAATTATTTTCTTCAGTGAGCTTTTGGATCATCTTTTCCATTTGGCCAATTATACTTTTTAAGGCATTCTTCTCCTCATTGGCTTGTTGGACCTCTTTTGCCCATTGAATTAGTCTATTTTTTAAGGTGTTAATTTCTTCAGTATTTTGGGGGGTCTTTTTTTAGCAAGTTGTTTACTCGTTTTTCATAATTTTCTTGCACCACTCTCATTTCTCTTCCCGATTTTTCATCTACTTCTGTTACTTGATTTTCAAAATCCTTCTTGAGCTCCTCCATGGTCTGCGACCACTTCATATTTTTCTTGAATGCTTTTGATGCAGGAGTTTTGACTTTGTTGTCTTCTTCTAGTTCTATGTTTTAACCTTTTTTTCTCACCAAAGAATGATTCTATGGTCTGACTTCTCTTCCTCTGTTTACTCATTTTGCTAGTCAATTGCTTGGCTTTTGAGCTCTTTGCCATTGTAGAACTCTGTTTTCATAGTGGAGAGTGCTGTGTCCCAAATTTTGGGGGTTTTTGTGAAGCTGTTGTCTGAGCTACTTCTAGGAACCTGCCTTAGAATTATGAGGAGGATTCCTTTTAGCCTCCACAAGCTCTGACACACCAGTGTTCCTCCTCACTCCAGGACAGCCACCCACAACTGTGACCCAGATCCAACCAGGGCAAAGCAAGAGAATCTTGCATCAGCACTAGCAAAGAGATTTTGGCAATTATTCCATGATTAGTTTTGTTTCACCCATCATCTATGTTCCTGGAGCTCCAGAAGCAGCTGCCCCACTGCCACAGCCTTCACCACACCAGGGGGAGGGGCCAGATCACACTCTTCACTCACCTAGTTCCAAAAGAGTTTCCCCACTGACCTTTTACTTTCTTTTTGGCATTTATGGGTTAAGAAGTCTGGAAACTGCCATAATAGCAGTGACTCAGTCTACTGAAGTCTGCTGTGGCCCTTCTGTGCAGCTGGTATATGCTGGTATGGCCCATGCAGTACTGCCCTCTACTCCCAGCCTGCTTCAGTAGACACTTCCTTTTGACTTCCCAGTCTGACTTCATCTGGAGATACATTTTACTCTGTCATTGTGTGGTTTCAGTACTAAAATTTCTTTAGAGTCATTTTTGGCATTGGAGGTGATTGGAGCCTGAGCTCAAGTAAATTCCTGCTTTTACTCCACTGTCTTGGTTCCACCACCCCTATCTGTTCATCTTTTGAAAATTGTTGCTCAATTCATTTGGGAATAGCCCTAAATTTTAAACATTTTTTCAGTTACCCGAATATCTGATATATCAGTCATCTGCCTATGATCTTTGCTGGAAATATTATTTCTTCCTTTATAGTTTTTATTTTTATACATCTAATTATTTAAAATGCATTTAACTTTATATATTTTTTCACATTTATCATTTATGATCTCTTTTGTTACTTTTTTTGTTGAGAATAATCTCCCTTGTCATACTTGTAAAAGGTACCTAGTGTCATTATTTTCTATTATATATACATGCGTATATATGTTACATATATACACACGTATATTTACATATGCTTTTTCATAGTCAGATCACCCATGACTATACTATATGATACTCACCTGTACCTAATTTTTGCCAAATGACTTTCTTGTCTTGTTGGAAGTTTTTGTTAAAAAGGAAATCCCACATTTTGTGTTTTGGGTTTCTGTAAAAAAATTGTGCTTTGTTCTGATATTTCCTTCTTTTGATTGTTTGGCTGGTCCTTTCACTGATCTATTTTCTTAATTCTATACCTAGTTCCAAAATACTTTGGTGGCTGCTTTTTTAATTAAGTGATTTGAGGCACAAAAATACTTGCATCTCCTTCATTCATACTTTCCCCCCATATTATTTCCTTTGAGATTCTAGACTGTTTGGTCGTGAAAATGAATTTTATTATTATTTTGTCTATTTTTATAATGTATCTTCCTGCTGTTTTGTATGGTATAACACTAAGTTTGAGAATTAAATTAGGTAGCATCCTAATTTTTTTTTAATTTGGCATGGCTCAATCTTAAACAATGAATATCTTTCCAAATATTCTTCTCCATTTCTATCAGTGAATATTTTATACATGCATTTAAATAAATCTAGGGTATATCTTGGTAAATTATACCTCACATATGTTATGAATTTTATGTTATTTTGACTGGAATTTCATTTTTTATTGCTTCCTGCTTTTGGTCAAGATATTATAGAAAAGATTTTTTATGAAATTTTAAAACTTTCTGTTTTGTTTTACTGATGTTATTAATTACCTCAGTTTCTTCAATGATTCTCTAAGGCCATCTAGTCATCAGCAAATAAGGATAATTTTGCCTTTTTTATGGATATGCCTCTAATTTTGTTCTCTTTCCTTGTTGCCATAACACTTTTAAAGCTATTTTAATGCAAATAAAGTGTAGAGAAGGAATATCTTTGATTTAGCTTTGTTTGTAACTGGGAAAGTGCATAATATTTCTCCATATCAAACAGTGTTAGTTTTCATATTTTAATGTTTTTCATCACATTCTTCCAAGCCTGTGCTTAGATCTTTAAAAGAGGTGTTATATTTTGTTAATGGATATTCCCCTGAATGTTTTAAAATAACTGTGCATTTTTTTATTGTTTATGTGATTAATTTGATTTTTGCCTTAACTCTATCTCCTTACATGCATTTAGAAAAAGGCCTTTTATTATTCTCTGCTGTCACTCAGTTGCTGTTGCTATCCTTGCCTGCTGCATTTATTCATCCTGCATTTCTTTTGTTTGGGGTTTGAGACTTAAAATCCTCTCTTCTGTTTTTCTTTCTAAAAATTGTTCAAATGTCTCTATGTTACTGAACATCCCTCTTTTTATGTATCATTAAACTGAGATTTGTAGATAACAGCTTCATTGCTCTTCAGAACACATTATTCAATTCCATCCTACCTTTTTTGTGGATGCTGACTAGTCATGCATTACTAGAATTTCCTTTTTTTTGTATTTACTTTCTTCTGATCATTTACAGATATTTTTTTTCTGAAATGAATTGTTAAATTTAAAGATTATGTATTTTGGAGTTTGTAACCGTATTTTTTGTGTTGTTGTTTTTTTTTTTTCCTAGAGGACATCTGTGGATTCTTTCAATTGGTATTTCATTTTCTATGTTTAGAGGTTCTGGGCAGTTCTCTGTTATTTCCTTCTTTATTGTGTTAAGATTTATTTTGTCATATTGTATTCTTCTGGGAGATATACATTCCTTAGGTCATTTCTATGTTTCCTGTCTTTAAGATCAATGTTTTGCTTGCATAGTGAGCATATTTTCTTTTAAGGTTATTATTTTTTTTTGCCTCTCTTCTTCTAAATTGTCCTTCACATCTCTGTATTTGCAATCCTATTCTACTGTTCTATTTTGTGTATCTTTGGTGAAGTTTGTCATTGCATATTCTAGTTTTTTCCCTCTTCTGTCCTTTATTTTTGCTATGCAAATCATAAATTCTGCTGTCATAATTCTCATTTCTCTGAACCACTAAGTAACAACATGCTGTTGTTCCATGTTCTCAAATTCCAAAGTTCTGGTGGCTCTTCAAGTGTTGGATAGCTTTCCTTTGTTTTCAACTATTAATTCATAGATGATTAAACTCATTTACTAGCTCCAGAGACCATCTTTCCTTTATTGCTCCATTTTTCCCATTGATTTATCTGTTTATGCTCAAAGTCTTGGAGTTTTCTTCTTCCTGGAATCTTTGGTAATTTTGGTCTTCTCTTTCCATTTATTTTCCCCATATCACTCTCTAAGTCCCTAATCTCTTGATTGTGATTTCCTTAGGAACTGGATCTCAAAGAGTCAGCCTTCTTCCATGTTGGCCATATTGGCCATGTTGACCAAGTCGGCATCCAGTAGGCTAGGTCTCTGCCCCAAGTGACTTCACTGCAGTCAGAACTGGCCCCAGATTGAAGTGCTTTTTTCCTCAGGCTTGATAGAATATGCACATAATCCCTCCCAGCCACCATCACACACAATATCCTATTCTGGTGTCCTGTCCTGCTCCCTCTGTTCCTTAGTTTTGTTTTTTGTTGTTGTTTGTTTGTTTGTTTGTTTTGTTTTGTTTTGTTTTTTGTTTTTTGTTTTTACCTTGTGGTAACAGTTCAGAGCTTTATAGTGATGGTACTATAGGTGATGACGTATGTTTTCTGCAGCCTGGGGTTAGGGTCTCCAGGATACTGGAAAAAGAGAGATATGTCTGTGATTTGTGGGTAGGTTTTTGTAAGTTTGTGTAATGCCCTTGGGTCTGCAAATATATTTTCATTGCTGGTAGTATGGGAGGTGTGGAGTAGTACTGAGTGAGCTCTGGTAAATGATGGTCAATTCATGGGTTTTAGGTTTTGTTTGTTTAATCTTAAAAATCTTATATTTGATTCTGGGTGTCCTACACCATGAAGATAGCTGAAATTGTTTTATCTTTCGCACATAATTTCTGTTTTGGAGATGTTTGAGAGCATGGGCATCAGAGAAAATGTCTTGTTCTCCATCTTGCTGCAACTTGGAAACTAATTAGAGAGGCAGCTTGGAAAAGTACTTAGAAAACTGGCCTTAGGCAAAGCCAAGATGCAAGTAAAGTTAGCATTTTTGCTGGGCTCTCCTAACACCTCCCTGCAGAACTTGAAAAAAAAAGAAAGAAAAAAAGAAATATACCAAACTGAATTCTGAGGGGGTGGGGGTAGGAACTAATAAAAAAGTAACAATAAGTCATTTTCCAGCTCAGGAAAGCTTAGGAAGATATAGAGGACTATGGACACTGAGATGGAGGCTGATTAAAAGCAGCATGGTAGAAGCAGCACTGGCTATAGGTTATGACAATATCTGTAACACCATGGGATGGTAAAAGGGACTAAAATTCCTTGGCAAAAAGAAATCCAAGGGGACCCCATTGCTAGCACTGGGTGTAGGATCTGGTGCCATTTGGCAACTTTGTCACCCATTATCCAATTCTGAGGGTAGAGGTTGAAGTCCTGAAGGAGCAGAAGCCCTACCTAATGTAAGGACCAAAATGTAAACCAAGAAGGAAATGACTACACCTTGTCCCTGCGTCATGCTACTTGGGAAGCATTGAAAATCTGTAGACCCCCCAAGAAGCTATAAAAGCAGAAGGATATTAAAGATGGAAGGTCAGGCTTGAAGCCCCAACAACTAACTACAGAGATAAAAGAGCAAAAAATAAAAGATTTTTAAAATCAAATAAGAGTAAGAGAAGGAAAATTGGAAAAAGAAATCAGGATGTTAATGATGAATCTTTAAGATACCTTTTACCCATTCATAGGGTGAAATGGCATGCTTTAAGCAAATAAATGGCAGAATTCTCACTTGAACCAGTTTTTTTTTTGACTCAATGTTTTAATTTTGCCACATATTTAAAGTAGTGAGAGTGTTTTTGAACTTATGTGTTGCTTTTCCAAAATTATACAATTTTAGACCTCTATTAATTTAAATATATGTTATGGTTAGCTGTTTATTCTGAGAAACAAACTTCAGATTAGCCAGTCTACACTGGCTAATCTTAATACTATCTAACTAATGTTGACATTAGCTGAACTTTTGACACTAGCAACTATTTATTCTTTAAGCATGAAAGTTTAAAAAATGTTTGTACTGGCTAGTTTTAATTTAGCAATAAAAGAATTCTTTGGTCATACCCAAACTTAGTAACACACAGGAAAGATCATCTACTTTTGAATCTTTGTGATTTTTGGTAGGCTGTATTATTTCTGGGCATATAAGTGACTCATAGATGTTGGGAAACACAATTTCCATAGAACAAATGTATTTGCTTGGATTGTTTAACTTTTGTATTTACCATTAAAAACAAAGGAAAAACAAAATAAAGCAAGAAATATTCAAAACCTTATAATATCCTCCCTTGTTCATAAACAATACTGGCCATCCTGTCCAGGGTAATATAGGTTACTTTCTCACTTTGAAAATTATAGCTATAGTTTAAAAGTTCCCCAAATAATATGCAAACTAATTTCTATTCTTTATCTGCCATGTAAAACCTAAGCAAACAGCTTAAAGTTTAATTCATTTTAATCATGTTTTGACTCTGACATAATTTACAATATTGTCTGATGAAGAAAAGCTCTTCTCTTTTATTTCTCTATTTTTAAATATCATTGTTCTGCCTTGTTCTGTTTTTATCCTTTCCCATTTACAAAATACAAAGCAAAATCAAGGGTTGAAGTCCCAATTGTGTCAATACACCTCTGTGATGTGGCAGTGTTTGGTTGTGTATTTAATTTGTTGCACAGAAACAAAAGCCCTCCATACCGTTCCTGAGACCAGAACTGGTCCTCAGTAAGTGAAGCCACGTGTAACCGAAATGGTGTAAAATCTAGATCAGAAGGTCACTAGGAATCTCATCCTGGCAAAGCAGCATAACCTCTTGACGTTTACAGAATTGATCTTATCCTCAGAATACTCCCTGGCTAGGACTAGAATGGGTCCAGTGGAGAGTTAATATTACCCTTGAGTTATATATTCTAAGAGGATGACAAAAATCTTTGACAACCCCAGCATTTGTTTCATTCTGAAGAAACCTCAACATCTACATAGATTCTGACCAGAAGACTCAGTGAATTTTTTAATGTTTCTTTTCCTAGTGTATTTGTGGTTGGGGGTGCATTTTTGCCTCTAGAAAATATATTAAAACTCTAGAAACTATAAACAATTTATAAAAAGACTTCTTTGTCTCACATCTTCTCTTGTTTCTTTTCCTTCCCTTTCATTGCATTTGTTTTGTAAAGAAATAGAAGAGAAGCTATAAGACAAGGGAGAAGTCATTCTCTAAATTGTTTATAACTCAGTATATACATATTTTTATGTGTGTGTGTATAGTTACAGTGTCATGAATGCTGTTTGATGCATTAAGTTGCCAGTTGAATACTGCTACTTATACAATGTGGCACTATACAATTTAAAAATTGGGGCATTTTAAATAGAATCACCACCAATAGCATAACTGAAGTTGTAGCTTGAAATGGGACATTGATTTTTTTCCCCACATGTGTCATCATAGGCAGTCAGTTCTTTTTTGTGATAAAAAGAGTGTTTGCATGTTTTCCCACTTCAGATCAGACCTGGAATCTCATTGGTATAGAGGGAACTCTCTGTAAGGAAATTTACAGATACTAATACATATATGTATTCGTTAAGCCATTTGCAATCTTAGAGAATTGCTTGGATCCCTCAGTGGTTAAGGGACTTGCTCAGATCCATCATGTACCAGAGGAAACAACTGAACATAAATCTTCCTGATTCCAAGACCTTGGGCAGGTATACAAATAGTAACAAATAATTTTTTTAAATTTAGTCAGCATTTTTTATCTTGGAATAAATATTAAGATTTTAATTCAATGAAAGTACTCAAGTTAAATTATCATCTACCTCTGTAGGTGGCCCGTTGGTATGATGTATGACAACAGAGAAGTTAGCCTGAGAATAAAATTCTGTTGCAGATAATGCATCTGTGGATAATTAAGAGTATATTTATATGTGTATTTAAGCATTTACATCAACATCTACTTCATTATCTTTTACTATTTACAAATCTATATGGCCTGGAATTCAGTAAGTTTATATTATGAAGAAATGTTTTCATAATTTTAAAATAAATACAATATTCAAATTCACATGTGTCCATATGTGTGTGTCTGTGTTGTTTGTATAACAAGGGAAATTGTAATATTTTATAGATTAATTTGTGGATAGAAATAACTGAGATTTTGATGGGTTTTACTTTTTTGGGGGAAATTTCTTATTTAAACGTTTTAATTTGCAAATTGCTTGCTACATTTGATTGTATTAGCCAACATTCTTTATTAGTACCTCCTCAATCCCTCTTTCTATATCTAGCCATGTTGCTGCTCTCATAGAGCTTCAAGTTTGGAAATATTAAACCAAGAAGGTGGCAGGATGGGCAGAAGTTACTTGCCTGCTTTTTTTCCTCTAAGAAACACTGAACTTCGACAGTAGTAGCTGGCTCACAGCCAATGTACTGTTCAGCACAGAGCATGGGATAATTGATCAAAGTCCAAAGAATACGTCCCATCTCTGAATGGTGGATTCCTTTTGTGCTATGAATGACAATGCCAAGTCATAAGTTTCAAGAGAGTTAAGTAATTCTCATTCTCATTACTTTATCTATATTCACATTTTTTTCTCTCACTATACTTGCTCTGTGTATAAGTATGTTATTTATATGAATTGTCTTCAGTATATATTTGAATAACTTGGGGAGGGTCACAGAGAGTTCAAATGAAAGAAAAATGGTTTGTTAGTTTCTTTCCTCCTAACCCCCCTTACCCCCACTTCATTTCTAAGACTAACTGATGATGAGTCCTGGCAGTGTTCTTCAATTTAAAGAGACAATCCTGTTCATTTGGTCAGTGAAAATCCCATTCTTATGAATCACTGTAAATAGTAATTCATTAGAGAGTGACTTTTTAATAGCTTTTTTATTGATAACATGCTTTGTGAAGGCTTACAGTTATTCTACAGAATTTTTGAGAGATAACAAAAGAATGTTGTATGTTAATTTAAACTTCTGTACATATTGTAAAAATTCTTTCATTACTCTCATAAAGTAGGTACCTTTCATATTTTTTTCACGACTATATCATTAAGTTACATTTAAGGTTTTCGTCAAATCTCTAGGTGTTTCATTTAAGAATTTTTGCTGGTAAGCCTGGTATATTTTCTATGTTTCTTTTTACTTGGTCATTTGTTTCCCTAAGATGTGGGGTTGAATGGTGAGGATATATAAACCACTGAATTCCACATATGTTAAAAAAATAACAACAAAGAATATGAAGAGAATCAGACTAATGTGATTTGTCATAAAATGGTTATATTAGAATAAAAGCCTTAGGAATCTGTAATCCTTATCAATGTTAAGAACCAGATAAACTATGGGAACATCAATGTGTGGTTCAGCTTAGAGTTTATAAAATTTGTAAATATCTAATTGTTCAGTCTAGAAGCAAAGATTTAACTTCCACATCCAAAGCTACACGACAAACACCATGGCAACTGAGATTCATTTAGTTCCCAAGTGAAGTGACAGATATATCCTAGGCAGGGACTTAGCGGATGAGCACTATGTATCTTGAAAGTCTTTCGTGAGGTTGTAATGATTATTGAAGCATTGAAAAGTTTAAGTGCTAAAAACAGTTTCCCAAGTGTAGTGGTAGAATTCCTCATGATATCACTTATACTTTTATCAACACTACCCTTTCCTCTTTAAGACATTAGGAGGGAATGACTCACCTTTTATGATAACTCAAATTCCTGATGGGAATTTGGGCTTATAATTGTATCTTTCAATCCCCAGTACTTAACCCAGTTCCTGGTAACTTTGCTTCTTTGGTCTTTTCTTGTGATTTCATTGCTGCATAGAACTCATGGAGAGGAAATGCCCTCTACCACTGTGGATGGGCAACTCTTCTGCAACTCTTACAGATTTGCCTGAAGAACTAAGAAGTTAAGAGATTTTCCTAGGGTCATACAGTCAGTATACATCAGAGGCTATCCTTGAACCCAGATCTTCCTGGTCCCCTCTTTCCACTATAATCATATTGCCTGGCAAACAGTAGATGCTTAAATGTTTGTTTGTTTATTTGTTTTTTTTCCCCCAAAGGAACTGATTTATTTTCCCATTTGTGATAATAAAAAGTTATTAAAAGTGAAATTAATAATATTCTTTGGTGTATTATTTACTTTTCAGGATTTTCAATTTCTGCTTCATTGTATTGCTGGGAAGTATGAGAATTGTGACATTCTACCTTCTATATTTCATTTTAAAGCACACATCCACCATATTTTTTCTGCCTCAGTTGTCAATTTATTTTTTTTCCAAAGTAATACACTTTAGTTGTGTTAAGCTACCTAAGGCATAGTGGTCTGAAGTGTGACTTTTGGCTGATATCACTAATATATCTTGATAAAATTAATGTATTGTGACAGCAGTTTTTGAAGTACATATATTAAGATATATGATAGATAGGATGTGACCAAAAATGTTATTTTACATTCTGAGAATGTAAATTGTATATTTTAATTTATATTTTAAATAAGAATTTATATTATTGGAATATAAATTCTAAGAATCATGAGGTATCTTCAGATAAGTGCCATTATCACCCATCATAAAATATTTATTGAGTCTCCAGAACATGTGAGTTACAGAATGGAGCATAAAGAAGCTAGAGGGTGATTTCAGAGAGAAATAAAAAACAGGATTTGGGAAACTTTGCACTAAGATGTTCCACAGAGAGAGTTGAGTATGTATTCTGTTTCATGTGGAGACCCACTGTTAATATGGTCCTTGTTGAAACTTAAAAGAGCTCTATTAGTAGCTTGATTGAGAAGGGGGAAGAGGCCAAGAATAAACAAAAGTGTGCATTTTCAACAGTCCTAATTGTATACAGTACATCTTACTTACTTAAAACAGATTATTCTAATCACCCAAAATGGTAAAGCACACACAGAGATATACATATGCACATAACAATTTGATCTGTTAAAGCAGATAAAGCTGTCAGGCATGTAGAATATCACAGGGCAGGGAGAAAATGGGCATCTGTTTAACAATTCTCTATTGTTTAAAGTATCATAGCAGTGCTGCTGCCTGACTGTCCTATTCAATCAAAATGAATAAAATGTTGATTTGGAAATAAAGGCGGGGGAGGGGGGAAGAAGGGGGCTTAAAGCTTACATTTTTGTCTTAATTTCACCAGGATGGTGATGATGGGAATCCCATGGGCAAAAGGACATTCAGCTTTGTGAAGGGAAAGGTTTGTTGGTATTTCCCTTTCTTTGGTATTGCCCCAGAAAGCTGAACAGCAGTTGGAACTAATTGTAACTCACTCAGGAAAGTCTTCATTAGCACTTACCACACATGGTTACCAGATGTTCTGAGGAGGGGAGGGGAGGGAGGAGGAAAAATACACTGATGCTGTGTGTACACACAATGAACTGCAATTTTAAACATAATAATCTGTCTTTTGTTTCCAGGCTATTGTGTTAGGGAAGTGAGAGGGGAAGGAGTTTTACAAGAGTAAATACTGGCCACTTTCTCATCTACTCATTCTCTAATAGTTGAAAGGAATTCTTTGTCTTCTTCTTAAAATAATGTATGTATATATCTAGCAAAGTGTTCTGACACATAGTAGGTGTTTGACAAATGCTCATTAGCTGATATATGAATTAACTTATATGACAAACACTGTGGTGATAATATTTCTTTTATTCCACTGAACAAGGCTGGACTATCAAGACTGCTATAGATGAGCTTTATTGAACCAGGGATTTTGTGATAGTAATCAAAATATGAGATTAAGTAGTAAAAAATCATCTTCCGATTCAGTTTACGGATTAAACATCAATGTCTGAACATAAAAGGATAAGAGGAAACTACGTTTCTGTTCATTCCTACATATTGATGATCTCTGCCAGGGTCATTGTACCATGGTTTTATATTATTCTATACTTAGTTAAATTATGTTTACTAGCAATGGCTGGTGATATTCTAGATTAACCCCTTTACTTATGGTTCTTAGAAGCAATACACCTATAAATTTGGAGCTGTTTTTCCTCACCTCCATGAAGATTAAATGAAATCATTAGGATATATACAGTTCTTAAAAACCATTCGCTTTCTTTCTAGTTAATAACCTTTTGTAACTATTGTTCCTGAAAGTTAGTGAGAACTCATATCAGCCTTGGTGAAACCTTAGCCCTCATAACATAATTATCCTGCCATTACAGTGATTTGATACTTTTAAAAATGGAATTAGGAGTGGGTTCCATAGAAAACACAGAATTTGTTGCTGGGCTTTTTGCTATTTTCAGCAATCATATGTCTCTTAAATTGACTTTATTTTTAGGGAGGGTAAATGCCTAAAATATAATTATTAAGTAAAATTTTCTATATTCTTATTTTTAAAATACAGTGTTTGAATAAAATAGTTCATAGAATATCACACTCATTGGGTAGGAATTTAATTAGGGCAACATTTTGTTGATACTTTTGACACTAATGGGGACTCCAAACTAGAAACATGCACTGGAATGGGGAAGTGAGGGAGGGGGAAGACATTTAAAATAGGATTAAGATTTTATTTGCGGGGTGGCTAGGTGGCGCAGTGAAGTAGAGCGTTGGCCATGGAGTCAGAAGGACCTGAGTTTGGATCCGACCTCAGACCCTTAACACACAAACAAACAAAAAACCTAGCTGTGTGACCTTGGGCAAGTTACTTAACCCCTATTGCCCTCCAAAAAAGCAAAAAAAAATGCATTTGCTCTTCAGAGAAACATAGTTTAAGTTATTTTTTCTCTTTTAGATATATCTTTATAGACTATTTACATAAAAATAAGTTTGAAAAAGCAGGACATAGCTAATCATTCTCACAACCTAATACAGAGTAGGAGAAAGAAAGGGAGAGAGACAGAGACAGAGGCAGAGAGAGAAAGGAAGGAATGAAGACGAGAAAGAAGGAAGAAAAAGAAGAAGAATGTAGCACTTTACAACGTGTTTACCTTAGGCTAACCCTCTAAGTATCTTCTCCATTTTACAAATGAGGAAACAGACATCTTGGGGACATGATTACATGTTCTAAGTCACATGACTTGTAAGGGATAAAGTCAAGACACTAACCTAGGTCTTTAGATTCCCCCATTCAGAATTCATTCCACAATGTCTTACATCTTAATCTAAGGATTTTTCAAGTGTTGAAACCTCTCTGAAGTTTCTGATATTATCAACTACCATTTCCTTGCTCCTTCACTTCTGGACATCCTTTTCTTTCTTAATTTCTATGAGATAGATTCTTGGTTCTTCTCTTTATCCTTCACTTCTTAATTGTCTTCTTTCTTTTCCATTAATTATAAGCCCCTTTTACCAAAGCTCTGTTCTGAGCCCTCTCTTTTTCTCTTTTTTTCTTTTCTTCACTCTCTGGATATTCACCTCATTAGCTCCCATATATTCAATTAAAGTCACTGTTACCAATGAATTCCAAATCTCTAGATTTAGACATAAACTTTTTCCTGAACACTGGGCCCAGATTACCTCCTTGACAGTACCATTGGCCTACTCTATAAGAATAAAAAACTCATGCTATATAAGATGGAACTCATTATATTTCTCCCTTTCTCCACCCTTTTGCAAACTTTAATATTACTTTTCAAGGTACCACTAGGGTTTTATTCTTCCAGGTTTGCCATCTCAGAATCATCTTTTATTCTTCCCTCTCCCTACCCTCTGCATCTCCAATCCATTTGTTTGTCAGGTCTTTGTAGATTTTGCCTCTGTGTTATCTCTTGCTTTTTTCTTCATATCTCCTCTTGAGTACCACTAAACTACTTGAGGTACTCATCACCTTCACCTTGTCAGCTATAATGGCCTCCTTCTTTTGACACACTAGGTTACACCTAGGAATACAAACACAAAAATAAAATCTCTTGTCTTGATGGAGTATACATTCTGTGATGGAACTATGCCATGTTCAGTGTTAAATATTGGAAATATCAGTGGATTTGGAGTAAGAGAAGCTTTATTCAAAAACAAGAAAACATTGATAATGACACTTTTACAGTGCATTGATAATTCCATAAATCTGTCCATTTGAGTCTAAAACTTTTATCAAAGCAGTCCAAAACTTACATATAGGTGATATTCCAAGAGGAATGCAAAATATTTTTCCCATACAAACACTATTATAAATGGTGTGAAATATCAGGTTAGTTCTTTGAAAAACCAATTAGCCTATAATAAATCTTATTTGTTTATAGCGCCATATAATGTAGAGCTGAAAAGAACTTTAGAAATTATTTAGTCCAACCTCTGAACTTTACAGATAAGAAAACTAATGCCTAAATAGGTGTATGATTTAATCAAATAGATGATAAATAGAAGAATTAGGATCTGAGACCATTCTCCCTAGCAATCTTTCCACTATCCCAAGCTGCCTTGAACAAGTAAATCAAATTTGATTCAGCAAATATCTATTGAATATCTATGATGGGACTGTGCAAGGCTCTGAGAGAAATGAAAATAAAATAGTAGACAATTCCAACCCTCAGAGATTTTGCTTTGTTTTCATTGTATGGAGTAGATAAAAGTATTAGTATATTTTATTCAACATAGGTACCTATGGTACCTTCATTGCTAGCTCAATTAAAAATAGACAATTTAAAAAGTCACTTTTTTCTGTTTTAATATTTATTTTTTGAATATTTCTTTTCTCATTTTTTTCTTTTGTCATCAATTGTTTTTTCCTTGTAGAATAGATCTATGATTTCACAAGTATAGGAAGCTATGAGTGAGCAGCTTTTTCTATAAAAGGACATTGACACTTGCAACTTAGCATCTTAAAGAGTTGCCTGGTGGCACTGGGAAGATAAAAATTCTCAGAGGTCTCTCTACCAGTATATGTTAGAAGCAGAAAGTGACCTAAGCTCTTGATGCCAAGTCAAACTCTCCATTCACTCTGCCATGCTGCCTCTTCCAATAATGCTAACTAAAAGCAAAAAGGAAGGAAAAAAGCTACCTTTTGCTTGAGAAATGTAACCTAATATATTCCTGAAGCACAACTCTACAAGAACACTTGAGGATATATAAAATTGAATATTATCTTTTATTATGAATAAAAGTTATAGATTTTAAAAATTTTTGCTAAATAGTAAAGTTGATTTGACTCTTAAGTGAAAGTGATTGGTAAATATCTCAAACAATTTGCTGGTTACTGAAACAGCATTTAAAGATTTTAAAAAGCAGAACTTGTAAAAAGTTTAGTAGCTAATACATAAAAGACAAGAGATTGGGAAATTTGCTGCTGTGGATACTATCCTTACATGAGAAAGATTACTGTCAGAATGTATTTTTTATTTCCTTTGTAAGATGCATTATTTTTGTTTCTAAATTCGTTTTAGTGGTTTAAATAGTGTAAATTCAATTCATGTACAAAACAAATATGTGAGTTTTTTATTTCTCTGTTCTACTCTAATTTATTTGGTAGTTCAAGCTGTTGACATTTAACATGCATTTTGGAAGGACTTCCGTTTTCTTTACTAAATTTCTTTGTATTAATTTTTTACCCCTTCCCTCTTTCTTTTAAGTCAGTAATTTTTTTTTCCTCTGAGTAATTTTGCTCATACTACTTTGATAATAAGTTATTTTTACATGGTTTGTCTTGCTCGGGTTTACTTCAACTATTCCAAGTTCTTTCACTTTACTTAAATGTTACTTTCTCTTTTCATTTATTGATTTATCTGTTTCTCTTCCCTTTTTGTCATTTCTTTTATCTTCTAGGAATTCATGAAATTCAGAGAATTTCCTCATTGCACCCTCCCTTTGAATATCTTAGTTTAATATTCTATCATTCATCACTTTTCCAAGTTAGTTTCTTTTTCTGTGTCCTCTTTATTTCTCTTACTAGTCCATTCTTTATTTTGTTTTCCAGTGTGTGTGTGTGTGTGTGTGTGTGTGTGTGTGTGTGTGTGTGTGTGTGTGTGTACATATACCATACTTGTTCCTTCTTTATTCTCACCATGTCTCACACATGATCCTGGGTAAGCCACTTAACCTTTGCCTCTGTTGACTGTAAATTGTAAAAATTCAAACAACAAAGAACAACAACAAAAATTCCAAAATTGTTGTGAAAATCAAATGAGATGTTTGTAAAGCATTTAGCACAGAGCCTGCTATGTGATGAGTGCTTAATAAATTATTTCCCATTTCCTTTTTTTTAATAAATTAACTTATTTATTTTTAGTTTACAACATGCAGTTCCACAAGCTTTGGAGTTCCAAATTTTCTCCCTCTCCCTCTTCTGCCACAGGAGGCAGGTCTGCCAGAATTGGTCACCACAGATACAATGTGGCTATAATTGTGTACAATGATCTCCTGCTTCTCCTCCCCTTGCTCAGCATCTTCTGAACTTCACATATTCTGAAGTCCGTCTGATCATCATTTCTTATAACATAATAGTATTCCATTACATTCATATACCACAACAATCATTACCCAATTGAGGGACATCCTCTTGATTTCCAATTATTTGCCACCATGAAAAGAGTTGCTTTGAATATTTTTGTACATATGGGTCCTTTTCCCATTTGTATGGTCTCTTTGGGATATAGCCCTCAAAGTGGTATTGCTGGGTCAAAGGGTATGCTCATTTTTATAGTCCTTTGGGCATAGTTACAAATTGATCTCCAGAATGGTTGGATCAGTTTACAATTCCACCAACAAAGTATTAGTGTTTCAATTTCCCCACATCTTCTTTAGTATTTATCATTTTCCTGTTTTGTTATGTTCGCTAATCTGACAGGTGAGATGTGGTACCTAAATTTGTTTTGATTTGGATTTCTCTAATTAATAATGATTTAGAGCATTTTTTCATATAACGAGAGATATCTTTAATTTCTTCCTCTGAAAACTGCCTGTTCATATCCTTTGACCATTTAGCAACTGAGCAGTGACTTATATTCCTGGTTTATGATATTGATCTATGTCCAGTTTCTGCCATGCTATTTTCCAGTTTTCCCAGCAGTTTTTGTCAAATAGTGAGTTCTTATTGCAGAAGATGAAGTTTTGGATTTATCTAACAATAGATTACCATAGTCATTGCCTACTATGTCTTGTATACCCAATTTATTCCACTTATCCTTTACTCCATTTCTCAGCCAATACCAAGTAGTTTTGATGACTGCTGCTTTATAATGCAGTGTAAAATCTGGTATGTCTGGGCCACCTTCTTGTAAAGCCAAGCATAAGCAACTTTCCAGAGGACTGATCCTGTGAACAGCTTTAAGGTTCTGATCACATAATATAGTGAACTCTCCATTTATTCAGCAGTAAACTAAAGTAAAACATTTATGGAAACCAAAGTACAGCACTCACAATGTTATAACATAACAACTTATCACTAAAGTGGCTACATAGTTTTAAACAAAAGATATAATTCAGTAAGTCCTTAACTCAATCATCCTTAAGGAGCAAGCCTCCTTAAGGTACACAAAGTACAAAGGTCATAGTTCTCTACCCCTAGCTCACATTGTCTTAACCTCTTAGTCAAAAAGTCCTCTTTCTTCTTTTTTTTTTTTTTGATTAAACAAATGCTTTATTAACTCCTGGTTTACATCATTCATTTCCACCAGATTTTGAGTTACAATTTTCCCCCTTTTTCCCCTACACACCAACCCAGAATAGCAATCCCACAAGATATCCCTTCCTCCAATCTGCTCTCTCCCATATCTTCTCCCATACCCCCTTCGACTTTTCCATTAGAGCAAGGTGAATCTCTGTGCCCCAATGCCTGTACATCTTATCTCCCAATTACATGCAAAAGAGTATTGATAATAGTATTTATATCTATTTGAAACATTTAATTTTAGATCCATTCCCTTCCTCCTTTGCCACCCGTTCCCTCTGGGAAGATAAGTAATTCAGTATGTGTTGTATATGTATAGCTATGCAAAACATTACCATAGTAGATATATTACACAAGGCTGCTTATAATTCGCTCCCACCCATCCCACCCCCCACCTGGTCCATTCCCTACTTGAACCTGTCCCTCTTCTATAGTGGGTACTTCCAACCTCCCCTCCCCCCAAGAATTCCCTCCCATCCATCATCCCTCCTCTCATCTCCCTTCCCCCTATCCTGCTGCAGGTTGAGATATCCCATTTAGTATGTATGTCATTCTCTCCCTGAACCAAATTCAATATGAATGTGGTTTTGCCTTTTTAGCCTTCCTATTCTCCCCTTCCCTTGCAACCACTTCCCCTTGCTTCTTCTACATGGGATAGTTTACCCTACCCAGTCTCTCCCCATCTCCTCTTGCCACTTTCCTCTCTCACCTCATAATTTCATCCCTTGAGTATTCTCCCTTCCCAACAAATTCAACCTATGCCCTCTATCCATATATAACTGTAACCATATACACACATTCACATATGTATTCATATGACCACACACCTTTCTTCCATTATTTTCATAGTGAGAAAGATATCATCAGTCACAGTTATTGCTTTTCCATATAGGAATGTAAATAGTTCAACTTCGATAAGTTCCTTTTGATTTCTTTTCCCTGATTACCTTCTCAGGCATCTCTTGCTTCATGTGTCTGGATGTCAAATTTTCTATTCAATTCTGGTTTTTTCCTCAAGAATGCTTGAAAGTCCTCTATTCCACTGAATGACCATATTTTCCCCTGAAACAAAATACTCAGTTTTGCTGGGTAGGTGACCCTTGGGTTCATTCCCAGTTCTTTTGCCCTCTGGAATATTATATTCCATGCCCTTCGATCCCTCAGTGTAGAAGCTGCCAGGTCCTGGGCTATTCTGATTGTGTTTCCACAATATTGAAATTGTTTCTTCCTGGCTGCATGTAGTATTTTCTCCTTGATCTGGGGATTCTGGAACCTGGCTATAATATTCCTGGGAGTTTTCTTTTTGGGATCTTTTTCAGAGGTGATCTGTGGATTCTTTCAACCTCTATTTTGCCCTCTGGGTCTAAAACATCAGGGCAATTTTCCTTGAGAATTTCTTGAAGGCTGATTTCTAGGTTCTTTCTTTGATCATGGCTTTCAGGTAGTCCAATAATTTTTAAATTGTCTCTCCTGGATCTATTTTCCAGGTCAGTGGTTTTTCTCATGAGATATTTCACATTGCCTTTTAATCTTTCATTTGTTTGGATCTGCTTAAGAGCATCTTGATTTCTCATAAAGTCATTAGCTTCCATTTGCTCCAGTCTAACTCTGAAGGAATGAATCTCCTCAGTGAACTTTTGAGATTCTTTTTCCATCTGGCAAATTCGACTTTTTAAGGCATTCTTCTCCTCATTGCCCTTTTGGGCCTCCTTTGCCATTTGAGTTAGTCTATTTTTTAAGGTGTTGTTTTCCTCAGTCAGGCTGTTGACCCTCATTTCATACTTTTCCTGCATCCTTCTCATTTCTCTTTCCAATTTTTCCTCCACTTCTCTTATTTGATTTTTAAAGTCCTTCTTAAGTTCCTCTATGGCCTGCAACCCGCTCATGTTTTCCCGTGGGGCTTTTGGAGCAGGACTTCTGACCTCACAGTCCTTTTCCCGATCTATGCCCCCAAAATAGGAGTCTAGGGTTGCATTTTTATGTTTCCTTTGCCTTGACATGTTGCCACTTAATTGCTTGACTTTTGGGCTTGTTGCCACACTATGGCTTTAAGGCCAGATAGAGGAATTTTCGTCCCGAACATGTGGGGGGAAACTTCCGTTTCTGGCAAGCTGTAAACCCACCCACAACTTCCACCCTAGATCACAATCCAGATCCAGGGAGGTTAAAGCAAGAGCGGTTACCCCCCAAGACTGATCTCTGGATGTCCCTACAGTTCGCAGGCCAGGAGCCGGAGCTGCCTCTGAAAACTACAAAATGGCATGTCTCCTCAGCAGCTTCTAGCCCCCAGGGGAGGGAGCTGACGCATTCCCCAAATACAGGTCCCAAAATCCATAGGGCACTAAGCTCTCACTTTTTCCTAGGTATACACATGTTGATAATTCTGGAATCGCCACAGCTCCTGGTGTTCTGGGGTTCCTCCAGCCAGCTTCTGGCCCTGCCACCCTGGGGCTAAAACCTCGGCTCACATCGACCTGGGCTTGGCTCGGCTCCCTGCCTAGTCCAACAGTTTTTGAATTGTCTCTCCTGGCTCCATTTTCCAGGTCAGTGGTTTTTCCCATGAGATATTTCACATTGCCTTGTATTCTTTCATTTGTTTGTATCTGCTTAACAGCATCTTGATTTCTCATAAAGTCACTAGCTTCCATTTGCTCCAGTCTAACTCTGAAGGAATGAATCTCCTCAGTGAGCTTTTGAGATTCTTTTTCCATCTGGCAAATTCAGCTTTTTAAGGCATTCTTCTCCTCATTGCCCTTTTGGGCCTCCTTTGCCATTTGAGTTAGTCTATTTTTTAAGGCATTGTTTTCCTGAGTCAGGCTGTTGACCCTCATTTCATACTTTTCCTGCATTCTTCTCATTTCTCTTCCCAATTTTTCCTCCACTTCTCTTATTTGTTTTGTAAAGTCCTTCTTAAGTTCCTCTATGGCCTGTAACCCGCTCATATTTTCCTTTGGGGCTTTTGGAGCAGGATTTCTGACCTCACAGTCCTCTTCCTGTTTTATGCTTTGATCTTCTTTGCCCGCAAAATAGGAGTCTAAGGTTGCATTTTTCTGTTCATTTTGTTTCCTTTGCCTTGACATGTTGCCACTTAATTACTTGACTTTTGGGCTTGTTGCCACAGTAGGACTCTGCCACCAGAGAGGAGAGCTTTTGTCCCGAACATTGGGGTCTTCACAGCTTTCTGGAAAGCTGGATACCCACCCCAGACCTCCCCCCCAGATCACAATCCAGATCCAGGGAGGTTAAAGCAATAGCGATTAACCCCCAAGACTGATCTCTGGATGTCCCTACAGTTCGCAGGCCAGGAGCTGGAGCTACCACTGAAAACTACAAAATGGTGTGTCTCCTCAGGGGCTTCTAGCCCCCACGGGAGGAAGTGGACGCTTTCCCCAAATACTGGTCCCAAAGTCCATAGGCCCTAACCTCTTACTTTGTCCTAGGCATATCTGAGTTGATAATTCTGGAATCACCACAGCTGCTAGTGTTCTGGGGTCCCTCCAGCCAGCTGCTGGACCCGCTGCCCTGGGGCTAAAACCGCGGCTCATGCCATGTGGACCTGGGCTTGGCTCTCCACATGCTGTGCTGCCGGCTCCCAGACCGCTGCACTGGTCCTTCCTGCAGGGCTGCTGGCTGTCCTCAGCGGGATGTTAGCTTCTCCGTGTCGTTCTGTGGGTGCTGGGGCTCCAGAAGTTATTCAGAGTCCGCTTTTACATAGTTTAGAGGTGATCTGGGGGGAGAGTGCCTTGGATGCACTGTTTCTACTCCGCCGTCTAGTGCTCTTTCTTCTTGATTGGAGATTACTTTCCAATAATCTTTACCTAAATCATCCTTAAGACCTACAAGATGCAGAGTATAATGTTCTCCTACCCCTAGTCTAAAGTAAATCATGATCTTCTTGTCAATATTAAGTACCCAACAAGAGGTCTTTTCATCTTGATTCTAGCCTGGATCTCAGATTCCATGCTTCCTCTTCCATGGTCCCAGCTTTTGCCTGAATTTACCTAACCTGGATTCAAAGGTAGGCAGCTCAAACATCCTCATCCAGCTCCTCATCCAGCTCCTCATCCAGTTCCCATCACATATTGAAGCTCACAGTGTCCAGTCCACCTCAAGTCCTTCACGGTTTCTATTTCTGAGAAAACAAAGTTTAACAGAGAGAAATCAACATTCATGCATATTGCAGGCACTATTATCAATTCACTTTCTGCCTGTGAAATGAACATAGACTCACAAACAAAGTCTGAGAACTCAACACAGATTGTCAGTATAGTCCTAGGACCTCTGAAACCCTCCTCCAGGACTTCTGTAAACAGACAAGAAAATCCTCTTTCAGGGCTTCCAGTAAGGTCCCAGGGCTTCTGTATAAAGTATTCCAAACATAAATCAACACAGACACAACAGACACAGTACCAGGATACCAGTAGTTTTCTCCTTCTCAGCTCCGCCTCCGCAAGTGCTTCCTTCTCAGTTCTACTCTTTCTCAGCTTGGACTTCTACTAATATATAGTAATTAGCTCTTCCCTGTTCCTTCTACTTCTTACATCTTTCCTGTTCCTGTCTTTGGCAAGTCCCTCCTTCTGTGGGTATTTTCTCCTTGATCTGGGAATTCTGGAACCTGGCTATAATATTCCTGGGAGTTTTCTTTTTGGGATCCTTTTCAGGAGGTGATCGGTGGATTCTTTCAACCTCTATTTCCCCCTCTGGGTCTAAAACATCAGGGCAGTTTTCCTTCAGAATTTCTTGAAGGATGATTTCTAGGTTCTTTCTTTGATCATAACTTTCAGGTAGTCCAATAATTTTTAAATTATCTCTCCTGGATCTATTTTCCAGGTCAGTGTTTTTTCCCATGAGATATTTCACATTGCCTTCTGTTCTTTTATCTGTTTGGATCTGCTTAACAGCATTTTGATTTCTCATAAAGTCACTGGCTTCCATTTGCTCCAGTCTAACTCTGAAGTAATGAATCTCCTCAGTGAACTTTTGAGATTCTTTTTCCATCTGGCAAATTCGACTTTTTAAGGCATTCTTCTCCTCATTGCCCTTTTGGGCCTCCTTTGCCATTTGAGTTAGTCTATTTTTTAAGGTGTTGTTTTCCTGAGTCAGGCTGTTGACCCTCATTTCATACTTTTCCTGCATTCTTCTCATTTCTCTTCCCAATTTTTCCTCCACTTCTCTTATTTGATTTGTAAAGTCCTTCTTAAGGTCCTCTATGGCCTGTAACCCACTCATATTTTCCTTTGGGGCTTTTGGAGCAGGATTTCTGACCTCACAGTCCTCTGACTATTCCATGCTTCGATTCTCTTTGCCCCCCAAATAAGAGTCTAATGTTGAATTTTTCTGTTTATTTTGTTTCCTTTCCCTTGGCATGTTGCCACTTAATTACTTGACTTTTGGGCTTGTTGCCATAGTAGGATTCTGCCACCAGAGAGGGGAGCTTCTGTCTGAAACATTGGAGTCTTCTCAACTGCCAGAGGTATTAGTTGTTTGGCCTTTGTGAAGCCCCCACACACTCTGGCAAGCTGGTCACACACCCCAAGACCTGCACCCCAGACTGCAACCCAGATCCAGGGAGGTTAAAGCAAGAGCAATCAACCCCTCCCCAGACTGATTGCCATATCCCCCTACAGTTCGCAGACCAGGAGCTGAAGCTGCAACTGAAGCTGCAAAATAGCATCTGTGCCAAGGCTCCTCAGCAGTTTCTCACCACCAGGGGAAGAAGCTGACGCATTCCCAGATACTGGTCCCAAAGTCCATAGGGCACTAAGCTCTCACTTTGTCCTAGGTATACACATGTTGATAATTCTGGAATCGCCACAGCTACTGGTGCTCTGGGGTCCCTTAAGCCAGCTGCTGGTCTGACCACCCTGGAGCTAAAACCTCTGACTTACTCGGTCCTAGACTCAACTCCCAGTGCACTGTGCTGGCTGCTCCCTGCTGGACTGCTGGGCTGCTGGGCTGTTCTCAGCAGGAGGTTAACTTCTCTGTGTTGTTCTGTGGGTGCTGGACCTCCAGAGGTTGTTCAGAGTCTCCCTTTTACATAATTTTGAAGTGGTGTGGGCTGGAGCCCGGAGGAAGTTCTGTTTCTGACCAATTGTACTTTTGAAGGATTTATTTTCTCCAGTTAGGATCTGTACCTCCTTTTCCATTTTGCCAATTTTACCTTTTAAAGGTTTGTTTTCATCAGTGACTTAAAAATTTTTTTTTCTATTATATTTTCATAATTGGTCCATTTGTCTTTTACTTCTCTAATTTGGCTTTTAAAATCCTCCTTGATCTCTTCCAAGAATAATTTTTTTTGTGTTGGAGACTAGTTCATATTCCCTTTTGTGGTTTCCCATGTAGGTATAGTGTCAATGCTGTCCTGTTCTGACTTTGCATTTTATTTTTCCCTGTCTCCATAGTAGGATTTTATTGTCTCTGTTTTTATAGTTTTCTTTTCCATTGTAATTGCCTTTTTCTCTGGCTTTTAAAGTGGATCTCTGCTTCTGGGATAGTGGGGCCTCTGTTTCAAGCTCCTTTTGCTGGGAATTAGGGTCCTGGTTACTGGCTTTGTGTGCTGTGGCCTCTGGTTCTGACAGCTAGTAGCTATATAAAGTTGCAGTTCACTGGGTGCTAAGCTAGAGCTGGCTGGTGTGTGCCAAGGATCATGGCCAGGTAATGTCTTTCTGAGTTTCCCTGGGCTCATAGCATTAGGTATGAGGGAGGGGTAGTCTGGCCACTGGAAGTTTCCTCTTCCCTTAGAACTGCACTATAGCACAGGTAGCCTCAGCCATCATCTGCGTTGGTGTCTGCCATTCCCCCTGGCTGTGTGAAGGCATGCCTGGGATCCTGGTGTTGGCAGTTGCCAGCTCACCTCCTCTAGCCCCTTGGGGATCAGGATCTCTTGCTGGTCTACTGAGGTGGTACTTGCTGGGATACCTCTCATCCTGTACTGGTCCCTGTTAGCCACAGCAAGAGGGGCCCTACCTGCTGTTCTCCCTAAGCTTCCAAGCTAAAAGACTGCTGTATCCCTACTGTTGCTGGCTCCCCTATTCCAGGATTTTTCCTGGGGCAATATTCTCTTAGTTTTTCAGGGACATTAAGGTAGAGATAAGAGCACTTACATTTTACTCTTCCATCTTGGTTCCCAGAAGTTCAAGTAGATCTCTCATTCACTTTTCACACACACACACACACACACACACACACACACACACACACACACACATTTACTATCACTTATCTAGGAGAGTCACATATTAAGTGACTTACCCAGGATAAAACAGTGGTTATTTGTTAGAGGTGGGCATAAATCTAAGTCTTTCTAGGTCTAAATCAGGTTCTCTAACTAGTATAGAACAACTTATTCTCACCTCGATAATTCAATTATTTTTCTTTCCTGTATTTCTGTTGTTTGATGTATTCCGTGGTTGACAATCCTGTCATGGTATTCAGGTCTTACAGAATAAGAGACTGACTTTAGGTCAAGCTGCTCATAGGGATAGATCCTTATGCAAAAGCTTTGGCCAGGGGAGAAGGAGCAGTAGGATGGAATGTCTAGGATTTCCCTACAAGATGTTTACTTCCCAAAAAACAAATAGTTATATATCTATGCAGCTCATGAGAAAACTCCATAGAAAGTTGACTTCTCCTTGCAGAATGGGTAAATGAGAATACTTTGTTCCAATGGCTATGAAGACAGCTGCTGAAGCAAGAGCTGTGGAGTGCTAAGAACTTGGTCAGATATCCAAGACAGCAAGATCATCCTAGCCCTTTGCCAGTCATTTTGACTTTTGGCCTGCCATTGGACTTCAATGATTCAGAAAGAGTGAGGCTGATGACTTTGTACAATTCTGCCTCACTTAAATACAATTCAAATGAAAATAAATATATCACCCATGATGTCATTGGTCCTTTTCAAAAAGAAAAGACAAAAATAATGTCCTGTTTACCTGTTTGTTTTTTTTCTTCAGGAATTCTTTGAACTATATTTTATTGTATGGTAGTTTGTGGCAAATACTTTCTCCATCTTTTCTTCAGATTTTCCTGCTTACAAAAATAATTTCAATTTACTCAAATTGACATTCCTTCATATTTCAAAGTCCTCCTATTGGTAGCTTATGAAATGTATTGTTTGTTTTTGAACTTGTTATATGCCTTGGATTTTCAAACATGTTGCCTATATTTTACCCCTGGTCTCTTCACTTTCCCACCCCAGAGAATTCTTTTTTTTTTGAGAGTTTGGATTAATTGTCCTTCAAAATTCGATATGTGTTTATAATACTTTCACTTCTCTTTAAATTTTTATTCATTCTTTTTGTCTTTATGAGACTCTGGTTTAACTGTTTAGAGCTAAGTTTTTACTCTCACTTCTTCCAATGAACTTTTGATCTTTTGGTCTTTTTCTTGTATTCTCTATTTTTTGCCTCCAGGTTGCCCACTCATTCTTTGGAACCTCCCACTTCCTCTGATACACAGAATCTCCCAGACTGTATATTCTCAACCTCCTATAGCTGAAAGTACTAGGGATTTGGCCTGAACCACTGCCCTGATTGAACTCTAAGGAGAGATTACACATGAATTTCAGCCCCTTCTCCCTCAGATACAGAAGTTCTTTCCCTCTCAAGTTGACTCTTATATTTGCTCTGTGCTCTCCACATCTTCTGAATTCTCCCCCTTCAAGTTGTTCACTTTTTTCTTTATGTAGTTGGGTAGTCAACAACAAGCATTAGCAAGTGTTTACTATATGCCAGGCATTGTACCAAGTGCTGAGGATACAAAGAAAAATAAAAACAAACAAAACTTTAAAGGCAATTGAAAATATTTCTTATAGAAAACAGGATTTTAGCTAGAAGTCAGGGAGGCCAGGAGACAGTTGAGAAAGAAGAGAGCTCCAGATTTAAAGATCAATAAGGAATGTTACTTAATCAAAGTGTATATGGTGGGGAAGGGGAATGAGAATAAGTGAAAGAAGACTGGAAAAGTAGGGGGGGATTGAGGTTATGAAGGACTTTGAAAACCATATAGATGACTTTATAGTTGTTTCTTGGGGTAATAGAAAGCCACTGAATTTTATTGAATAAGAGGATGATATGGCTTTATCTGAATTATAGGATGATCAATTTGACAGCTGAAAAGAGAATGGGATTGGAGGATTTGGAATATGATATTCCAGAGGAAAAAGGAGCTAGGATTATAAGCAAGAATCACCTACCCAGCAAAACTGAGTATAATACGTTGGGGGAAAATATGGATATTCAATGAAATAGAGGACTTTTAAGCATTCTAGATGAATAGGCAAGAGCTTAATAGAATATCTTTCAAATACAAGACCCAAAAGAAGTACAAAAGGGGAAAAAGGTAAGGGATATCATACAGGACTTAATAGGTTTAAGCTGTTTATATTACTACATGGGAAGATGATATTTGTAACTAATAAGACCTTTCTTATTATTAGGGTAGTTAGTAGGAATATACCATATTTCACCATATAATCATTGCCACCACATAATTGTCTCATCCTGTTTTTTCAGTCTAAAAATTGGTAAATAACATTTCATTTTGTAATTGTCACATGGTATAATTCTGTTCATCATGCTGCTTAAAAGGTAAACAAAACAGCAATGTATTCACTAGTGGCATATGAATACACATTTATCTCTTGTGCATTGTGAATCCTAAGTCTAGAATTCTCAGTACATATGCATTGCCAGTATTAAATTGTAATGTATGATCATGAATATTCTGAGCATCCTAACTTTTACCAAAATAGTTTAGTAACAAATGATTTTTAAGTAATGCCAACACAAATATTTTTAAAAGCTTCACATAATGGTCACACCCCACTTTATTGCAAAAAAATTTCGCATAAAATCTGCAATGATTATGTGGTAAAATATGTATATAGACAGAGGGCACAGGTGTGAGTTGAATATGAAGGGACACTGTCTAAAATGAACTCAAGTGGTGAGAGAGGAACATATTGGGAGAAAAAGAAAGAGAGAGTAGAATGGGGGTAAATTATCTCACATAAAGGATGCAAGGAAAAGCAGCTTTTGTAGTGGAGGGACAAGGGAGGACTTGAGGGGGCATTAGTGAACCTTATTCCCATCAGAATTGGCTCAAAGAAGGATTAGCATACACACACAATTGCATATAGAAATCTATCTTACCCTACATGAAAGTAGGAGGGGAAGGGGATAAGACAAGGGATGTGTGTGATAGAAGGGCAGGCAGATGGGGGAGGGGGTAGTGAGAAGCAAAACCCTTTTGAAGAGGGACAGGACGAAAGGAGAGAGAGAGTAGAATAAATGATGGGGGTAGGATGGAGTTAGAAATAGTAACTATGGACAATTATTTTGAATAAATTTTCTCTGATAAAGGCCTCATTTCTCATGTAGAGAATTGAGTCTCATTGATAAAATAAGAACTAATTCTCCAATTGATAAATGATCAAAAGATATGATCAGTTTTCAAATGAAGTGATCAAAGCTATCTCTAGCCATATGAAAAAAAAAATACTCTAATTCACTATTGATTGGAGAAATGCAAATTAAAACAGTTCTGAGGTACTTTCTCATACCTATTAGATTGGCTAATAGGACAGAATAGGTAAATGTCAAATGTTGAAGGGGATGTCAGAAAAATGAGTCATTGATGCATTGTTGGTAGAGTTGTGAACTGATTCAACCATTCTGTAGAGGAATTCAGAACTATGCCAAGAGGGCTAAAAAACCATGCATACCCTTTAACCTAGCAATATCACTATTAGGTCTCTATCCCAAGAGATAAAAAAGGAAGGACTTAGGATGAAAAATGCTATCCATCCTAAGAAAAAGAACTGATGGCGTCTGAACACAGATTGAAGCATATTTTTTTAATTTTATTTTTCTTGAGGGTTTTTTGTCTGTATTTTCTTTCACAACATAACTATTATGAAAGTGTTTTGCATGACCACCCATGTATCAAATTCTTTGCCTTTGTAGTGGCATGGGGAGGGAGGAAGAGAGAGAATTTGGAAATTAAAGTTTTAAATGTGAATGTTAATTTTTTTATGGAACTAGAGAAAATAAAATACTAAATAAAAAGGAAAAAAAGGAAATGGAGTAAAGTTGGGAGAGACTTGAGTCAGGGAGAACCACAAAGAGTTTGTTATTGTATAGGTGATGATGGTCTACTCTAGGCTGGTGACAGTATCAGAAAAGAGAAGAGAATTTATTGGGGAGATGTTACAAAGGTAGACCTCAAAGGAAATGACAACAAATTGGTTATAGAGGAAGGGGGTAATGAGAGATAGTGGAGAAGTCAAGGATAACACTTAGGTTACAAGCCTGGGTTATTGAAAAGATGGTTTGCCACCTCTTGTAAGAAGAAGCAAGGATTCAGTCTGCCTCATTCCAATAGTGTGATATGCCCTTGAAGGATAGCCTGGGAGTTTAGTTAAGCTATTTGTGCCCAGCCTTCAGAATGGCATGACAGTAGGGTGAGGTGAGGTGTGGGATAACTAAATGATATTTCTTTATATAAATATGTGTTAATATGATTTCCTGGAATTCTTTTAAAACTTTTTGGTGTGTCTTAGGTCTTGCTACACATAGTAGCAGCAAGCACCCCAGCATCCCCAGGGTGGCTGCCAACACAGGTTCTTAGATTTGCTTTTCTAAAGGAAAGCAACTCAAAATGTGTTAACAATCTTGCTTTAATCAATCAAACAGATCATTTCCATAGTTCAGGGGAAAAAGTCAGCACCCTGAACTTCAGAGTGTATAGACAGGTTACAAGCAGATGTTACAGGACAGAGAAACATTCCAGCAGACAGGCCTCCAATTGTCTAACCATTATATTCATATCTAGTCACAGTTACCAGAGAGGGATGCATCAACTTCTGGGTTTTCAAAGCCAGGGGGGCTCTCAACGGCTGCCCAGAGTCTTGTCTAGTCAAATCACACGATACTTCTCAAAGTGAGCCCCAAAACAAAGCCTTACATCAAGATTTATATAGCCTTCTCCTGGCTCAAAGAATGTAACAATCCTCTTGACCCGCTGCCCAATCACAAAGTATCTCCTGAAAAACAAGGCCCCCACCACAGGCTCCAGGTGCACTTAAGCCTATCAAAGGACCTAGGGTGAGGGAAGATCTTACACAATACAATCTTAGAAAGATGGCAACAACATAAATTTACATTCCCATTGCAACATTTATAAATAATAATTAATATACATAGAGGGCACAGAACCAATTTAGTAGGGAGGGATGATACTTAAAAGGTGAAATAAAGAGTTGAGAGAAGAATATAATGAGAGGAGATGGGGAGAGATAGAATGGAGTAAACTATCTCATATTGAAGATGCAAGGGAAAATGGTGACAATGGAGGGGAAAAACAGGAAGGCAAAAGGGAATGGCTCAATCTTATTCTCATTGAATTTGGCTTAGGGAGGGAATGACATACACACTAAATAGGGTATCTCACCATACAGGAGAGTAGGGGGAAGGGGATGAGAGGGGGGATAATGAAAGGAAGGGCAGGTTGGGGGAAAGGGAAGTTGGAAGCACCCACTTTTGAAAAGGGACAGGATGAAAGTAGAGAATAGAACAAGTGGAAGGTGGGATAGGGGAGAGGGAAATATAGTCAGTCTTTTACAATATATCCACTATGGAAATGTTTTGTATAGGTACACATGTACAACCTATTTAATTGCTTAACTTCCCAGTAAGGATGGGTGATAAAGGAGGAAGGGAATGAATCTGGAATTCAAAGCTTTAAAATCAAATGTTAAATATATATATATATATATATTGCTATTATTAATATTATTTTACATGTAACTGGGAAAATAAGATAAATAGGCACTGGGGCATAGAGATCCACCATGCCCTACTGGAAAGTTGGAGGGGGTGTGGGAGAAGATATGGGAGAGAGCAGATTGGAGGAGGGGATTTCCAGTGGGATAACTATTTTGGGGTGGTGGGTAGGGGAGAAAATTTGTAACTCAAAATCTTGCGGAAATGAATGATGTGAACTAGAAATTAATAAAGCATTTGACAATAATAATAATTAATATCCAATAATAAAATTACATATGGTTGATTCTTCTTAAGTTGTCACTAGTTCTTGACCAAAGTGATATCTAGTGAGTCAAATCAGCAGTTTCCTTAAGGTTTGGGGCAAATTATTTGTTCTTTTTTCCCTTTCTCCACATTTATATATATATATATATATATATATATATATATATATATATATATATATATATATATATATATACACACACACACACATATATATGTCATAGATAACTAAAGCCATTTTAAACCTGTTAAATACCATTAAATAAATGTGTAATGATAATGAATGTTCATGTTGAATTGTAATTATTTCATCCATTGTCTAGTTAAAATTCGATTCAATATTCAGTCATTCACAGAAGGCATGCCTTATTGTTCACTTAGTGTTCTCTGACTTGAGCATTAAAAGCAATCCAGGAAAAGATGGAAGGATTTTGCTTTTATCATCATGGTATAATATAACATATCCCCTTAGTAATCATCATATCTTAGGACAAATTCTTTGGTTCTAAATCTCTTTATAATACTTGCATGCAAAAAAATGTTGTTTGAAGACTTTGGGGCAGATAAAGGGCTGTCCTTATCATGCTAAAAAAAAAAAAACAACAAACAGTTATGGATAGATTTTTCCTGGTGTCTGTTTGTAATTAACTTTTGAAAAGTTTTTTTCATTATTGATACATCTAGTTCTCATACAAAAGACACTTCACAACAACTACCTCAAAGAAAACTAAATAAAAACATCAAAGAGAATGAATGTGCAATGATTTAGCATACATGACAATTTCTACCTTTGTACCTTAATGATTGTTAATAAAGGATGCTTCATAAAGTTGTATGAGGGCTTAGGAATGACTATTGGAATTAGGAGTTGAAAGATGATAGCAGTTTTGATAAGGGAAATTTCAGGTGAATAAATTAAAGGTTAAATTTGGATATGCCAAGGGAAAGAGAAGCAAGTAAAAGTAAGAAAAAAAAAAGTAAAAGAAAGGGGGAAAATTGGCAATGAAGGAGAGAAGAAATAGATAGGATGATAACTCAAAAGGGTTGCAGAGTCAAATAAAAGCCTTTTTTTCTTTCATTTATTCTTTTCAGATGGGTAGACCTGGATCATTTATAAATAGTAGGGAAGAATCAATTACTTGATTGGAAAGGCTAGTTTTGGATAAGAATGGTAATTAAAATTTTGAGAAGATATTTTGTCATCAGCTTCACTGATAATATTATATTTGTTTTTCATGCAAAAATGCATTAGTGATGTTTATTTTGGGTCACTTTATGTGCTCCATTTCCCTTTTTGGATGTCATGTATGCTGATTATCTCATAGTTTGGTAGAGTGCTTTTCTTATGCTTTTTTTTGAGGATAGTATATGTGCCTTGAGAATGATTTCTTCATTATATGTTTGAGAAAATATATTTATAAAAAATTTTAACAAGGTGGTCTATTATTCTATTCTATGACTTGTTTAGTGTCTCTGAGATTGAGTTGTTCAGATTTTTCAACTCATGTTTTATTCATTTGAATAGCTGATATTTTGTATGTAATAATTTATTTGATTTAAATATTATCATATCACGATATAGTAGATTCTGAGAATTTTCTTTATTCTCCCTTTTCATTTTTATTCTTGGTAATTTAGTTTTCTTCTGCAAAAAATTAAGTTGGCTAATGGTTTATAAATATTCATAGTTCTTAGAAATAATCTGAGCTTTGTATTTCATTTTTCAGTCTCTTGTTTTCAATGTTGTATTTCCTTTTATTTTCAAAATATTATCTTTGGGAGGATTTAGAATTCATTTGTTTCTTTTAAATTACATGATTTTTTATTAGTCATTCCTTTTTTTTAATTAAAAATTCAGATATGCTTATGACAACAATTGTTGTGAGTGACTCTGTGGATAGGGCTATGGGCCTGCTCTTCCTTGCCCTCCTCCAAACCATTTTTCTCTGGACAAACAACAACAAAATCAATAAGCTCATTATTTAGCTTAGGGGCAATACAAAACACCCTCAAAGTCCAAAAGTTTCCTTACTCTGCTGCTTTAGAGAGTTTATATTCACCCAAACTCAGAAGAACAAACAGCTCAGGACCACTAGCAAGGAATGTTCTTAGAATTAAGGCACAGCTTTAATTCTGTGGCCTAATTTCAATTTATATTTCTCTTCAGTTAATTTCTGGCCTTTCTATGATTGAATCAAAATTCAGGTTGCTAGAAACACCTGGGTACATTAATGGTTAGGTACAAGTAGAGACAGCAGGGGGAAGAGCAGACCTTCCCTTAGAACTTCCTGCAGTCTTTGAAAAGTTGGGTATCACCAGTGGCTAGAGCTCTAGTAGTCTGTTCTGAGGTGCTCAACAGGACCAACAACACTCTGAGATCATTTTCTTCTGTGTTACAGCTCACATTTATCTTTTTTGCTTTTGCCCATTGCCCTTATGCCATAGATTCTTTCTTGTTTAAATATTAAGTCCCAGAATGGCTGGCTCCTGCCAGTGAGTTATTGAGGTTCTCCTTTCTCTTGGTTTGTCTCTTGCAGACTTTGTGTCTGTGTGTGTTTAAGTATGAATATCACCAGATAGAAGGGAGGGCAGACTGGGGAAAGAGGTAATCAGTATGTTTGCCATCTTGGGGTAAGGGGTAGAGGAGAGATGGGAAGAAAAATTTGGAACTCAAAATCTTGTGGAAATGAATGTTGAAAACTAAAAATAAATAAATTCTGGGGGGGAAAGAGAATAAATATCACATTTCCTGTAAGGACTGCTTTACCTAGATTCCACATATTTTAGTATATTTTCTCACAATTTTGTTCCCTTTACTGTAATTTAAAAATAATTTTTATGATTTATTCTTTAGCCCACTTATTATTTTCTATCTAGGTCAACTTTTGTTCTAAAAATAATGTTGAATATGACTTGCTACATTATCTTATGAGTTCTTCATACCCTAACAATTGGTCTATGTATATGACTACGTCTGTGTCTGAATTTTATTTATCTATCTAGAGTTTTTCCATACTTAAAGTGCTCTATAAGTGCTATCATCATCATCATCATCTTTTAACTTAAGTAATTTGATGGTATGTCATTCAGTGTGGGTGTAGGTATGTGTAAAATATATTTATTTGTTTATGGTGGCCTTTTATATTATAAAAATCATGATTGTATTTCTAATTTTTGAAGTTCAGCTAAGGCTTGAATACATTTTGTTCAATCTCTTAGCATAATTCTAGATTTTTTTTGCTTCAAGTAGTTTTTATATATGCAGTATATTGTTTAGGTTTATTTTTATCTATTCCATAACTTTTCCATTTTGAATGTAATTAGTTTAATAATATTCAAGTAATTGTTTTTTTTCCTTCCTTCAAATTCTCTTTTTGGTTAGTCATTATTTTTGGTTAGTCATTTTCAGTCTTGTCTGACTCTTCATGACCCCTTTGGGGTTTTTTTGGCAAAGATATTGGAGTGCTTTGCTGTTTCTTTCTCCAGCTCATTCTCAGATGAGGAAATTGAGACCAAAAAGTAGTTTTCACAGGATCAAAAACCTAGAAAGTGTCTGAGGCTACATTTAAACTAATGTCTTCCTGACTCCAGACCTGGCACTCTGTCCATTGTGCCACCTAACTGCATTCCATAATTACATTCAACTTACTTTGATTGATTGATATGATCATGATCTTTGCAAACAGACATTCCCAACCTCCAAACTCTTGCATTACTGAGATTTAGATTTTAAGATGTTACATTAAAAGAAAATGCCCATGAACCAGTATCTTGTTGGACTTGAAGCAAACTTATTCCAAACTCTACCTTTTCACAGATACATACTTCTCTCTTACCTTAATCAGCTTGGACACAAATTATCTGATTACACTTTTACTGAGAACAATCTTTTCAATACTTGCCTTGTCCAGCTCAGATACAATTGTGGTACATGAAGCCTCTTTTCTTTACCATGCCCATACTTAAAAAAAAAAAAAAAAACACAAAACAAAAAACCAAAACATTAGTCTGTGATGCGCTGATTTTAAGAACTGCTAATTCATTTATTTTTCTTCCTTTCTCTTTTTCTCCCTTTCTTTCTCTGTCCTCCCACTTGGGACTCAGATGCAACACGTTCTTTCTTTCTTTCTTCCTTCCTTTCTTTCTTTCTTTCTTTCTTTCTTTCTTTCTTTCTTTCTTTCTTTCTTTCTTTCTTTCTTTCTTTTTTTTTTTTTTTTGCTTTTTGGAGGGCAATTGGGGTTAAGAAACTTGCCCAAGGTCACACGGCTAGGTTTTTGTTTGTGTGTGCGTTAAGTGTCTGAGGCCGGATCTGAACTCAGGTCCTTCTGACTCCGGGGCCAAAGCTCTACTCACTGCGCCACCTAGCCACCCCTGACATGTTCTTTCTTTATGATCCTCAAACAAGCTACAAGTACTAAATAATAATAGTCTTGTCTCCTCCTTATAGGATGTCACTAAAGCATCAAAGCCTTTTCATATGAAGTAGACTTATTTACCTTTGTTTCTTTCATTCTTTCTTTTTTTGTTGAGTTTATATTTAAAGTCCTGCTCATCTCTGGTATTCTGTAAAAGAATGATTCAAAATTTGTTATCCTGTTGAATCTGCACCTCTTTCATAGAGAAGCATGTACTGCTTTGTGCTATCTGTGTTTTGTGTTGTAAGCTGACTTTCATTTCTTTTTGGTTTAATATTTCAGTATTTTCTTTAATTAATTTCCTATTTTAATGAATAATGCCACATGAATCACACTCATTTGTGAAAAACTTCTATAGTATTTTTCTTCTGGAATGCCTGTCATTGGCACTGAAACTTTAGAATTTGGTGATTACATTTCTAGATGAGTTACTTTTTGTGATCATTCTCTAATGGCATTCTGTAGATTCTACATTGACCTCATTTTAAAAAAAATGTACATATAATTTTCTTCCATGATTTCCCCAGATATTTTATTTGTTTTTTTATTTAATTCCACAATTTTTTTTTCTTTTTAACAGACCAGTAATTCTTGGATTTTTTTTTTTCAGTTTTAACTACAAGTTTGGTTGCTTTCGTTTGTAGAGACCTATACTTCCAATTTTTGGTTGCTTTCATTTGTAGAGACCATAGTTTGGTTGCTTTCGTTTGTAGAGACCATACTTCCAATTTTTCTTTCTTTTTTTTAATTTTGTTCTGATTTTTGGTATTCTATACATTTTTGTTCTCTATTTCCATTTTTCTAAATATCATTGCTCTAAGAGTTTCTGCCCACCTACCCTAACTGTCCAGTTCACTTGATTAATTTTTCCATTCTTCCTTAAGTACTTTGTTCTTCCTTACATAATTTTTCAATTCTTTTATTAAGCATCAAAATTCCTTTGGTAGTTCTTGTGGGTTGTTCTAATTATTATCACAACGTTTTCTTCTTCTGGCAATTTCGCCTTGCTGTTTATCCTACTCCCATATTGTTAACTTATTAATAGAGTCTCATTTTCTTTACTCTTTTCTTTAGTGTCTCTGCTGATTTTTCTCTTAGTTTTTCTTTATGAGGAGTCCCCTCTTTATTTATCTCTGTATTTGTTGAAGAAAAAGGAAAGAAAATTAGGAGTACTGACTGTGGTTCCCCTCATGTAAATCATCACATAAATTATATTTGAAGTCTGCAATACATAGCTCAGGAAAGTGCTAGGATTAGCAGGAGAAAATGACAGAAAAATCTACAAATTTTGCTTGAATCATCAGCTGCTGAAGGTCAAATATTCTTCCTAATTTATTATTTTCAAAATCAATCCAGCCTGCTCTTTTTCTCTTGTTTAATTCAAATTCCAATTTATTGTTCATTTGTGGCATCTGACCAAGTCTCCAAGAGCAGGCATTGTTTGGGCACTTAAAAATAGATTGTATGCATAGTTAGACCAAACTCTTTTGAGTGGTCTTGAACCTTATTACTATTCTTTAATGTCCTGAAGTTTGAATTATTACAATGTCAGCCACAAAAAAAGGACGATATCAAGCAAGTATCTCAAGGGAATTCTACTTTGAATTGTGTTCAACACTGTATCTTCTATGTATATAACAGTGTCAAACATCATTTATCAGAGATCCATTGAATAAGATAATGTGTATTATTATATTTTAAAGGATTTTTAGTAATTGCGATATGAAATATGATGCCTCATGAGAAAAAAGCCTTTAAGGGCATTTTTCGCTTTTACCAATCAAATACTTCTATGGTTAAAAAAATGAGCATAATAGGATCTTGTGTTCTCCATATCTTTCTGTCAGTTGTGTATTGGTTAACTTATAATCTACTGAGGAATACAACTTGCAGAGGTTTACCTATTCTCTTCTAATACCCTTGTAAGGATACCTTTGTATGTGTGAAAATCATTCTCATGAAAATGTTATATAGAGGTACTTAGGCTGTCAGAATGATATTCTGTTGGTGTTGTTGTTGCCTTTTGTGGTAGTAATTAGGTTCAATTCTTCCCCTACCCCTATCCATTTAAAATTTTCCCTTTCTTATATTACATTGAAAATAAATCTTTCAATATTTTATATGGCCATTGTGGTTCTAATGGTTGATTAAATATGGCAACTATGTCTTAAATTTCCAATTGTAAAAGTAATGAATGGGGACGACTATTTGGCCATCAGCAGGGTTTGAAGGTTTTCCATCATTTTCACTCTGCTAATCTTAGTATTATCTTTACCTAAACAATGCTGACTTCAAATATAATTTGTATGAAGAGGAGGGAACCTCAGTTGATAGGCCCAATAAAGTTCAGTAGTGTTAAGCCATAAAAAAATATTAAGAGGCTACTGTGTACCTGGAATTGTGTTAGTTTCCAGGCATAAAAAGACAAACCCTCTAATTAGTTGATTACATATCCTGCAGGTCAAGCCTCTTAGAGGTCAGAATGTGGTTCCCCACTTTGGAGATCACCACAAACTCCAATTGGTGATGTAATAATGAATTTCCTCAGAAAAATCTTGGCTAGATTGTATAGATCTGTTTGTCTTTGGCACAGATATATAATCATAAAACCTATGGAAACTGAAGGCTCTAACACAGTGGAAGAGAAGAGGCCCAAGGTAGAAGGACTGGGGTACCTCCAGAGTAAGGGAGTCTGGTATGGGTAATGGATTGTAGTTAATAGAATTTGTGGTATTTTCAGTTTCAAAATACTATTTTTGTTTTCTGACTTGTGGTAAGTATTTTTATGGCTATATTGTCAGTGTCTCATTGGGGTACTAGTTGAGCTGATGTTTGGGAGTTTAAAAGATTTTGCAGGTTTTTTTAACCTTTTCTCCCCCCATAAATTATGAATGACCACAAAATCAAGAAAGGATCATTTGCATCTAGGTTAGGCCCATGCTTTAAAGAATAATGACTGCTGAGATTTCATTTTTCCAAAAAAGTGTTTACTGAGAGAAAATTATTAGAGACATTACAAGTTAAAACAAATAAAATGACACAGTTTCAGAGAAAGACATTGAACTGATAAGTGTCAATACTTTTTCATTGCTTTTAATCTCGTTGAAGCCTATCCACTCAGAAATTCTGTATTTGACTATAGAATTTGTTTTTTCCCCAAAACATGTATAAAATAGGCAGAGGTGGTACAGTGGATAAAGAGCTGAACCTGGACTCAGGAGGCCCTGATTTCTGATCTGGTTTTAGACAGACTATCTGTGTCTCTGGGAGGGTAAATCACTTAACCTTGGTTTGCTTTAGTTTCATTATCTCTAAAATTGACATAACAATAACACCTTCCTCCCAGGTGATTGTAAAGAAAAAATGAAATAATACTTCTAAAGTGCTTTGCAAAACTGATGTTATGTAAGTTCTCCTCCTCCTTCTCCTCCTCTCTCTTCCTCTTCCTCCTCTTCTTTTTCCTCATTCTCCTCCTCTTCTTCCTCCTCATTTTTTCTCGTATTATAGGATCAAAGACAATTGGGTAAGAAGGGTAGAGATCACCAAGTCTGGGACCCTCATTTGACAAATAAAGAGATTGGTGCCCTAAGAAAAGTAACCTGCCCAAGGTTGTATGTATAGCAAGTATTCAGGAGATGAGTCCAGGTCCTCAGACTCAGAACTTAATGCTCTTTCCATTATATTCTTCCTTAAACTTACTGACAACTGAATTACGTCTCAGAATTTAATATTTTCTCTATTATATTATGCCACAAAATTACCCCAAGGTAAATTAGTTATCACAATCATGTTAGTCACTCTCTATAGGTCCCAGTCTATGCTTTTCTCTCTCCTGTCTTCTTGGCTTCATGTTTGCTCATTAACAGGATAAGGAAGTCTCATCTGATTCATTTGACCCAATCATTATTTGACATCTTCCTGCATCATACTTTTCTTCCATATTCTTTCTCCTCAAAGGAATAATGTATGTAAATGTACTTTGTAGCTCTGAAAGAACTAAACCAAACAAATAAAAATGAATATTGTTGATTTCTCATGAAAAGTTTTCACACAGTCAAGAACATTGATTTCAGGTTTCATAGTTACTTTCCATTATTAGTAGCATTATTTTTACCTTAATTTGTATAGTGGGGGTATTCCCAATGAGGAGTCTCTTTCTACAAATTGTGTTTGGAAGGAGTTACATTAGATTGTCATTTACTATGTGACCACTGATAAGTCACTTAAATGCTGCCTGCTTCAGTTTCCTCAACTGTAAAATGGGAAGCATAATAACACCGACCTTCCAAGGTTGTTGTGAGGATAAAATTTGATAATATTTGTAAAGTGCCTAGCATATAATCTATACTATAAAATGCTAGCTATTATTTTATTAATAATAATACTAAGTATTGCTATTATATAACCACTGAGTTCTTTTCCAATATTTAACTTTGAAATTTATGATGAAAAATACTCTCAGAATTTAAAAAATCAAAATTCAGATTGAAAGGAATGAAGAAGAGTCAACACAACTAAAAATGACCAAACATCAACACTTAAAAATATAGAAAATACATTTGCATTCTAAAAACAGCAACAGAAAAGGTATATTGATATTAGCCCAGGTTTTATAATTTTTTTCAAGACATGAAGTGACATACTAACTTAATTTGAATAATATCTTTTAGATTCAGAACTGGAAAGTGAGTCTCTTCAGTTCTATGGGATAACTATGCTAACTCTTCTATAGAACAGCTCATACTTTGTGGCCCTTTTACTCATTTCATTTTGTAGCATTTGTAATTATAATTATTCAGAATTATTTCCTAAATATTCTTTTATTTCCTCAAAAATATCAGAAACTGTTCTATTACTTAGGTTGGTTTTTTTCCATGTGTTCTGAAACCTTTTATGGTAAGGAAACAGGGAAATGTAGATGTCTCTATATTACAATATCAAAAGCAAATTTGGATTTCTAAAGTAGTCAGAATTCTGATAGCCATGTTTAAAGTTTATACAAAGAGTGTGTTAGGCATTGTTCTTCACTGCCCTTGCCAATAATGACTTTGTTCTAATACTCCTGATGTCTTCTAATAAAGTATGAAATTATTGCCTAACCGTGGGTATTTGTCATACCATTTACACCATATTGATAGTGATTGATGGTCAGTTTATAGATAGGTCATTCAAGTGAGCCTGGAGTCTCTTAAGAGTTGACTTTAAAAGTGGACATAAGAAAGACATGAAGGTTAGAGGATAGGAACTGGAAGAGAGATGAGGCAGGTTTCACAAAGACTTGTAGTTTGTTTCTTAGAAATAGGTGTGTGTGTGTGTGTGTGTGTGCGCGCGCGCGCACACACACACACACACACACACAAGCAATAATTCAGTTAAGTGTTCCTAAAATACACAAAGGGGTTCTTGGACTAAACATCCTAGTCTTGAGAGGAGTTCTTGGACCTAGCCTTTGCCAGAGTGAAGGAAAAGGAAGAAATAGAGACACACAGTATCCGAAACCTTGACTTTTACTAGTATTGTAAGTTACATGTAATGTGTAAGGCCGAGGCCAGGGGAGTGAACTGAGCATCTGACCCTTTCAGTACGAGGTGGGACCTGGGAGATTGGAGGCTGAAGGGAAGATCCTTGGTGGTACTGTCTTAAGGACAGTATAGATTTCTGGGGAGGTGGAACTCACCAGAGAAGATGGAGAAGAATCTCTTGGTTGTTTATGAACTTTAGTGTGAGTCTTTTGTATGAGATTTGTTTTAGGGAGGTCAAGTAAAATAAAGCCCATACTGTAGACATTAAATATTTTAGCCTGGCCCTTAAGAAGCCTTGTCTTTTTTTTTTTTTTTTTCATCTAGATGGTGATAGAAATCAAGCTCTGATTTTCCTAGGGAAAACTCTGGGTGCTCACATAAACCAAATAGATAATGATTGAAATAAGATCGTGCACTTTCAGTTATGTATTCTTACTTCTTTGTGATGACATGACAGAGTTTTAATCTCCTTACCCTTTGGTTGCAATGAATATATTTGAAAAACAGAGCATAAGTCTTCATTGTAATGATATACAACTTCATTAATACAAAATTGCACTTGACATTTTAATTGAAAGAGTGAATGATCCACTTTAGAAGATAGCAAGATAAATTCTTTTAACAATCCAAAATCTTCTAGAATGTAAACTTGAAGTTAAATATCTGAGAAGCCTGATTATCTTTTTTTTCCAAACAATTAGACTATTCACTTATACTCAAATGGTAATTCATTTCATAGTACTTTAATAACTTGAAGAACCCAATTTTATACTAAGGAGTAGCTCACTTATTCCTGGGAAAATTATGGTGAATATTTACTGAGGGCTTGAGAACTCAGTGAGTTAAGACTAATATGTATATATAGACTCACACTTTCTATATTATTTTATTTTATATATTATACTCTTTCAAAAAGCAGTATTGATGAATTTTCTTCTCCATTCAAGTATCATTAAATTTATTATAAAAGCATATATATATATATATGCACTCACATATATATATACACTATGATATATGTATATATGTGTGAATATAGATTATATATATATATATATGTATATATATAACATGCACAGGTATATATTGCATAAATAACAATTAGTTTTAACAATTAATTTAATCATATATGTTGCTAGGTATGGTTGGTGCTACTGTTTATATAGTGTTCTTAATAAGCAACATATTTTGTAATTATTTTATCACAGCATTAGATATCATGTAATCAACTGTTTGTGGCTATCAGCAACAGAAAATAAGACAGGACTTGTCTAACTCTCAAGTAGACTCATAGAATTTAAAACTGGAAGGAACCACAGAGACAATATTCTAAATTTCTCATTCACAAATGGAAAAAAAAAAGTGGATTGAAGAAGTAAAGTGACTTGCATAAGGTCATATAGGTAGCAACTTGAATTTGAACTCAAGTCTTTCATTTTTGTTTGTTCACTTTTTTTCATCCTAAATATAGTGTTCTTTTAATTTCCACATGATTCAGGAACAGTATAGGGAGTTAGGAATTATAGATTTAATTCCCATTTCGGTCACTTACTACCAATGTGATCTTATCAAGTTATCTTGTCATCATTTTCCTCATATGTAAAAGGAGGGGCTTATAATAGATAGCTCTTGAGGACCCAGTCATTTTTACATATATGGTCCTAATAGAGCTCTGTGTCTGTAGTACTTAAAAGGTAATCAGAAGCAAAAATTCAGTGCTGAATCAAACAAACATTCATGACCCAAATCCATGTCAAAACTGAAAGTATAAGAAATAGATGGTAATGATACCTTACTAGGTTTAAGAAACTAGCAGAACATTTGTGAAGCAGACAATAGGAAGAAAAGAGGTAAGATTGGGTAGGAAGAAAGCAGATGAGCTCTGCATGATGTTGGAGAAGACAGGAAAATAGATGTGTCTTTCTCCTATCAAGTCTGCATGCACTAGCCACAATTCTTCCCCCATGCCTCTCAAAAGATCCATTTTGTCTGCATCTAGGAACTTATGGGAAAACCGAGTAAAAAAGAAGAGTATTCATGAAATTTCTCCTCCATTCAAACACCATAAGGTTTATTATGAAAGTTAGAGTATAATTTCACATCTTTGTTGGATTTGGACAAGTTGTGTCTTAGACAAAAATCAGAACATTAAAATTTGTTTAAATGGAAAATCTAACCGTCTGAGATTTGTCTTTAACTATACTAATCAAGTAATAACCCTCCCAGCAAAGGAAATGAACTAGGTTTAAGAAGAACTTTAAAGAATAAGCTTCAACAGGCTATGTTGTTGCAGCTGTTCTGCCATGTGTAATAAAATATGTGAATATGCTTCCTGAATGTGTTCATCATTTGACTTTTTAGTGTCACACTTTATTCAATGAGCATTAGTCCTTATGTCATTCATTCTAATGATGGAGCAAAAATTCTAAAAAAGCAATTATAAAATTGTACTTTATGTATCCTCTCCCCACTCCCCCACCCCCGCCATTGAGTTTTAAATCTTTAAAATTCAGGCATTAGTTTTAACTTGCAATAGGTAATTCTCTTGGACCTTTTCTCATCTCAGGAAGCAGAGTTCACTTATTCTCCAGCAGCCATTCATGCCTAATGAGCTATAAAGCAGAGTATAGAAAAAAGAAGCAATTTAAGAAGAGCTTAGGGGGACAAGAACAGGAGCTTTCTTTTACCTGTGCTTCACCCATGTGTCTCCTCTACCTGACTTTTCCTCAGTTGCTAGGTGATCTAACACAAGTAATTTAACTTCCCCAAAACTTAGTCTTTTATTAAGTGGGAATAATGCTACTTCTTGTGAGGAAAACACTTTGTATATACCTTGATGAACTATATAAAGGTGAACTCTCTCCTTTTTCAAAGTCATATGAAAGCCTTAATTTTCTTAGCACAGTCAACACCATATCCTCTGATAACTAGGCAAATGAGATATACCTCTCTGTATGAATAACAACTTCTTAAACTGTCATACCATTTAGAACTAAGAGGGACCTAAGACATCAGGTAAGAAAAAATCGTCATAGTTAGATGAGAACAACAAGGCCTATATTGGTTAAATAAATTGCCCTAGATCATAAGATACTAAATATTAGGCCTAAGATTGAAGTTTAGTCTCTTTTGATTTCAAACTGTGTTCTATCCATTTCATTGTTACCTCCTAGTAGAACTGCAATAGGGACAGGCATCAGAGCTCTGATTTCCTTAGAACAGAGAACTCCAAGACTGAAAACTCCCTCTATTAATCTAGGTCAGAAACTTCTTGAAAATTTGCCTAGAGCACAGAAAGAATGAGTTATCGAGGGCTATCTTGTGAGGAAAGCTTTCCTCACAACAAGCTATCCACAGCTAATGGATGTATGAAGTGGGTCTTCACACAATAAAGTCAGATCTAAATAATTGTAAAAACTTCAGTTGCTCATAGTTAGGCCAAACTAATATAATAAAAATGACATTTCTGGGGGGCGGCTAGATAGCGCACTGTGTAGAGCACCGGCCCTGGAGTCAGAAGGACCTGAGTTTGGATCCAGCCTCAGACACTGAACACACACAAACAAAAACCTAGCCGTGTGACCTTGGGCAAGTTACTTAACCCCAATTGCCCTCCAAAAAAAAAAAAAAGAATATGGAAAGAAAAATATTAAAAAAAAAGAAACTGGGCATAGACCAATATCTTATACCATATACTAAAATAAAGTCAAAGTGCATTCATTATTTACATATAAAAGCTGATACTTACTGTAAGCAACCTGGAAGAGCAAAGAATAGTTTACCCATAGGATTTATGTAGCAGGGAAGAATTTATGATCAAGCAAGTGATTCAGAGCATTACAATATGCAAAATGAATAATTTTTATTACATTAAATTAAAAAGGTTTTGTACAAACAAAGCCAATGTAACCAAGATTAAGAGGGAAGTAGAAAATTGGGAAAGAATTTTTACAACCAGTATCTCTTATAAAGACCTCATTTCTAAAATATACAGAGAACTAAGTCAAATTTATAAGTATACAAGTCATTCCCCAATTGATAAATGGTCAAAGGATATGATCAGGCAGTTTCCAGAGGAAGAAATCAAAGCTATTTATAATCATATGAAAAAATGCTCTAAATCACTATTCATTAGAGAAATGCAAACCAAAACAACTCTTAGTTACACATCTCACCTCTCATATTGGCTAACATGACAAATAGGAAAACAATATATGCTGAAGAAAATGTGGGAAAATTGGAACTCTAATGCATTGTTGGTAGAGTTGTGAACCATTCTGGAGAAAAAGGGCTATAAAAATGTGCATACACTTTGACCTAGCAATACCACTTCAAGGGCTGTATCCCAAAGACATCATACAAGTAGAAAGAGTACCCTTATGTATAAAAATATTCATAGCAGCTCTTTTTGTGGTGGACAAGAATTGGAAATCAAGGGGATACCCACCAACTGGGCAACGACTAAACAAGTTGTGGTATATGAATGTAATGGAAGACTTTTATGCTACCAGAAACAAGGAGCAGACAGACAATAATAATCTGGAGAGACTTATATAAACTGATGCTGAGTGAGGGAAGGAGAACCAGGAAAGCATCATACACAATTACAGACACACTGTGTCTGTGATGACTAACTTTAATAGACTGGGCTCTTCTCCACAATGCAAGGCTGTAAGGCAACTCCAAAAAACTCATGATGAAAAGGCTATCCACATCCAGAGAAAGAATTGTAGAATCTGAATGCAGATTGAAGCAAATTACTTGCTCTCCCTTTTTGTTTTGGTTTGTTTCTTATTTCTTGTTCATTCCATTGGTTATAATTCTTCTTTACAACTTGACTAATGTTTGGTGTGAAGGTATACGTAGAGCCTATATTGGATTGCATGCCAGGATGGAAGGGCAGGGGGAAGGAGAGGAGGGGGAGAAAATTTTGGAACTCATAAGCTTGTGGAACTGAATGTTGTAAACTAAAAGTAAATAATTTTTTTTTAAAAAAGAAATAGGTCTTGATTCATTCCAAGCTAACCCTGTCTCCATGATGGTATATTGTCATTCTGTGGAACTGGATACTAGGAGATGGGGTCTGCCACAAGTTCTAATACTTGATGAAAGGAGCCATGAATGTAATACTGGAAATGTACCTCATAAAGGTGGTTTTGTGACTGATGGGCATCATTGCTCCCCTTGAAGAAAACAGATATGACAATTTCTGAATTGTTCAGATGAATACTTTGTGTTTTGATAGTTATATTATTGAGCACCTATTGTATTGTACTAGGTACTAAAAAAATCACTCCAGATAAGACTTTACTCTATTATCCTTGGTTTAGAAACAGTGTTTATTTCATCAGGATACTGGGGCAACCTATTGTTATTCTTACATTTTTAATCCAGAAAGTTTTACTTATTGTAAATTTGTGCTCTATGGATTACAATTTTTCCCTTCCAGAGAATTCAAATTAATCAGAGAGCAAAAAATATATTAATATCCACCTGCCCCACCCTGCTTTTTTTAGAATTAGAGAATATCATTTTGAAATAACCTCCAATGGGGCAGCTAGGTGGCACAGTAAATACAGCACCAGCCCTGGAATCAGGAGGACCTGAGTTCAAATTCAACCTCAGGCATAACACAAAAACTAGCCATGTGACCTTGGCCAAGTCACTTAAACCTAATTGCCCTCCAAAAAAAGTGGGAAAAAAGGAAAGACCCTCAAATACCATCTACACCAATTCATACCTGAACAAGAATGCCTTCTACAGCACAGTCATCCAGCCTTTGCTTGAAGACTCCCAGTGAGGTGGAAATCACTACTTCTTAGAGCAACCAGTTTGCTTGCTTCTTTCTTTCTTTCTCTCTTTCTTTCTTTCTCTCTTTCTTTCTTTCTTTCTTTCTTCCTTCCTTCCTTCCTTTCTTTCTTTCTTGTATTTATGGAGTTAATTGTTAAAACTTGTGTAAGACTGGTAGGATAATATATTCTTGCTAATCATCATATATTTTCCTAGATATTCACTAATAATCTGTAAAATAATAAATTCTAGAATTTTAGGAGAAATTGAAGCCAAGCTCACTCACCTCTATATTTCATGCCCTAGTCTCTTTCCATTTTTGAAAATAGTGACTTTACACTTCTTTCATCTTTGGGAACATTTTTTTTTAATAATAGTATTTATATATATATTTGAAACATTTAATGTTACGCCCTTGAATTTCAGATCCCTTTCCTTCCTCCCTTGTCACCCATTCCTTCTTGGGATATAAGTAATTCAGTATATGTTGTACATGTCTAGCTATGCAAAACATTATCATAGTAGATATATTGTACAAGGCTGCTTATAATTCTCTCCCACTCATCCCACCCCCCACCTGGTCCATTCCCTACATGATCCTGTCCCTCTTCTATAGTGGGTACTTCCAACCTCCCCTCACCCCAAGGATGCCCTCCCATCCATCATCCCTCCTCTCATTCCCCTTCCCCCTATCCTGCTGCAGGTTGAGATATCCCATTTAGTATGTATGTCATTTTCTCCCTGAACCAAATTCAATGTGAATGTGGTTTTGCCTTTTTAGCCTTCCTTATTCTCCCCCCTCCTTTGCAACCACTTCCCCTTGCTTCTTCTACATGGGATAGTTTACCCTACCCTGTCTCTCCCCATCTCCTCTTGCCACTTTCCTCTCTCACCTCATAATTTCATCCCTTGAGTACTCTCCCTTCCCAACAAAATCAACCTATGCCCTCTATCCATATATAACTGTAACCATATACACATACATTCACATATGTATTTGTATGACCACACCCTCTTCTTCCATTATTTTCATAGTGGGAAAGATATCATCAGTCACAGATATTGCTTTTCCATATAGGAATGTAAATAGTTCAACTTTGATAAGTTCCTTTTGATTTCTTTTCCCTGATTACCTTCTCAGGCATCTCTTGCTTCTTGTGTCTGGATGTCAAATTTTCTATTCAACTCTGGTTTTTTCCTCAAGAATGCTTGAAAGTCCTCTATTCACTGAATGACCATATTTTCCCCTGAAACAAAATACTCAGTTTTGCTGGGTAGGTGACCTTGGGTTCATTCCCAGTTCTTTTGCCCTCTGGAATATCATATTCCATGCCCTTCGATCCCTCAGTGTAGAAGCTGCCAGGTCCTGGGCTATTCTGATTGTGTTTCCACAATATTGAAATTGTTTCTTCCTGGCTGCTTGGAATATTTTCTCCTTGATCTGGGGATTCTAGAACCTGGCTATAATATTCCTGGGAGTTTTCTTTTTGGGATCTTTTTCAGGAGGTGATCTGTGGATTCTTTCCACCTCTATTTTGCCCTCTGGATCTAAAACATCAGGGCAATTTTCCTTGAGAGTTTCTTGAAGGGTGATTTCTAGGTTCTTTCTTTGATCATGGCTTTCAGGTAGTCCAATAATTTTTAAATTGTCTCTCCTGGATCTATTTTCCAGGTCAGTGGTTTCCCATGAGATATTTCACATTGCCTTCTAATCTTTCATTTGTTTGGATCTGCTTAACAGCATCTTGATTTCTCATAAAGTCATTAGCTTCCATTTGCTCCAGTCTAACTCTGAAGGAATGAATCTCCTCAGTGAACTTTTGAGATTCTTTTTCCATCTGGCAAATTCGACTTTTTAAGGCATTCTTCTCCTCAATTCCCTTTTGGGCCTCCTTTGCCATTTGAGCTAGTCTATTTTTTAAGGTGTTGTTTTCCTCAGTCAGGCTGTTGACCCTCATTTCATACTTTTCCTGCATCCTTCTCATTTCTCTTTCCAATTTTTCCTCCACTTCTCTTATTTGATTTTTAAAGTCCTTCTTAAGGTCCTCTATGGCCTGCAACCCAGTCATGTTTTCCCCTGGGGCTTTTGGAGCAGGACTTCTGACCTCACAGTCCTTTTCCTGCTCTATGCCCCCAAAATAGGAGTCTAGGGTTGCATTTTTCTGTTTCCTTTGCCTTGGCATGTTGCCACTTAATTACTTGACTTTTGGGCTTGTTGCCACACTATGGCTTTAAGGCCAGCTAGAGGAATTTTCGTCCCGAACGTGTGGGGGGCAACTTCCGTTTCTGGCAAGCTGTAAACACACCCACAACTTCCACCCTAGATCACAATCCAGATCCAGGGAGGTTAAAGCAAGAGCGATTACCCCCCAAGACTGATCGCTGGATCTCCCCACGATTTGTAGGCTGGGAGCCGGAGCTGCCTCTGAAAACTACACAGTGGTGTGTCTCCTCAGCAGCTTCTAGCCCCCAGGGGAGGGAGCTGACGCATTCCCCAAATACAGGTCCCAAAGTCCATAGGACACTAACCTCTTACTTTGTCCTAGGCATGTCTATGTTGATAATTCTGGCGTCTCCACAGTTCCTGGTGTTCTGGGGTTCCTCCAGCCGGCTGCTGGCCCTGCCGCCCTTGGGAACATTTTTTAAAAAGTTATTCTTCAAAATCTTTCAATGATTACTTCAAGTGGTTCAAAATAACAACTACTTGTTCATTTAGTATTCTTGGATGTCATTTATCAGAGCCTAAATCCTTGAATTATTGAGTAACAGTTGTGTTTTCTCTTGCTATCCCCCTGCTTATCTTGGGCATTAATTCTCTACTAACCATTTTTGTTCTGACCTTTAAAGTTCAAAGATTATTTATTTGGTACAGAAAACAAAAGCAAAATCAGAACTGAGTAGTTTTGCCTTCTACCAATTGTCCATTAACATCCCACCCACCAGTAGCAGGAGTCTGGTATACTGGAGTACATGGGGTATGGGCTGGGTAAACCAACCCATCTGGCCTGTACTCAATATACTCCTATGTTCTATCACTACTTTAATCTTCCCCCTTGTCTCCAGTCTAGCTACACACACACACACACACACACACACACACACACACACACACAGTTTTTTTCCTCTCAGCATTACTCACTGTCCTCAGTTAATTTCATATCTCAGTAGTACTCTTATAGGGTAATGCCATATTATTGCATTTCTTTTGAATTACCTGATTCTATCTTTGGTTCATGTATTTTAAAAAAATCTAAGTACCCCTAGGAGTTCCCTGTGCATCCACATCAGATGAACTTACTATCTTTTTATACAACTCTTCTTTTTCCTCCCTGTTATAACTTTGAGCTTACAGAATTTTATTCTTGACATCTTCCCATTCCTGCTGTGCTAATTATGCAATAAAATATTAGACTACAGGATCCTATCAATTCTTTCTTTGAAACCTTTGAAATCTGTTATTCCCAAATCTAGTTTCCATGTCAAACTATGCCCAGTTTTCTTTTCCTTTTCTTTCACAAATTCTAAAATAGTGTTCACTTACCCCCAAGGTTCCCATCATTTCCACTTCAGCAACAAGAGTGTTTAACGCAGAGTGATCCACCCTAGGGAGAATAGTTTCCACAGGCCAGTGGTAGTTGGGGATGTTTTCTGCAGGACAGAGCCCTTGTTCTTTAATCACAGATAATAATGAAGTTTTTGTCATATTAAAGAGGAAAGAAAGAGAAACATTGAGAACAGTTTGGGATGATGACTGTGCTGTCTCTCAGGTCCGGTGACAAGATGACTACAATGGGCAGCTTTCAGAACTACATATGGTCTTCCTTCCAAGGGAGTTGATTAAGCGACTCCGGATGAAATTGAAATCCTGTGATTTGACCTTTGTCTGGCCTGGGAGGGCTGCAATTCGCATAACAATTTCCTTTTGTTCTTTGTTTGGAGTTATTAATCCAACATGAGCCTCGAATTAATCAGGGGTAGTACATTGCTACATTTCTAATTCACAGCTCCACTGCTTGTGTCTTTTTTAATTAAGGCCGAATGATAGCAGGCTTTGCCCTGATTGCAACACTTGCTAACCACACATTGAGGGATGAAGAGGCTAAATAGGCAGAATGAGATTACTTCAAGATTTCACTTAATTGTTTTCTTCCTTTAAGTAAAGAGCAATGAACGAGCATTTTAAATTCTGGTCCAGGAGTGTTTCTTTTGTGTGTGCCTTACTTGTCTTTGGTATAGGGTAAGAAGAAGTTAGGACACTTACAGTCATGACTCCAGAAATAATGGCTAAAAGACTTTTAAAACTCAGGTTTTCAGTTATTGACTTAAACTGTGTCTCCCTTCTCCATGGGAGGTTAATGATGGTGGTAGAGCTAGTTCTCTGGATTTGCATCAGATTTGACCTCACTGATGTACTTAGAATTTTTATTATTGATTATTAAAGCATTTAAAGACTTCTTGACATTGAGAAGTCCAAGCTTTGTGAGAATAAGTACACTGTAAAATCGTATGACCCCTGCCAACCCAGAATTCAATATAATATAAGCCTGTCACTGACCCATTTCAGAGGAGTTTAATAACTGGCATGACCTCATTATTGTGGTGTTTCTCCTCTATCATCCTTCTAAGCATATTCTCCTACAGCCTGAAATTTAAGGGTGGGGCACTACTTTTTTTCTTTAAAAAATAAATTATTTTCTCAAATAGTTGTCTGCTTGTTTTTCTCACTCCATCTCCTGTAATTCAAGTGGAGAAGCATAGTGAAGGCATATATATATTTATCACATAACTATGAAATAAATGTGAGGTTATAACCCATCAGGCGATTCTTTTATGTAAATGTGAGAGACATTTAGAAAGTATACCGACTTTTCAAGGCATTTAGAAAATTTAGAAAATTACCCATCTAGTAAACTTTCAAGGGTGCTTAGTTTCTTTCTGGGGAAAAATTTACTTACTTTAGCATGTCTAACTCAATATTATAATATACTTATTTATATAACATAAAATGTACTAGATTTGTATACAGAAGATGTTAATTCATACCCAAGATTCTATATTCATGTGACCATGAACAAATCACTACTCTCTGTGTTTCAGTTTTACTTTTGCAAAATGGGAATAATAAGACTTATACAATCTACTTCACAGGGTTATTATGAGGAAAATGCTTTGTCAAGTTTGAAGCTATATGCAAATAGAATATTTTAATATTATGTATAATTAATAGTCTGTAGTCATATATTGTCTTTACTTTCAAATAATGTATAATTTTTATCTATAAAGACAGGGGCAGGACCTATGGTTTAATTGGTATAGGGAGCTAACATGTCAGCACCTTCACTGTAACTTATAGTTTTAGCAAAGTAGAGCCATGAGAGAAAAAAAAAACACAACATTTTTTCCAGCAACAAACAGCTATATGTTCCAGAGGTGCAATCTGAACCCCAGTCTTACTGGCTTCATGGCCTGCTCTCTCTCCACTTCCAAGACATCATGCTGCCTCCTTTTTTCTCCAGCAAGTACAGCCATATCTCAATTTGGGCTCTCTTCTTCAGCGTCTATGCATTTTGACCATGTGTATGGATTAGAAATCTATGTGATTTGTTTATATTATATTAATGAATTTTTACAATATAATAATATAATATAATATAAATTACATTATATATTATATTAATGAATAGATCAATATAAAATATTTTCTTAACTCCATTAATATATGTATGATCATGACATGAAGTAGATTTGTTATGTGGATGAGCAATTGATGCCACTGCATTTAAAAGATAAAAATTCAAACCTGTGTTCCAAGCCCTGTTTGGACATTTTGCCTCTTAGAATAATCCTTTGTTTCTTTCAAAATTAATCTCAGGTGACTTCAACATAAAGTTTTCCCTAATATAACCCAAATTGGTACACTCATCATGACCTTGTATGAATTTTGTGTGTGTGTGTATGTATATATATATATATATATATATATATATGTACATATATACATATAGCTATCATCTGTCAATTGAAAAGTAATCATCCATCTATCTATCCATGTTTTATCACCTTATGTAAAGCAAATACTCTGAGAGAAGGGACTGTTCCATCTTTGGTTTTGTTTTCCTAAATCCTAAAATCAGTCATTTTAAGTCGTGTCTAACTCTGTGACCCTATTGGGGGTTTTCTTGGCAAAGATACTAAAGTAGTCTACCATTCCTTCTCTAGCTCATTTTACATGTGAAGAAACTAAAGGAAACAGTTAACTGACTTGCCTAGGGTCACACAGCTAGTAATTGTCTTGAGGACAGATTTCAACTCTGGAAGATGAATCTTCCTGACTCCAGGCCCAGCACTCTTTCCACTGTGCTGTGTAGCTGCCCACCTAGCACCTATTAGTTGCTTGATATTAATAGTCTGTAGACATATATTGCCTTTACTTTTAAATTGTGTATAATTTTTTCTCTAAAGACAGGGGCTGGACCTATCAGTGCTGATTGATTGATCACCTTGTCACATTACATAATCTTACCAAATCTCAGTTTCTTTATCTAGAAAATGAAGTCATTATGTCATATGATCTCAAAGATTGTGAATTTGTCCATTTTTACTCGTAAGAAACTATGAATTTAAACTCCAGAGAAGCTGTCTTCCTATAAATTATCTTCATTTCTAGGT
>WOXC01000586.1:260000-407500 GCA_011680675.1 Gymnobelideus leadbeateri
CGTACTTACCGGGCTTCTTTTCCTCTGTAAGTTAGGGGGTCTCAGGGGAGTAGAAAGATGAAAGAGATAAGCCCCAAAGTTGTCAAAGGTCATGACCTTGCCACACAAAGCCAGCAGTTTTACTTCTAAATCCCCTTCTCCCCAAAAGCACTTAATGAAATAATATACTGTGCTTCTCAACACCCCGCAGTCTCTATTAAGCAGGCCCCCAAGATTGTGAATTTTAGGAGTCACTTAAAATTTGTGATTAAACAATCAGTAGCTTAAGGAAGCTACAATATGGCCTTGCTTTCTGTCTAGGCAAGTTAAACTTTTTGTTTGTTTCTTTCAAGTGACTTCCACAATATATAAGAACTTGGTCGTGATTAATGCAGAAATCAGTCTGCTCCATGAGCCCTCTCCTCAGCTCTCCTTAAAGGAGCAGCTTAAAACCAGTCAATTTAGACTTCTCTGTTGTCCATCAAACTTTTTTTAAGCTTTTCGAGGATTGGTGTTTAGTTTGAGGAGGCCTGATGGATATAGTGCTGCCATGCTGTTGGCTGCTACTTGAGAATAGCACAAAGACAGTGCCAGGTTAAAAGCCTCATCTGTTTTCCGGAGTTCTTGAACTGGAGACTAGATGCACAGTTGTCTGATGAGCATATAGCTTTGAGCGTCATGCTTTTCCTCATGGGTGGCGTGCCATCATGCATGGTGTCTATCTGGTAACAACACGCATGAGGACATCAAATTACAGAAGTCTAGAAGAAAGCAGTGTTGGTTTACGTGAAAGTTCCAGCCACAGAACATACTGCTTAAGGCAGAATGAGAAGCATGTGGTCTCCTTTATAGATAACAATGAATGGCTCTATATGTCTGAACACATGGAAGCATGCATGTGTCCTCTTCCCAAAGGAAGTTAGTTCTTAGAGGGGGGCAAATGTATCTTTTTGCTAAAACTGCTAAGTCATCACATGTGAATTTGGTAAGTATGTATCCTATATGTATGTATACACCCTAAAATGGGTGTCTCTCTGCTTACTAACAAATGGGCCAAAACGAACTTGTAAGTAGGTAGAATTCATGATGATGTTCTTGTCTTTCATTTAACTGCACTATCATTTTATGAAACTGATAACCTTTATACCTGTTCTTACATTCATCATCCCATAGAATAGGTCCAAAGATATCCAAATTCGGTTTCTGCCAAATAAGAACACAAACACAGGAAATAAACACAAACATTTAATTTTTTAATCTGATGCCAAGGACACAGAAAGTTGTTGAGTCAGTGTATATCAGTCTAATTCCTTGCAAAATTCATTGGATAATCAGGGATAAGAAGCAGGACAGGAAAAAAACAAACAAACAAACCCTTTTCTCCAAAACTACATTTCCAGCTTTCTAGCTAGGGTTTTCATGACAACAGCCCATACTTCATGCTCTAAGGACCAATTCCCCAAAAGATTAGCTTCCCAAACTTGTACCACAACTACTTTGCTTCACTCTTAATTTCCTTAATTTATCCAAGTTCCTAGAAGAACAAAATCAAAATTAGTTCATTAAAATAAACATGTACCTAAAGCCAGCCCACATTAATCTTTCAATAAAGAGGACAAATCAATGAATACCAAATATATTAAAGGTTGAAAAAATCTTATCAGCTATTTACAAAACTAAGCTAATTGTTTCATGGAGAGCAAGCACACTTAACATCACCACTCAATTTGCAAGAAATTGCATTTAGGCACAGAATTTCCCCTAACTTTGACCATGGATCTTCTCTTTATTTGCAAAATGTCATTCTTTAGCAAATGAGCCATGATGTATATTTAGGAACCCAGTTATATTCTTCTTCCTTTCATCTACAGTCAAGATTATATGGAAGTCACTTTACTGAATTGTAAAGTTTGGACCTGTTTGGAGAAGCTCATTACCACGTAAGGTATGGAATGACAATTTTCAGCAACAGCAGAGATATCCCAAAGGTCATCTAAGAAGTTATATTGAAGCTCATTCTGCTTCATACCCACACCAACAAGATTAAAGATCCTTGAAATATCGAAAATCTTTGGACCTGTTTGTATAGCAGAATGAGACAAAAAGTAGAGCATGAATGGAACACAAAAGCTGCTATTGCCTTGAAAAGGTTCTTTGTCTTAAGCTTTTTTATCCTACTGAAAAATATTTGAGTTATAATAGGTACTGAAGATACTGGCTTTCACCTTTCTTTTTGGTGATAATGATAACCAGAACTTATAAAGACATTTATCGTTTTCAAAGTGCCTTACATGTATTGTATTTTGGGAGTTATCTCTTTTACAGATGAGGAAACTAACTCTTAAAGAGATCAACTAACTTATGCAGGATCAAATAACTGTTAAATATTAAATACCTGAGGTAGGATTGGAACTCAAGTCATCCTAACTTTACATCTTCCCACTGCATCACATAGCTGCCTCCAAGTAAAAGAAAGCTGAATCAATCCCCAGTTCTCTATGAAGTCATATATGGAGCCCCTAAAATCTCTTGCTCAATCAATCCATCCATTCATCAATCAATCAATCAAAATTATTAAGCACCTGCTGTGTTCCAGGCCCTGTAGTAAGTGTTAGGGATGCAAAAAGAAGTAAAAGATCTTCCCTGCACTCAAATAATTTATAATCTAATGGAGGATACAAAATTCAAAAATATATAAAGCAAACTATATATGGAATAAATAGGAAATAATTATCAGAGGGGAGGCACTGGACTTAAGAGGGGAAGGTATCCAGTAAAAGATAGGATTTTAGTTGGGAAATTTAAGGAAGCCATACTCAGCTGGTAGATGGTCATAGATAGGTGTGTGATAATTTGAAGACACTTTGTCATACAGATAAAAGAATTCTATACACTTTAACTATGGAATTTCATTATTTCAGGTGTGGCAATGAAGCCATCTTCAGAAGGAAAGATTAAACCTCTTTAGCCGGAGAGTAGATTATTATAATCAACAACTGAATGGAATAGAATTCATGCAAAATATATATACACATACAAAAATATAATGTATCACCAAAATAAAAATGGCATGTAACATATAAAATACATTATGTTTGTATTAATATGTAATAACATATAACCATAACACAAATGATACAAATATATAACATTTATTTTTATTATGATATTAGCCCAATATTGCTGCTACCCAACATAATACTTCTCTATGTTTCTCTCTTCTTGAATATTATGATTCTCAATAAGAACTTGAGATTTTCATCTCCTAGAAAGATCTACATTTCAGAAACACTTTTCCTGAGAAATTGACTCCAAATGGAGAAGGGGAAGAATGCGACCTACTGATTTCCCCTACTGAAGCATGTCAGGATTTCCTTGGAGGTTTCCCAGACAAGACCTGGCATTGCCTGGAACTGCTTAGTTACCCAGAATTCACATGATCAAACAAAGCTCAGGGTTATATGGTGATAGCCTGGAATCATATGGATATAATGTTGATTCCAAAAAGTGGGTGTTTATTATAAAGACATGTTCATTTAGTTCAATATTTTCAAATGCATACAATTTAACAAATATTTATTAAGTACCTGTTCTAGGAACTGTGGGCACAAAGATGAAAGAAAATATAGCCCTTCCTCTCAAGATACTAGCATAATAAGGGAATAATACAAGTATCCAAATAACTAGGATATAAGTTAAATGTTTTAAATAAAAAGGAAAAGAGCAGACAAGGTGCTTTGATAAATTTGAGGGAAGAGAAATAATTTATTTTTGAGTGAATCAGAGAAGGCATCATGGAGAAAGTGGACTTTAGAGATGAGAAATTTCAACAGGTTAGGGAGAAAGAGGAAGAGTTTTTTTTTTTCTAAGCATGGAGGAGTGGATAGAGCTGTAAGAACAACAGTAGAACAAATATAATTAATTTACTTGAATTATAAAGTATGAGAGAACATAGAGAGATAAGATCAGAAAGGTAGGTTACAGCCAGATTTTGGAGAGATAGGATAAAAAGTTTATACTCCTTTGCATTTTCATTATTCTGGAGATAATGGAAAGCCTCTGAAAGTGTTGGAGTAGAGGAATAATGTGATTAGAACAATATATCTGGAAGACTACACAGACATCATTGTGAAGAAAGAATTGAAGAGTAGAGATTAGAGGCAGAAAGGTGAGTTAAGAAGATATTACCATCATCCAGGTGAGAGATAATGAAGGTAGAGATCTTGGGTGGTTGTAATGGGAGTAGAAAGGAGATGGATAAATCTGAGAGTTAATTTGGAGGTAGAATCAGCAAGTCCTAGCAACTCACTGGGCTTGGTATCTGAGAGAGAGATAAAGATGAAATCAAATCTTATTTGTTTGCTCATTGCAAAGGGAAATAGGAAAATCTTGTGCATATTAGGGATATTTTGAAGGGGGAGAATTTCTTATGAAATAGAAAAAAACTATCTCCTAATAACAGCCATTTCTACAGTGCTTTAAAGTCAGTAAAGTGGTTTATATGTTTTATCTCATTTGAGTCTCACAAAAACCCTGTCAGATAGGTGCTATAGGTATAATTATATTCCTCGTACTGAAAAACAAACTGAAGCTGAAAAAAAATTAAGTGACTTGCCCAAGTTTATGCATCTAATAGGTATCGGAGGAGAATTCAAATCCAGGCCTTTCTGAGTCCAGCACTGTATCTTCTAAGATTTATTATCTCTCCATCAAAAACCATATTTTGCTACCTTAAATTTCCATTTTGGAATGCTCATGTATACATTTCCCTTGTTGATTATACCAGATAGTAGAAAAGAAAAAATGGACTGAGGGGAGATCTAGAGGCACACTAAACTCTTGTCTCTAAAGTAACAGGCCCAAACTTAAAAGAAAAAAATTATTGTTATTAAAATCATACTTCCAAGTGGGAGAAGGAAAATCTATTTAACATCTACTAAAGGTTAACTTAATTTATTGACTAGTTAAATAAAGTTACAAATAATAGGATATTATTTTAGAAAGAAGTTAGGACCTAGTACAATTTCTTGCATTTTTCAGGGGAAAGAATGGTGTTGTGCAACAATCACAAAAAAATTCTTAAAGTAAAACAATAATAAATAGCATATGGTCTGATCACAAATAAATGAATACTGTCCCCAATATCTTAGGGCAGTTTGAAGTTTTAATATCTAAAAATTGCAATAAAATTTTTGAAAAACATCATTATATTAATGGAGTTAGGAAAATATATCTACACTCCTGTACTCATTCATATAAAACTTTTGATTGAAAAAATGAACAAATATGTGTGTAGTAACTGAATTACTTTATTGTGAATTTGAAACTCTGGGATCCAATTTCAAATTGCTGATCACTACTATTGTAATTGCTAGTCAAGTTTTCCGTAGCATACTTACTTTATTTAGTGTGGTCAGCATGGAATCATGGATAAAGTGTTAGACTCAGAATCAGAAAGATATAGGTTCACTTCCCACCTTCAGCATTTACTAATGGGGTGGCTAATGAATGTGGTGCAGTGAATAGAGCACCAGCCCTGGAGTCAGGAGGACCTGAGTTCAAATCCGGCTTCAGACACTTAACACAAAAACTAGCTGGGTGACCTTGGGCATGTCACTTAACCCCAATTGCCCTCCAAAAAAAAAATAAGCAAAAAACCCAAACCTATTTACTAGGTATGTAATGATGGAAAAGTCCCTTAATCTCTCTGGGGTTTATTTTCCTCATTTGTAAAATGACAGTAACAATACATGTGGTATGAACCTCATAGGATTGTTGTGAGGCTCAAATGAGCTAATATCTGAAAAGAGCTTTGCAAATTCCAAAGTACCATATAAATATCTGCTATATTTATAATTATCATAACAAACAAAAAGGGAATAACACCCTTTTCTTTTTTCTCTAGTATTATGACAGAATAAATGTTCTGTGCTTAGTATAACCTAGTTTGTTAGAGACTAGAAACCCAAGTTTAAAGAAGAGAGTTTTTGATTTAATGTGTTGCCTTATCCATGCTTATCCAAACTGAACCTCCTTACCTATTACAGTTTATCTATCCCTAATTGTTCATTTGGAGCAGTCATCATTAACCTGTGCCTCCAGTGTTAGGGTGATTCCGCCTCCAATCACCTCCTCAACTCAGGCATGAATCAGGTTGCAGGCACAGCAAGCAGAATGAGCAACAAAGGGGTTGTTACTACAAAGGGACAACTTTGTAAATGGGACAGAGCTGCCAATATCTCTTCCCACTCTACAAATTAGAAACTGCTAGAAGGAAAGAGGAAGAACCCTCCTCTTTTGTAGTAGCCAAGAAAGGAGACTGTGGAATACACAGTGTATAATTGTGTGTGCAATATATAATTCTATCCACACTGTATGAGAAAAGAATGAGATATATTTGAGATGGTTTATACTGTACGTTAGTAAACGTCCATTAATCTGGCTACATATATTTGGGTCAAGGGAATGACCTTGTATTTTTTAATTAAAATATTACCCAAACTGCACTTCCTATAGAGGATTCTTAGAGTTTTTTTTTTAATATTGATTATATGCTTTAAAATTTTTTCAGTGAGCTTCTATTATAGTTTCTTAAAAGAAAAAAAATCCCCATACATTTTTGAAGTAGAGCATTTCTATTAACTGATATATTATTTATTCCTTTTATTTTTATATGGAAGAAAGAAGTTAAAGTTGGATGTTATATAATAATTTGGCTCTTGGTCAATTTTTCAACCCAGATAGCTTTACTGCTCTTTTAAATTCTCATTTCCAATTAATAAGGAACAGAGACTCACTTGCAGTTATGCAGAATGCAGTGGCAGTGTTAATTGGAACCTAAGAATACTTAGACTTCTTTCTTTTTTAATCTTATTTATTTTTTTTAATTTTCAACATTCATTTCCACAAGATTTTGAGTTAGAAATTTTCTTGCTGTCTTTTCCCTACCCCCGCCCCAAGATAGCAAGCCTACTGAATACCCTTTTCCCCAATCTGCTCTCTCTTATATCCTCCCTCATCTCTTCCCCCCCAACCTTATAGTAGGGAAAGATGGGTTTCTAAACACCAGTGCCTGTATATCTTATTTCCCAGTTGCCTACAACAAACATTTTTTTTTATTTTTTAAGCAAATGCTTTATTAACTTCTGTTTTACATCATTCATTTCCGCCAGATTTTGAGTTACAATTTTTCCCCCATTTTTCCCCTACCCACCATCCAAGAATATCAGTCCCACAAGATATCGCTTCCTCCATCCTGCTCTCTCCAATATCTTCTCCCATACCCCCTTCGACTTTTCCATTAGAGCAAGGTGAATCTCTGTGCCCCAATGCCTGCACATCTTATCTCCCAATTACATGCAAAAGAGTATAAATAATAGTATTTATATATATTTGAAACATTTAATTTTAAGACCTCGAATTTCAGATCCATTCCCTTCCTCCCTTGTCACCCATTCCCTCTGGGAAGATAAGTAATTCAGTATATGTTGTATATGTCTAGCTGTGCAAAACATTACCATAGTAGATACATTGTACAAGGCTGCTTATAATTTGCTCCCACCCATCCCACCCCCCACCTGGTCCATTCCCTACTTGAACCTGTCCCTCTTCTATAGTGGGTACTTCCAACCTCCCCACCTCCAAGAATGCCCTCCCATCCATCATCCCTCCTCTCATCCCCCTCCCCCCTATTCTGCTGCAGGTTGAGATATCCCATTTAGTATGTATGTTATTCTCTCCCTGAACCAGATTCAATGAGAATGTGGTTTTGCCTTTTTTGCCTTCCTATTCTCCCCCTCCCCTGCAGCCACTTCACCTTGCTTCTTCTACATGAGATAGTTTACCCTACCCTGTCTCTCCCCTTCTCCTCTTGCCACTTTCCTCTCTCACCTCATAATTTCACCCCATAAGTATCATCCCTTCCCAACAAATTCAACCTATGCCCTCTATTCATGTATAACTGTAAACATATATACACACATTCACATATGTATTCATGTGACCATATACCCTTTTTCCATTATTTTCTTACTGAGAAAGGTTTCATCAGTCACAGTTATTGTTTTTCCATGTAGGAATGTAAATAGGTTAACTTTGATAAGTTCCTTTTGATTTCTTTTCCCTGATTACCTTCTCAGGTATCTCTTGCTTCTTGTATCTGGGTGTCAAATTTTCTATTCAACTCTGGTTTTTTTCCTCAAGAATGCTTGAAAGTCGGGGGGCGGAGCCAAGATGGCGGAGTAGAAACAGCTCCTCCAAGCCTCTCTGCCCCCAGATTCCCCCCAAACTATGTAAAAGGGGACTCTGAACAACTTCTGGAGCCCCAGCACCCACAGAACGACACAGAGAAGATAACCTCCTGCTGAGGACAGCCCAGCAGCCCTGCAGGAAGGACCTGGCAGCTTCTACACTGAGGGATCGAAGGGCATGGAATACGATATTCCAGAGGGCAAAAGAACTGGGAATGAACCCAAGGGTCACCTACCCAGCAAAACTGAGTATTCTGTTTCAGGGGAAAATATGGTCATTCAGTGGAATAGAGGACTTTCAAGCATTCTTGAGGAAAAAACCAGAATTGAATAGAAAATTTGACATCCAGACACAAGAAGGAAGAGATGCCTGAGAAGGTAATCAGGGAAAAGAAATCAAAAGGAACTTATCAAAGTTGAACTATTTACATTCCTATATGGAAAAGCAATAACTGTGACTGATGATATCTTTCTCACTATGAAAATAATGGAAGAAGGGTTTGTGGTCATATGAATACATATGTGAATGTGTGTGTATATGGTTACAGTTATATATGGATAGAGGGCATAGGTTGAATTTGTTGGGAAGGGAGAATACTCAAGGGATGAAATTATGAGGTGAGAGAGGAAAGTGGCAAGAGGAGATGGGGAGAGACAGGGTAGGGTAAACTATCTCATGTAGGGGAAGTGGTTGCAAAGGAGGAGGAGAATAAGGAAGGCTAAAAGGCAAAACCACATTCACATTGAATTTGGTTCAGGGAGAAAATGATATACATACTAAATGGGATATCTCAACCTGCAGCAGGATAGGGGGAAGGGGGATGAGAGGAGGGATGATGGATGGGAGGGCATCCTTGAGGTGAGGGGAGGTTGGAAGTACCCACTATAGAAGAGGGACAGGATCATGTAGGGAATGGACCAGGTGGGGGTGGGATGAGTGGGAGGGAATTATAAGCATCCTTGTACAATATATCTACTATGATAATGTTTTGCATAGCTAGACATGTACAACATATACTGAATTACTTATCTCCCCAGAGGGAATGGGTGACAAGGGAAGAAGGAAATGGATCTGAAATTTGAGGTCGTAACATTAAATGTTTCAAATATATATAAATACTATTATTAATACTCTTTCGCTTGTAATAGGGAGATAAGATGTGCAGGCATTGGGACACAAAGATTCACCTTCCTCTAATGGAAAAGTCGATGGCGGTATGGGAGAAGGTATGGGAGAGAGCAGATTGGAGGAAGTGATATCTTGTGGGACTACTATTCTGGGAGGTTGGGTAGGGGAATAATGGGGGGAAAATGATTGTAACTCAAAATCTGGTGGAAATGAATGATGTAAAACAGAAGTTAATAAAGCATTTGTTTAAAGTTAAAAAAAATAAAAACAGAAACAAACAAACAAACAAAAAGAATGCTTGAAAGTCCTCTATTCCACTGAATGACCATATTTCCCCCTGAAACAAAATACTCAGTTTTGCTGGGTAGGTGACCCTTGTGTTCAGTCCCAGCTCTTTTGCCCTCTGGAATATCATATTCCATGCCCTTCAGTCCCCCAGTGTAGAAGCTGCCAGGTTCTAGGCTATTCTGATTGTGTTTCCACAATATTGAAATTATTTCTTCCTGGATGCTTGGAGTATTTTCTCCTTGATCTGGGGATTCTGGAACCTGGCTATAATATTCCTGGGAGTTTTCTTTTTGGGATCTTTTTCAGGAGGTGATCTGTGGAGTCTTTCCACCTCTATTTTGCCCTCTGGATCTAAAACATCAGGGCAGTTTTCCTTGAGAATTTCTTGTAGGGTGATTTCTAGGTTCTTTCTTTGATCATGGCTTTCAGGTAGTCCAATAATTTTTAAATTATCTCTCCTGGATCTATTTTCTAGGTCAGTGGTTTTTCCCATGAGATATTTCACATTGCCTTCTATTCTTTTATTTGTTTGGATCTGTTTAACAGCATCTTGATTTCTCAAAAAATCATTAGCTTCCATTTGCTCCAGTCTAACTCTGAAAGAATGAATCACCTCAGTGAGCTTTTGAGATTCTTTTTCCATCTGGCAAATTCGGCTTTTTAAGGCATCCTTTTCCTCATTGCCCTTTTGGGCCCCTTTGCCAGTCTATTTTTTATTTTTATTTTTTTTAAACAAATGCTTTATTAACTTCTGTTTTACATCATTCATTTCTGCCAGGTTTTGAGTTACAATCATTTTTCCCCCATTATTCCCCTACCCAACCTCCCAGAATAGTAGTCCCACAAGATATCGCTTCCTTCAGTCTACTCTCTCCCATACCTTCTCCCATACCCCCATCGACTTTTCCATTAGGCGAAGGTGAGTCTTTGTGTCCCAATGCCTGTACATCTTATCTCCCTATTACACACAAAAGAGTATTAATAATAGTATTTATATATATTTGAAACATTTAATGTTATGACCTCGAATTTCAGATCCATTTCCTTCCTCCCTTGTCACCCATTCCCTCTTGGGAGATAAGTAATTCGGTATATGTTGTACATGTCTAGCTATGCAAAACATTATCATAGTAGATATATTGTACAAGGATGCTTATAATTCCCTCCCACTCATCCCACCCCCCACCTGGTCCCTTCCCTACATGATGCTGTCCCACTTCTGTAGTGTGTACTTCCAACCTCCCCTCCCCCTGCCAGTCTATTTTTTAAGCTGTTATTTTCCTCAGTCAGGCTGTTGATCCTCATTTCATACTTTTCCTGCATCCTCATTTCTCTTCCCAATTTTTCCTCCACTTCTCTTATTTGATTTTTAAAGTCCTCCTTAAAGTCCTCTATGGCCTGTAACCTGCTCATATTTTCCTTTGGGGCTTTTGGAGCAGGATTTCTGACCTCACAGTCCTCTGACTGTTCCATGCTTCGATCATCTTTACCCCACAAATAGGAGTCTAATGTTGTGTTTTTCTGTTCATTTTGTTTCCCTTGCCTAGGCATGTTGCCACTTAATTACTTGACTTTTGGGTTTTTTGCCACAGTAGGACTCTGCCACTAGACAGGGGAGATTCTGTCCCTAATGTTGGAGTCTTCACAACTTCCGGTTCTGACAAGTTGGATGTCCACCCCAGACCTCCCCCCCACCAGATCACAATCCAGATCCAAGCAGGTTAAAGCAAGAGTGATTAACCTCCACAACTGATTGCTGGATCTCCCTACAGTTTGCAGTCCAGGGGCTGGAGCTACCACTGAAACTGCAAAATGGCGTGTCTCCTGAGCGGCTTCTAGTCCCCAGGGGAGGAAGCCGACGCGTTCCCCAAATACTGGTCCCAAAGTCCATATGGCACTAACCTCTCACTTTGTCCTAGACATGTCTGCGTTATTAATTCTGGAAATGCCACAGCTGCTGTTGTTCTTGGGTCCCTTCTGCCGGCTGCTGGCCCAGCCCCCCTGGGGCTAAAACTGCGGCTCATGCGGACGTGGGTTTGGCTCCCCGCATGCTGTGCAGTTGGCTCCCAGAGTGCTGTGTTGGACGTACCCTGCAGGGATGCTGGGCGCTCCCAGCAGGGATTCTGGGCTCTCCTCATTGGGAGGTTAACTCCTCTGTGTTGTTCTGTGGGTGCTTGGGCTCCAGAAGTTGTTCAGAGTCCCCTTTTACATGGTTTGGAGGTGATGTGGGGGGAGAGCACCTTGGACGTGCTGTTTCTACTCCTCCATCTTGGCTCCGCCTCTACTATCTAGTTTTAGACACAACTATCTAGCCTTAGATACTTACTATCTTGGAATATCATATTCCAAGCCTTTCAGTCCCTCAGTGTAGAAGCTGCCAGAGCCTGTGTTATCCTGATTGTGCTTCCACAGTATTCAAATTTCTTCCTGGATGCTTTTAATATTTTCTCCCTGATCTGAGAATTCCTGAACCTGGCTGTAATATTCCTAGTAGTTTTATTTTTGGGATCTTTTTCAGGAGGTGATCAGTGGATTCCTTCAACCTCTATTTTGTCCTCTGGTTCTAAAACATCAGGGCATTTTTCCTTGAGAATTTCCTGAAGGATAATTTCTAGGTTCTTTTTTTGATCATGGCTTTCTGGTAGTCCAATAATTTTTAAATTATCACTCCTGGATGCATTTTCCAGATCAGTGGTTTTCCCAGTGAGACATTTCACATTGCCTTTTATTTTTTCATTTGTTTGGATCTGTTTAACACTATCTTGATTTCTCATAAAGTCACAAGCTTCCATTTGCTCGTCTAATTCTGAAGGAATGATTCTTTTCAGTGAGCTTTTCAGATTCTTTTTTCCATCTGGAAAATTTGGCTTTTTAAGGCATTCTTATCCTCATTGGATTCTCATTCCATTTGAGTTAGTCCATTTTTTAAGGTGTCATTTTCTTCAGTCACATTGTTGACTCTTATTTCATAATTTTCTTGCGTGGTTCTCATATCTCTTCCCAATTTTTCCTCCACTTCTCTTATTTTGTTTTCAAAATCCTTCTTAAGGTCTTCTGTGGCCTGTAACCAACTCATATTTTTCTTGGAAGCTTTTGGTGCAGGAGTTCTGACTTCACTGTCTTCCTCCTATTCCACACTTTGATCCTTTGTCTCCAAAATAGGAGTATAAATTTGGATTGCTCTGCCTGGTTTGCTTCCCTTGCCTGCTCATGGTGTCACTCAATTATTTGACTTTTGGCTTTTTGCCACAGTAGGGCTCTGCTACCAGACAGGGGAGCATCATCCCAAATGCTGGGGTTTTCTCAGCTGCCAAAGGTATTAGTTGGGTGCCCTCTCCGTAGCCTCCACATGTTCTTGCAAGCTGGTCACACACCCTGGGACCTCCACCATAGACTGCAATCCAGATTCAAAAAGGTTAAAGCAATAGCAATTACCCCTCAGATTGGTTGCTTGGTCCTCCTACAGTCTGCAGTCTAGGAGCTGAAGCTGCCACATGGGGGCAGCTGTGAGACTCGTCAGTGACTTCTCTCTCCAGGGGATAAAGGCCTACTGCACTCCCAAACTACTGGATCCCAAAGTCCACACTGCAATGAGCTCTTACTTTGTCCTTGGCATCTATGGGTTAATAATTCTGGAAACCGTCAAAGCTGCCAGTGATCTGAAGTCCCTCCAGCCAGTGGCTGTTCACACCATTGTGAGGCTAAAACCTTGGCTTGTGCAGTGCTGGCCTTCACTCCCAGAGCACTCTGCTGGTCACTTCCTGGTCTGCTGGGCTGTCCTCATTGGAAGGTTAGCTTCTCTGTGTCATTTTGTGGGATCTGTAGCTCCAAAGTTTGTTTTCCAGATTCTTTCCCTTCTTCCCTCCTCACCCACTCCTACTGGGAAGACAAGCAATTCACTATAGGTTGGATATGTGTTGTAAAGCAAAACATTTCCATAGTAGTCATATTGTGAAAGACTAACTAAATTTCTCTTCATCCTATGCCACCCCCCACTTATTCTATTTTCTACTTTGACCTTGTCCCTTTTCAAAAGTGTTTGTTTCTAATTACCCTCTTGCCCAATCTGCCTTCCCTTCTATCATCCTCCTGTTATGCCCTTGCTTCCTACTTTCCTGTATGGTAAGATACCCAATTGAGTGTGTATGTTATTCCCTCCTTAAATGAAATTCAAAAAGAGTAAGGTTGACCCATTCCCTTTTGCCTTCCTACTCTTCCTCTCCATTGTAATAGTTTTCTCTTGCCTCCTTTATATGAGATAATTTACTATGTTCTACCTCTCCCTTTCTCCTTCTCCCATTTTATTTCTCTTTCACCTCTTAATTTTATTTTTTAATAACATCCCTTCCTATTCAGTGGATCCTGTGCCCTATGTCTATGTATACATGTACACACATATACACACACTCACATATGTATTCATAAACACATATAGCCCCAGATATATACATATATGCATGAATACATATACACATATATGTGTGCATACACATATACACACAGGTACATATGCATGCATGTATATGTATGTATTTTCCCTTCAACTGTCCCTATACTGAGAAAAATCTCATGAGTTACAATTATCGTTTTTCCATGTAGGAATGTAAATAGTTCAACTTTAATACATTTCTTATAATTTCTTTTCCCTGTTTACCTTCTCATGCTTCTCTTGCTTCTTATATTTAGAAGTCAAATTTTCTGTTCAGCTCTTTTTTTTTCATCACATATACTTGAAAGTCCTCTATTTCATTAAATGACCATATTTTTCCCTTAAACATTATACTCAGTTTTTCTGGGTAGGTGATTCTTGGTTTTAATCCTAGCTCCTCTGACCTCTGGGATATCACATTCCAAGCCCTTTGATCCTTTAATGTAGAAGCTGCTAGATCTTGTGTTATCCTGATTCTGTTTCCACAGTACTCAAATTATTTCCTCCTGACAGCTTGTAATATTTTTTTCCTTGACCTGGTAACTCTTAAATTTAGCTATGATATTCCTAGGAGTTTTCTTTTGAGGATCTTTTTCCAGGGGAGATAGCTGATATCTTTCAATTTCTATTTTGTCCTCTGCTTCTAGGGCAATTTTCCATGGAAATTTCTTGAAGGATGATATCTAGGCTCTTTTTTTGATCATGGCTTTCAGGTAGTCCAATAATTTTTAAATTCTCTCTCCTGTATCTATTTTCCAGGTCAGTGGTTTTTCCAGTGAGATATTAAACAATGCCTTCTATTTTTTCATTTGTTTGGATCTGTTTTAAAGTATCTTGATTTCTTATGAAGTCATTAGCTTCCATTTGATCCAATCTAATTTTGAAGGAATTATTCTCTTCAGTGAGTTTTTGAAATTCCTTTTCCATATGCCAAATTCAGCTTTTTAAGGGATTCTTCTCATTGGCTTTTTGGACTTCTTTTGCCATTTGAGTTAGTGTATTTTTAAGGGGTTATTTTTTATCTTCTTTACTATTTTGGGGGTCTCCTTTAGCAGGCTGTTGACTCTTAACACTGAAAATTTTAGTGGAGATAATAAAAACAACTCAACAAAAGATCATCGTTACCTAATATATCTAGTTTCAGAAAGGTTTCTATTAGAAAGGATTTGGGAAATTACTCAGATATTGATAGTGATATGGCAAGGTAATTTACATATGAGAGGTCGTTTCATACAACTAGGAAGAAGAAAAGTACATATTTGGAAAAGATAAAATAAGTATAAAGCTCAGAATAGATTTGATAGTTTAAAGGAAACATAAAAATAACAAGTAAAAAAATATATGTCACATGTTGGAAGTGAAGTTTCCTCTGCCTATATACTCAGAGGTTCCTTAATTCCATTTGTGTTCACTCTAGAATTTTTCCATTATTATTATTATTATTATTTTGCTTTTTTGGAGGGCAGTTGGGGTTTAGTAACTTGCCCAAGGTTACATGTTTTGTTTGTGTGTTAAGTGTCTGAGGCCAGATCTGAACTCAGGTCCTTCTGACTCCAGGGCCAGCGCTCTACCCACTGAGTCACATAACCGCCCCCATTATTTTATTACTTTATTCTAAGGTTTTGACCTTCTGTAGATTCAAGCATAACCCCTGTTTTCAAGATGAGTTGCTATAAACTATCTAAAAGTTTGAATTTTCATGTTTGTTTTCAAAGAACTTATTTTAAAATCATGAGATGTTAGAACTTTGACATTATCCTAAATATTCATGCAATCAAATACGTTTCTGATGGGAAAACTAAGGCTCTGTGAGGTTACATAACTTTTTAAAGGTTATATTCTTTCTTAATTTTAGAAACAGAACCTTTGTTTCATGATTCTAATTTCAATGATTTTTTTATTGCATTATGTGATTTTGTCCAGTTTTAGCTTGATTCTCTCATACTATTTTAAATAAAATTGAAATTAACATTTAATTTTATTTCTATTTTAAATTGGAAACCTTAAAGAAATGCCTGTTTTTCTTTCATTCACAATAAATAATAATAATGTAACAACAATGTCCTTTCTTTTTAAAAGATGGATATCATATGCAAATACTATGTTTTTTATTTCAAATAACTTTGGCATTTATTCATTATAGATGAAAGTAGAAGGTTGAAATAAATCAACAGTATTATTTTAAGTTAATAATTTGAGCATATATTCTCATTTCAACTAGCTCTTTATTGTTGAGTTTAAACCAAATTCTGAGACTAGGATGTCCAACTACATTTCTATTGGTAATTGAATTCCACTGACTGACATAATTAGACCCTATCAGTTAAACCTATTGTGTCAAAATTTTCTTGAAGACTCTTCATTTACATATTTCTAGCACAGCAGAACTATAATAGTCTGTTCTGTCAAGGCCCAGTGTAGCATGCTTTCACTCTTAGATTGACAGTGATAATAATTGATACTATGGGTCTTTTATGTTACAGTGGCTGTGTTTTTGGCACATAATATTCAAGAAACCAAGCACTGAAAATCCTTTGGAAGTGTTACAGCGGGCATTTCTCATCCAACTTCTCTCCCAGCTATCTCCTGTATTTGTGAATGGATTGTATCAAACTGTCTCTAAATGTTTTAAGAATGATCTTAGTCCTCTGTTTTAGATATTCTTTGATCTACATAGTCTTTCTTTCCAAAATTACTTTTGGTTTTTTGAGTATTAATGATATTTAAAAACAGAACTATAATTGCCAATTCTCAGAACCCCAGAAAAGACCAAAATATAATTTCAGGGTATATTTAGAATATGAGAAACAAGAGTTATAACTCTATCAAGGAAGCTGGACCTTTGTTGCAAGAAAGGAGGTTTAGAGGACATGGATAGTGTCAGTACATCCTGGGGTTGCTTCCTCCTCTGCCCATTCTACCCTTGGCAACAATGACCACTAGAATCATCACAAGGTCCTCTATTGGAAATATGACAGAACATTAGAACTGGAGAAGCTGCTTGAGGGAAGAAGCGCTGGTAGTATCTGGTAGCTTCCTATCTCAACCAAATGTCCTTACTAGTTAGGTAAGTTGTTTCTGACTAATGAAGGAACACGGTTCTTGTTAGCTCATTGGGAAGAAGGCTGGTCACCACGCCTTAGTTATTGCTAGGCTTAACATTTTCAATTTTCAATTTTTATTTTTATCTTGAAACCTACAACCTAACTGTACTTTAATAAGGAAGACTTTTGTGTTCTCCCCACCCTAGCAAAACCCCTGGAACTTAGGCATAGGTTAATTCTAAAATTATATATATATATGTGTGTGTGTGTGTGTGTGTGTGTGTGTGTGTGTGTGTGTGTGTATGTATGTGTATGTATATATGTATATGTGTATATATATGTATATATGTATGTATGTGTTTGTGTGTGTGTATATATATAACAAACTATAAACTAGATTGGGAAAAAAAGAAAAGAAAAATTTAGGTTTCCACAATTTGCATTGTTTGGCTTTGCATTTGTATATGATATCAATAATCTTTACCCCTCTGGCTATCTATTCTGATAGTACTTATTCATTGTCCTGGTGATAGTAATTTTAGAAAACAAACAATCCTTTATCTAAAGTGAGGTCTTTGGCTTTGGGATATAAGCATTTTTATCCTTTAACAAAACCTGACTTCATTGGCTATGAGAGATAGGCTAGGCTATCCTTTTATTTAATAGAATAAGAAAGATATGCTCTTGTAACTGTTGTGCTAACTTAGCTTTTATTTTAAAAAGAAAAGGAATGGTGCATAATTGCAACAAGGAGAGGACATGATGGAATTATTTGCATAAATAAAATCTGAAACCAAAAAGTCTTTAAAGAGACCATAATCCAGTCCATACACTTTAAAGATAAGGGAACTGAGTGTGCTTGCATGTGTGTGTGTGTAAGTGTGTGCGTGTATGTATACACACATATATATATATTTATATATATATATTTATATATGGGTTGTGTGTATGTACATGCATACGTGTGTGTGTGTGTGTGTGTGTGTGTGTGTGTGTGTAGTATGTATTTTTGTGTTTTCAACAATCAGGATATTGGCAATCAAGTCTAAAGCACAGTATTAATCTGCAACCTGAGATCCCTGGATTAGAGGGTTAACTTACATTTTCAATTGTCTTGGGTATTCTGTGTCTTGGGCAGAATCTTTTGGTGAATTTAGTAGTCAGATTATAGTTCTATGTTTAAGTTCTATAACTTTGTATAATCATTACTATTACTTACGCATTTAGTCTGTCAGTCCATAAACATTTAAGTGCTTATACAATATCAGGGTATAATGTGCTAGGGATATAAAAGCAAAAAGTTTCTGCCTTGAAGGAGCATACATCCTAATGGAAGAGACAACATGTAAATAACCAAATATGTTCACACTATGTGCAGAGTAGATGAAAGGTAGTCTAGGAGGGGAAGTCATTAGAAGCTAAGGATAAGGAAGGCCTCCTACAGAACATGAAATTTGAGCTGAATTTTGAAGGAAGCCAGAGATTTACAGGGTATTTTCAGAATGAAGATATAACTTTATTTTATACCTCATAATTCTTTTGCAATATCAACTTTTTAAAATTCAACTTCAGGTGCTAACTAAAATATCACAGAATCTCAGATATAAGGGACCTCAGAGATTGACAAATCCAACCTATCCCTAAATAAAAACCCCAATATCTCCAACAAGTTGACCATCCAGTCTTCACATGAAGATCTCTAATGAGGGAGTAACTACTGCTTGCCAAATCAAAGCATTTTACTTTGGGATAGCTTTAATTAGTTTTCCTGCCATTAAACAAACCCTCTGCCCCTTTCATTCCTTGGTTCTTGCCCTCTGAAGACATTAACAAGGCTAATTTCTTCACCACATGACAGTCCAAACATGTGAAGTTAACTGTCATGTACTCCTCTAACTCTTTACTTCAGCAAACTAAATGATCCTAGTTTCTTCAAATAATTCTAATGATGATGATGGTGGTGGTGATAATATTAATAGCTAGTATTTATATGGTGCTTTAAAGATAATAAAATGCTTTATAAATATTGTCTGTCATAACACCTTTAGGAGGTGGGTGATAAACATTATCCCCATTTTATGAGGAAACTGAGGTAGGTAGAGATTAAATGGCCTGGGTAGTGTCATACAACTTCTATATAAGTTAGGCAATAAAAATAAATAAATAAATAAAAATTAAAAAAATTTAAAAAGGGGCGGCTAGGTGGCACAGTGAGTAGAGCGTCGGACCTGGAGTCAGGGGGACCTGAGTTCGGATCCGGCCTCAGACACTTAATGCACACACAAACAAAAACCTAGCCATGTGACCTTGGGCAAGTTACTTAATCCCAATTGCCAAGCAAAAATAAAATAAAATAAAATAAAACAAGTTAGGCAAGATTTTAGTAGAGGTCTTACAGACTCCATCCCCCATGCTTTATCCACTGTACCACCTAGCTATCTCTAATGTGGCATGGTTTCCAGTAATTTCATCATCCTAGTCATCCTCTTTTGAAAATACTGCAGAGTATTCATACCATTCCAAAAAATGGACACTTTTTAGTGTGAGAAATTGGACAAGTAACTAACCCTCTGCCTCCCTTTCCTTAACTATAAAATGGGGACTGTAATAACATATATATCCCAGAGCTGTTTTAAGGATCAAATGAGTTATTATAAAGCCTTTAGCATGGTAATTGGCACATAGTAGATCCTTCCTTCTTCCCTTCCTTTCTTCCTTCTTTCCACCTGAAATGTGTCACACAGAACTGAGTACAGTGTACCAAATATGATCTAACTTCAATAATTCTAAAAGTAATACCTTGCCTAATGAAACCTAAGGTCACAGTTGCTTTCTTCACCACCACATCTCACTGGTGACTTACATGGTGCTTGCAGTTCAATAAAAACTCCAAATCTTTTTTCAGATAATAAGCTTTTTAGCTACACATTTCCTGTTTTATACTTGTAGTGTTGATTTCTTTTTAAACCAAGTGTTAGGTTTCCATTATCCCTATTAAATTCCAACTTATCTGATTCAGCTCCTGTCAAGATCTTTTTGAATCTCTATTCTGTCATTCAGTGTGTTAGCTGTGGTTCACAGCTTTGTCATCTGAAAATTTGATAAGTATGCCATCTATCCTTTATCCAAGTCATTGATTAAAAAAGCCCCAACAACTTTGATAAGCAGAACAGGAACAATCACAGATTTCTGGGGTACTGCCAAGCTGTCCTGTTAAGTGAGACATTAGGTACAATCTCTGTACTTGCCTCTATATCTGGCAGCCCCCAGATCACCTGACAATGTTTTAACCCTTTGTTCTGGCCATCTTCTCAATAACTGTACCTCCACATTTTCCCTGACCTTTTCCTCAACATTTGACTACTATAAAAAAATATAAGCAGTGCTGCTGGATAAAGGCATGTCAGATAATGTTGCTTAGGGCTCCATTCATCAATTCTTTGATTTCACAGACCAAAACACTGCTTGGTCCACCACCAACACCATATAGATGCTTTCTTACACCTATAGAATCTAAACTTCTTAAAGGCAGGAACTATCTTGATTTTATATTTTGTTGACAATGTTTAGTTCAGTATTTTGCACATAGTAAGCTCTTAATGGGCCCTTTGCATTTATTTATTCAAATTACCATCACACCATAACTACTCATTCAGTTCTAAGTTCATCTAATTGTCCTATTCTATCTCATACTTCATCTTTCCCCCAATGATAACATAAGTGAATTCATCAAATTCTTTACTAAGACATAGGTAGACTACATCTATATCATTACTGTTGTCTACCAGAAGGTCAATCTATAAGCATATATTATACATTTTCTCTCTAACAGGAACGTTGCTAAGGGTTGAGGGTACAAAGAAAGGCAAAATATACCCCATGCTAAAAATTTAGTTGGAGAGACATCACTTAAAAAATCTATGTACAGCCAAAATATGTATACTATAAATTGGAGATAATAACAGAGAGAAGACACTAGCATTAAGGTGGATTAGGAAATATAGAATGTAGAATATTATAGAATGTGGCATCTTGGCTGGAATTTGAAGGGAGCCAGGAAATCCAGGAGATGGAGATAAGGCGAAAATTTCAGGCATGGTAGACAGCTATTAAAAATACTCAAAAGTTCGAAGGTGGAATGTCTTATGCAAGGAATAGCAATGATGCCATTGTCACTGAATCACAGAGTACATGGGGGTAAGGAAAGTATAAGACTGGAAACTTAGGCGAAAACAAAGTTATGAAGCTGTTTGGATACCAAAAAAGTAGACTTTGTATTTGATCATGAGGGCAATAAGGGGTGACTATATTTTATTGAACATGTTCAGATGGAGGAAAAGCATGAGGATTGAGAAAAAGTCATTAGACTTTTCAATTAAGAGATCATTCATAACTTTGGAGTGAGCAGATTTAGATGGATGATGAGGTAGGAAGTGAAAGCCATGCTGTAGAGGAGAGTTAAGAAGACTATGAGAGGAAGGAAAGTGGAGGCATTGATTGTAGATGACCTTCTCAAGGAATTTAGCCATAGAAGGAAGAAGAGAAGTAGGATGATAACTAGCAAGGAGGAAGTGGGAGTTTTGAGGATGAAGGAGTCATGGACCCATTTGTAGGCAGTATGAAGATATCTAATATATGAGGAGAAATTGAAGATTAGTGATGATAAAGGGTGCAATCTGCTGAAGGAGATGAGGTGGAATGGGATCATTTGTAAATATAGATGGGGTCTACCTTAGCAAAGAAGTCCACCTCTTCATGTAAGAATTTGGTAAAAGATGAGATAATGGAAGAAGGCACCTGAGCGATGTGAGATGATTAGGAAAGGGAGAGGAGGGAGGTCTCAGCTAATGGCTTCAATTTTTCAATTTGAAGCAAGGTTCTCAAATGAGATAGTGGAGAGAGAGGGAGCCTACTTTTGTTTCAGAAAAAAATTTTAAAAATCCTTTATAGTGAGTGGGATAGTAATTTAGGTAAGTATAAAAAATTGTCCTGTTTTGGTGAGGAGCCAATTAATATAATGTAACATAAGTTTGTTATGGACCAAGTCATCATGATTAATGATTTTTGCCATACTTTTTCATCACCACATGAGAAGGAGCAAAGGCAGTGGTTGTTGGGTGTAATTTAAATCTGAAGTTTGATGGGGCAAGATTAGTTATAGGATAAGGTGACAAGGGAAATGAAAGAAGAGGTAAATTTGGGATTGAACTGGCTCATCAAGGGGTCAAGATGGTAAAGGAAGGAAGAAAAATATAAGCAGTCTTAGTAGTATGTAAAAGAACTGAGACACAGAAGTATTAAAGGACACGGGAAGGACAAAGCACAGTCAGGTTCAAGGCAGAGGGAGAGCTAGGTGGAAAAACAGTAGATTATGATCAGAGAAGTAGACCTTAAAATTCATGAATACAGAAGGGGAACATTTGTAGGTTATGGCAAAATCAAGACTACACACATCTTCATATAGCTGAGGTGGGATAGATGAGAGTGTCATGCAGACTTAATAAAGTTGAGGAAATGGGAAATTAGGGAATTTGAGGGAAGATTAGTATACATGTTGAATTCCCCTAGGATAAAGACTGGAGTTTGAGAGGAAAAACCCTGAGCAAGGTCCCAAATTCAGCTTGTAAGTATTAAGGGTCTGAGCCCAGATTTGAATTTTGGTACTCCTGACTCCAGGGCCAGTACTCTATTCACTGTGCCACCTAGCTGCTCCAACCCCACCTTTACCAGTGTGAGTTGGGGAAAATGAGTAAAGGTGTAATCTGTGCTGGAAATGGAGGTGGGAGGGTGGGGCAGCCAGGGAGGCCATGCCATTAGGAATGATCCAAGTCTCAGTGAGAGCAGAAGATAGAAGCAGGAAGGAAATTAAAATGAAAGTATCTATAAAAGGGAGGAAAATGAGTGCTGCATGATTTGGTGAAGCCATACTGGCTTTTTGTGATCACTACTCCCTCCTTATAGATCATTAGTATATCTTTTAAAATAATTAAGCAAGATTAAGGTCTGGGACATCTTCTTCTACTAATGGGTCTTCTGGATTTATGTAGATTGGGTTCAGACCTAAGAGAGTATAACTCCAAAATATATATATATTTGGTACAAAATCCCACTGTTCTATACTGGGGTAAAGAGAGGATTGAGCCAGAGCTTATGAGGAAAAAATAAAATCTCAATCCTCTCTTTACCCCAGTATAGAACAGTGGGAATAATCTCTTAAAATTAAAATTTGGTTTCTATCTAAAGTCTCTTTACAAATAATCAATGGGATCCTTCTAGGAAAGATATTGAGTGTAAAGCACTATAAGGCAGTCATTGATTTCCTTAATCACAAAATACATGCTTTTTTGAGCATAAAATATTCAAGGATGCAATGGGATGCATTGATAATTAAAACATGAAATAGTAACCATAACTCATATTAAAGCCATTCATTATGCTTGGAGGTCAATACTTAAAATATTAAATATTGAAAACACTTTGTGAGACTTCAAAATGGGTATTTCATATTCACCTTGGTTCTGTACTTTTTGAGCAACTTTCTCAAGATACATGTGTCTTGGAAGCCAGGGCATGACTTGAATTTATCCTCTTATTGGTGGTCATTTTTTTTTCCTTTGAGAAGCATCTTAATAGTTAAAGGGAGTCTCTTGTAATTCATTACATAGATTTTTTTTTTTTTATGACTCTAGGTCTCTTGAGCCCATGAGGTAGCCACAGAGGATAGAAATATCTATCTCAGGACTGCTATTCAGGCACCTGTGTTCAGGGACATAAAAACAAAATTAAAAAGGCAGCCAGACATTTCAGATCTAGTCTCAGCCTCACTTAGATGATCACATGATCATGTTACTTTCTTTTGGCTGTGTGCCATAACTACTGAAGGGAGAAAGTTTCTCCTCCTCCCAGGAAGTCCAAAGAAGAACTCTCCAAATCCCAGAAGAGAGGAAGAGTTAAAGTTGTTTCTTGCTTTAAAATCAGTTAGTCAACAGGCATTTATTAAGCAGTTACTCTGTGTCAGGCTAAACCATGCTAAACTGTGCTAAACCATAGGGTTGCAAAGAAATGTAAAGAATAGTCCCTGTTCTTAAGAAGTTTACATTCAAATGGAGGAGGTAACATCAGTGTACCAAATAAATGCAAGGTAGATGGAAGGTAAACTTATAGGGGATGATATCAGAAGTTATAGCGTCCAGGAAAGGCCTTCTAGAGGAAGTAACCCTTGAGCTGAAACTCAAAGAAACCCAAGGAATCTGTGACTCAGATATTTTGAGGAACTAGGAGGAGTTCAGGTTTGGGAAACAGCCATTGCAGAAACATGGAAATGGGACAGAGAGCATTGTATGAGGAAAAAGAAGCAGGCTGTTATGGCAACATCATAGAGCTCATGGAAGGGAGTAGATTGTATGGAAACTAAAAAGGTAGGAAGTGGCAGTTTATAAGAACTTTAAATGCTAAACATGAGACTTTATATTTGATTCTGGAGGATATAGGTAGTCACTGGAGTTTATTGAGTTGGGGCAAGGAGTGACATACTCACACCTAATCTTTAGGAAAATCACTTTAGCATTTATGAGGGAGGAAATTGAGGCAGAAAGATCAATTATAAGTCTATTATACTAATCCAGGTGAGAGGTAATAAGTACCTGAACTTGGGTTCTGGCTGTGTGATTTGGAGGATATATTGTGAAGATAGAAATGACAAGACTTGACAATCGATTGGCTGTGTGGAGTAAATGAGAGAGAGGAGTGCTGCTCATTGCCTATCTTTTTTGACTTGGGGGAAAGCAACATATAGAGAATAATCAGAAACCTTTGACTGTGTGTATACTTTTTCAAGGGTCCTACAATGTAGGACCCAGGAAAATGTGTCACTAAAAGTAGCCCAGATTGAGATATAGCACTTATGGTATCAGAAAGAGAGCAGCACCAGCCATGTTTCTCAGAAAAAGCAAGGCCACTATTCCAAATACATTCTATAATTCCCCCTCTCCTCGTAGGAATGATAGTTGTAGATTCATGCATGAAACAAGAGTTGCATGAATGATTTTTCTCAAATGCTTTGCTAAATGCATTATGAATGCTAGTTGTATGAAGTTTATGTCATCACCATCATCATCATCACCATCACCATCACCATCACCATCACCATCACCATCACCATCACCATCACCATCACCATCACCATCACCACCATCACATCATTGACATTACAGAATAGGATTTGGGAATCAAAATGGGCCTCAACAGCCAAATAGTACAATATATTAAAGAAGTTCCCAACATAACATATTTAACAAGTACCCTTATGTTGTACAACACTTTTATTAGTGACATCAAATCTAAGTTGGTTTCATTGCTTCTGCATTCTGGGACCAAATGGAAATATAAACTCTTTTCCACATGATTATTCATTCATTAATAATACTTAAGGCAGTTATCATTTCCCCCAAATAATATATATTCTGTTTGCTAAATACTCACAGGTTCTTCCAACCATCTTCATGTGACATGGATGCCGGGCCATTCACTATTCTAGTTGCCTTCCTCTGGATACTGTCTAGCTTGTCAATATGCTTTTTAAATCATGGTATCCAGAACTGAACACAACATTCTTTGTGAGGTTTCATAAGAATAGAGCACTCTGAGGCTACCAACTTTTCATTCCCAGAGGCTATGTTCAATTACAATCTAATAAAAATTATTCTCAGACCTATTTGACAAGTCATTTTTTTTTTTTTTACTGAGCTCCAGTCCTTCATTGCCAAATGCCTTTTGAACATATGGGACTGGAAGTCTTTTAGGCATCTCAAATTCAATAAGTTTAAAATAGACTTGTTTCGTCCCTCAAAGCTCCATTCTTCTAAACATCCCTATCACTGTCAAAGATATCACTGCACTTCCGGTCTCTCAAACTTGAAATCTCAGCATCATCCTTGACTCCTTTCTTTCATTCACTCCACCTACCCCATCAGTTGCCAATCCATCCTTTTCACAGATACCAAATTTTCCTAAAAATTATATCTCACCATATCACCCTCTCCCAATTCAATAAACTTCAGTGTCTCTCTAATACCTCCAAAATTAAATCTTATGTTTGGCATCTAAAGATATCCACAAACTGGACCCTTTTATTTTGTTCTAATCTTATTTTCTACTCCTCTCCAAACACTCTCTAGCATACTGTCCCATTTATTGTTCCCCTCACACACAACATACCATGTTTCTGTGCTAGCTGGTCCCATTGCTGGAATGCTCTTTCTCCCAAAATCCGATTCTTAGAAACCTGGCTTTTTAAGGATTCAACTCATGTGCTATCTTCTCCAGAATCACCTTTCCTACCTCTCTACCCAAAAGCTGCTATCATCCCCTCTGTGGTTACCTTCCATGTCTACCCTGCATTTCTTCAGTATTCTCTAATGCCCGATAATTTGTCTTCCCCATTAAAATACCCTTGATATATCATTTTCTTTTATTTGTATCTCAAGCTTAGGTTTTTGGTAATAGTAAGCATTTAATAGAAACTTTTTGATCAGTATTTGGCAGAAAAAAGATTATATTTTTTGGTGGTCCCTGTTAACTTATATTGTACATATACTAAAACTTCTATATATTTATTTTTCATAACAACTGTGATTTAACCATGACTCTAGCTTGTATCTGAGCAGATAAATTTTTTGTGTCACCACCTATAAGGATATACATTTATTCCCTACCGAATTTCTTCCTATTATATTCAGTGTTCTAGCCTGTACAGATCCAGCTGGATCCTGACTGTCAGCCAATGTATTAGCTATTTCTTTCAGCTTGGTGTCATCTGCAAATATGAGAAAAATATTATCCATCCAAGTTATTGATAAATGTTGAATAGCACAAGCTTAGACACAGATCCTTGTACTCAGTCCTTCCATGTTGACATTTAACCCTTAACGACCATGCTTTTTCCCCAGCGTTCCACCAACTTCTAAATATATCTAACTGTATTCTCATGGGCAAGAATAGCATGGGATACTTTATAAAAAGCTTCTCTAAAATATGGTTAAACTGTATGTGCAGATTTTTTTATCTACTAGTTTAGTAGACCTTTCCAAAAAGAAAATGAGGTTAGTCTGGCATGACTTAATCTTGATGAAAAGTCGCTGGCACTTTGTAAATACCACTTCCCTTTCTAGATGTTAGCGAATCATCTTTTTCATGGTCCATTCTAGAATTTTTCCAGAAGTTGAAGTTGAGCTCACTGGCCTATTGTCTAAGACTTTTCTTTTCCCTTTTTGAAAACTAGAATAGTGTTTTCCTTCCTCTAATATTGTGGCACTTGTCCCATTTTTCATTATCTTTTAAACAACTCTTATAGTACTTCAGTAATAACATCTGCTTGTTCTTTCAGCTCCCTTCTGGGCCAAGTGCCTTCAATTTATCCAGGGAAGCTTGGGTGCTGTTTTTACTATTTTCTTACTTATCTTGTATATCAGATCCCTCTTAGTCATTTTTGACTTATCTACAATAAAAAGATCATTCTCCTTGGTAGAGAAAATAAGGAAAATGAGAATTCAGCATTTTTCCCTCTCTGTCATCTGTTATCATTACAATCATCATTCTATTCTATATCATCATCCTGTTCATCCCAAGCAAAAATTCAATTCCTTCTTTGTTTCCTTTCCCCCCCCAAATTGATTTTGTAAATTGTCTTTAGTTTCTCTTTCCAGCCTCAGCTCATTCAGAGCTTTAACCTTCCTGATACTGTTTTTACTTCTGTTAGCCCTCTGTTACCCAACTTTGCTTCCATCTTCTGTACATTTTAAAATCTGAGTTGTTTGGTGAGTTTACTATGCCAAGACTTATTTTCTTTAAGCTTTTCTAGCTAGTTTCTTAAAATAGATAGTAAACATATATACGTATATATAGTATTTCTCTATTTCCATATAATTTTGTATGTTATATAAAATAGAAATATTAAAAATAGAATAAATTTATTCTAAATAATACAATATGATGATAGTAACTTTGACCAAATATAATTAGCATAAATTATTTTAAGTTTTTTTTTAAATGTGCTTGCTTTTTATGCTGAGTGAATTTTTATAGGGTAGAAATATGTTCAGATTAAGGCAGCAAATAGTGAGGGGAAATTTTCACAAGAAAGACTAACTATTGGCAGTGATTAAACAGGCAACTTCTATAAAATTAGAGAATTTCAATTATTTCTAGGTTGCAGCTGAAGTTCACATGAGGTAAAATAAATCAAATAAGCTGATATTTATAAAGCACTTACACTGCCTAGAACATTCCCTATACATACATACAAAGACATGTGTGTATATGTATATATACATATGTGTGTCTGTGTATTTATACATAAGTGTGTATACATACATACATATATACATACATACACATATCCCTCTGTGTGTTCATACACACTTAGCTCAAGTTCAAACATATTAGGGATAGCTCAATGGCTAGAGCTATAGACAGAAGGACATGAACTCAAATTGAGCCTCATTTATTTATTACCTATGTAATGCTAGAGAAAACACAGTTTATGTTTTGATACCATATTGGCTGGTTTCACTACAAATTTATGTTGCGTCATACCAACTGAGCACTTACTATAGTGAGGCAAGCCTTTGACATTTCCCTAATTGAGTAGCTATTCTTCTACACCGTGGATTTTCCAAATATTTTCATAACTCCTCCCACCCCAATATTCTCAGCTGAAAATATTGCCTCATATTTCATAGAAAAAATAAGGCAAATCTCTAAAAGTTCCCTTTTCTCTCTTCCTCCTCATCTCATATCACTTGGATTCCTTCTATCATTTTCTTTCCCTTCACCCTTGTTTCACATGAAGGTGGGCCACTTTCCCCCCTCTATGTGCACAAGTGATCCTATTCCTAGCCCATGTTTTCTGACAGTTTGCCTCCTTTATCATTATCACTCTCTCACTAATACCCAATCTTTCTGCTTCTGGCTGCTTTCCTACTGCCTGCAGACATGTTCATGTCTCTCTCATCTTTGAAAAATCCTCATTTGATCCCTACTAGTTTTTATCCTATGTCTCTTCTCTCTTTTGTGCCTAAAGTAGTTAAAAAAGTTAAGAAAGCCTTCTTCATTTCCTTTCACTCTCCTCTTAATTCTTTGTAGTCTGTCTTCCATCCTCATCATTCATCTGAACCTACTCTCTCTCCAAAGTTACAAATGAACTCTTCCTTGGAAAATCGAAAGACCTTTTTGTGATCCTCAATCTTTTTGACTTCTCTGGATTTATTACCTTCTTCACCTGGATACTTTAGGTTTTCATGACACTGTTGTCAAATATCTTTTTCTCTAACCCATCTGAAAATTCCTTCTCAATCTCCTTTGATGAATCTAATCTTGATTGGTTGTCATTCCTTCTTGAAGAGGACCAAAATGACCTCACTATGTTAGAGTCAAGTTACAGTTTGTGTGGATTGTTTAAATTTGTGGATCTTGTATTTCTTTTGAACAACTTCAGTTCAGCTTTGCTGAGCACAGTGCCTTCTTTGACACATATACACCATGCTGGGTGATCCTTTCCCAGAGCCTCCCATATCACACAATCAATTCCAGAGTTATTCAGAGAGATGTTGAGAGTCTCCTCAAATTGTCCTTCTGATCACCATTGAGTGTTTGCCTCATGTGAGTTCTCCATAAAAGAATCCTTTAGGCCAGACCTTCTTAAATTTTTCCTCCCATGAACCCTTCAGTGCTTCTTAAACAGTGAGTCATGATCCCATATGGGGTTTAAGAATTTTAGTTAAGTGTATGTTTGGCATTCAGACAACATGGGCAGCCCATTGGAGTTGCAGCCTCCACAGTAGAATTTGAATGTTTGACAATTTAATTTGAGAAAGGACCTCATAGTTTGTTACCTTATCCTGCCAGGTTATCTTGAGAATCTAAGACACTTCAAATGAAATCAATTCAGTTTCTTTGCATAGTACTGGTATACTGTCCAGGTTTCAAAGGTATACAACAATGACATCAGCATATCAGCTCTGTAGACCTTCAGTTTCGTAGGCAGTCAAATACCTCTTCTCTTCCAATATATATATAAGTTATATAAAGATATAAGTTCAGATGTTTGGCCTCTGCTGAGGCCTCATGGGGTGTTTTTGCTTTTCTCCAGGGCTACACTGAAGCACATGGAGGTCTGGCTGCTGGAGGATCCCTATTTCCCCAGGGCCATGCTGAAGCACAGCATGGTTCTTGGAGCTGGAGTCTGCCAGCTCCCCTGGCTATGCTAAGGCATGTAGGGAGCCTGTAAACCCAAGCAAGGTGGGATTTTTGTTTTCTTCTGGGAGTTCAGTTTCCCAGGCTCAAACTGAATTGTTAACATCTGAAGGATTGATTGCCTTTGAACCCTGATAATTCACAGCTATGCTGAGTCATGTAGCTTTTCATGCCTACTGGCTCTGAACCAATCAGGGGCCAAGTCTTTATTATATATTCTGGGATGTTGGCACATTACTTTGGGGGTTCACTTATGAGAAGTAGCTTTTGATTTCCTGGTCGAGACTGAATAGCCATATATTTAGAGTCACCCGACTGCTTAGATGTCTGTGCTCCCTCAATCCAGTGGTGTATGTAAAGTATATAGCAATATTGCTACGTTCAGGCAGCTAGAACCATGTATCTGTTGGTTTTTATGCTAATTTCTCTGGTAGTATTTTCTATACTCACTTCTTTCTCTGTAATTAAAATAGCATTGTTAGTTCCTTTAAAGTTATTTTTCCTTTATAAAGTAGATCAAAAGAACCTCTGCTAGCAGACCATCCTGGGTATGCTAGGGTGCTTGCTATTACAAGTCCCTGGTATTGGTGTTTGCCTGCTCCACCACACTGGGGCTTGTGATCTCCCACTAGTTTACTGATGTGTGGCTTGCAGCTAGCTTGTTGAAATGCTTCCTGTCCTGGAATGCATGCCACTTTTACCCAAGTGAGACAGACCTTTCCTGCCACTCTTTCAAGTATCTTCACCTAAAAAATTGTTTCACCCCATCTTTTTGCTGGTTCTGCTATTCCAGGATTTGTCTTAGGGTGCTATTTTGTGGTTGTTTTGAGGTAAATATGGGAGAGTTATGATTTATTGCTTACTCAGCCATCTTGGCTCTTAACCAACTTATTCTATATTAGCTAATAATAAATCTTATTGAAGGAATGAATTCAGAAGAAATTTTGGTACTATACTTCCCCATGCAAATAGAGTAATTGAATACTACATAATGTCTTTTATTTCTCATAATTAACGTTATCTTTGCCAGAACATATGTTACACATTTTGGCTATCGGGGTTTCTAAAATTAAAAAAATAAAATGTAAGAATTTCAAAGACCTCATGATTTCATTGATCAGGTACTAATTTAACTTCACATTTTCCTTTCTAATTAACTTTTATACATCTTAACAACAATTAAGTCTATTAAAATGTAGAAAAAATTTTAAGTGCTGTTGACAGTTTCATAATCAATAATCTCCTAGTGAATCATTATATTCATGAGTTTCAAGAGTGAAAAAGAACTGAATCTGCTGCATGGATGTGGTTATCCATAATGGGACTCTTCAGTGTATTTTACTTTAAAAAATGTATTACATACTATGCCTGTGATCATAAAACAGTTATAAGTGAAAGATAGCAAATGAAATTTACTCTTCCCAACTCTAAAACTGTCTCTCTAACCACCTACAGCATTGCCTCTCATTGCATACTAATGCAAATGAATAACATTCAGCAGTCATTTAACTTTGGAAGATCACCTCTTGGTCAACTCCTTAAATCCCATAGTTTCAACTTTCATCTACATGCAGAAACCCTGAATTATAGATATTCCATCCTTATCTCTCTTCTGAGATCCATTCTCACATCTCCAATTGCTTTCTGTGCATCTTTTCCTATATATACTGCAGGTACCTCAAGCTCAACATTTCTGAAACAGAACTTATTATCTTTCCCCCTACACCCATTCCTTCTCTTAACTATCCCTTTAATGTTGATGGTATTACCAGTCTTCTAGTCACTGAGTTTTATATCCTAGGAGTTGTCCTTAATCCTTTATTCTCACTTATTCCTACTATCCAAATACTTACCCAGTAATATCAATTTCATCTCCTCAGTCTGTCTTGTATCCTTCACCTTATCTTTGAAAAAAAAAAAAGACTAGCAAATGATTTCACTGAAATCCTTACTATTACACATTAGAGAAATAAGTTAAGATTCAGATAAATACAGTGACTTGGAAAAGATAATATACTTTATTAATAGTAAAACTAAAACTAAAAATTCAGGTATCTTGAATTCCGGGTCAGTGTTTTTCTCTCTTGGAAATTGCATGATAGAGTTTAATAATACAAAACTAGCCTACTAATCCAATGAATATGCATCTTTATTCCTAGTTCATACTTCAGTACTTCAATAGCCCATGATTTTATGTGGATACCACATCTATTAATACATATCGCAACTCCTTAATGACCAGCTAAAACATCTTTGAGAATTCCCATGAACAACAACAAAGTTAATCATCTCAGTGATAATTTAGTTGGTCAACAAGCATTTATTAAGTCTTTGCTATATACTAGGCAATATGGTAATTATTAGAATACAAAGAAATGTGAAAATATGGTCATTGCACTACAAGAGTTCATTTTCTAATGGTGGAGACAAAATGTGAAAACTGTACATAAAATATATATGCAGTTTAAATGGAAAGTAATCTCAGAGGAAAGCCATTAGCCATATCTGGTAGGAAGGTGTGGGTTACTGGGTTAGGCCTCCTGTAGATGGTGGGCATTGTGCTGAATCTTGGAGGAAAAAAAGAAATTTTAGGTGAGGAAGCAAATTCCAGGTATGGGATAAAGCCAGTGAAAAGGTCATGGAGTCAAAAGATGTGGTATGATGCTTGGGGAGCTCCCAATATTACTTAATCATATAATATGTAAAAGAGATTAAAGTGTAAGAACATTGGAAAAGTAGAAAGTGACCAATTTGTGAAAGGTTTTAAAAGTCAAACAGAAGTTTAAATTTGATCTTAGAAGTAATAGGAATCCACTGGAGTTTACTAAGTAAGAAAGGGGGGACGTTTCTACATATGTGTGTATGTGTGTGTGTTTATGTATAAATATATTTTTTTCATTCTTGTGATTATTTATATATTCAGCAGAACTAGGTAAACAAATCCTGAGGCATCAAAAATGAAACCAACTTTCAAAGTTTTAATTTATTTAATTAAAAAATCACCAACTTATTACTGAACATGCCCTACATAGAAACTGTTAAAATTTGGGTACTAAATGATTGCCATGATAGGATTGAAGTAGCCTCTGAAATAAATTGTGGAAGATTTTTTAAAAATCTAATATGGTCAGCTTAGTTTTCTTTAATATGTGAACATACTATTTTGAATCACATTCTTGCTACCATCACAGCTGTGATGATCTGGGAACATTTTTAACTGGGTGCTAAACATAAAACTGACATTTTGTTATTCTTGAAATAATTCAATGTAAGTATTATTTCAGTTCTATGGAAATTTAGTTAAATAGACACTAAGTTCAAGGTACTTGCTAGGTTCTGGGGATGCAAAGATAAGAATGAATAGTCACTCTTATTAAGGATGTTATGTTCTACCTATATAAATAAATGCTAGGTAATTTGAGAAGAGAGAGAGCACTAGTAGCTGAGGAGAATAGGGAAAGCTTCATGGAAAGGGTGACAACAGAACATAGCTCTGAAGAAAGAAAGATTAAAACAGGTAGAGGTGAGAAAGGACGTGCATTCCAGACATTGTAGAAAAGATTGGGTGAAGGGTTTTGGGAGGAGATGGAATGTTGCATTCAAGGCATTGTTACTAGTCCATTTTGGCTGGAACATTGTAATGGGAATGTAAATTTATGTTGTTGCCATCTTTCTAAGATTGTATTGTGTAAGATCTTCCCTGCCCCTAGGCCATTTAATAGGCTTAAGTGCACCTGTAGCCTGTGGCTGGAGGCTTGTTTTTCAGGAGATACTTTGTGATTGGGCAGTGGGTCAAGAGGGTTGTTACATTTTCTGAGTTAGGAGAAGTCTATATAATAACTGATGTGAGGTGTTGTTTTGGGGCTCACTTTGAGAAGTGTTGTGTGATTTGACCCAGAGGAGACTCTGGAAGCGGTTGAGAGCCCCCTGGCTTTGAAAAACCCAGATGTTGATGCTTCCCACTCTGGTGACTGACTAGGTATGAATGTAATAGTTGGACAGTTGGAGGCCTGTCTGCTTGATCTGAAATATTTCTCTGTCTTGTAACTTTTGCTTGTAACCTTGGTATACTCTGAAGTTCCAGGTGCTGACTTTTTCCCCTGAACTAGGTAAACGATATATTTGATTGATTAAAGCAAGATTGTTAAACCATTTTGAGTCGCTTTCCTTTAGAAAAGTATATCTAAGAACCTGTGTTGGCAACCACCCTGGGGACTCTGGGGTGCTTGCTGCTACAAACATAGACTGCATGAAGGCCATAAATAAGGCTGGAAAGTTGAATTGGAGCTGGATCTAAGAGGACTTTTTTGTTTGTTTGTTTTTTTAACCAGAGTAGATTTATCTTGATTTCAGGTAACATTCAAATTCCATTGTTCAATTAGTGTTACTAAGGTAGATAATATCCTCAGAGCTTGATAACAGACTAATGTTTATGGTACTTCTTTGGTTTTTATTTTACTTGATCATAAGTTGAGTGATCTTAGTAAGAAATGAAAAGATTCTGACTATGTCATTTACCTCGTTTTTTTCTTTATTGTTACAGGTAAATATTTTTGTTGTTTTGTTTTTTCTTTATTTTCTTGAATTTGTCAGTCACATGTAAAAAAATTTAACAATCTTTTAAAAATAGTTTTGAGTTCATTATTCCATCCCTTCCTCCCACCACTCAAACCTCCCTAAGAAGGCAGTCAATTTGATTTCAGTTATAAATATGAGATAATGCAAAACATACTTCCATATTAGCCATATTTCAAAAGAAAACACAAATAAAACAATGAAAATAAAGTTTAAATTCTTCAATCTTTATTCAGAATTCATCACTTATATATATGGAGGGGATAGCATTTTTCATAATGGGTCCTTTGTAATTGTTTTGGATTATTGTCTTGATCAGAGCAGTTAAGTTTTTCTTTCTCAGTTGATCATCTATTACAATATTGCTCTTAACAGTGTTAGTGTTCTCCTGCAGTGTTCTCCTACATCTGCTCACTTCACTTTGCATCAGTTTATATGTCTTCATACATTTTTGTGAAACCACCCCCTCATCACTTCTTACAACACAATAATATTCGATTACAATTATATACTACAACTTGTTCAGCCATTCCCCAATTACAGTCATGTACTACTATTTGTTCAGCCAATCCCTCAATTTCTATTTCTTTCCTACCACAAAATAGTTTCAATAAATATTTTTTGTACATAGAGGTCCTTTTCATGTCTTTTTTTTTTTTTTGGTAACTCATTTGTCAGTGACTTATGTAAATTAACTTACACAGCATTGACATTTTTATTATATTGTCTTGGTCTACCCGCTCCAATTGTTTAGATCTGATTATTTCTTTGAAAGGTATTTTGTAATTGTGTTCCTATAATCCCTAGGTTTGTCTTGACTGATAGACTCCCAAGTATTTCATATTGCCTGCTTTATTTTAAATGAAATTTATCTATCTTAAGCTGCTGAGTTTTCTTGGAAGTATATAGAAATGTCAATGATTTATGTGGGTTTATTTTATATTCTGCAACTTTGCTGAAGTTGTTAATTGTTTCAACTTGCCTTTTAATTGATTCTCTAGTGTTCTCTAAGAATAGCATTATGTCATCTACAATGAGTGATAATTTTGTTCCTTCATTGTCTATTTGTATTTCTCCAATTTTCTTGTCTTATTCATGTAGCCAGGATTTTTAGTGCTATATTGAACAATAGTGGTGATAGTGGACATCTTTGCTTCAGTCCTGATCTTATTGGAAAGTTTTCAAATTTATTCCCATTGTAGATAATGCTTGCTCTTTGCTTTAGATAGACAAAACTTGGCATTTTAGGGAATATTCTATTGATTCCTATGTTTTTTAGTGTTTTTTTTTAAATAGAAATGGGTGTTGTATTTTGTCAAAGGCTTTTTCTGCATCTATTGATATAATCATATGATTTTTGGTGTTATTATTTATATGATAAATTATGGTGTTAATGGTATTAATATTCCCAAAATTGAACAGTCCTGCATTCTTCACATATAATAGGCTACCTAGTCATAATGTATGATCTTTGGAAAATATGATTTTAATTTTTCTACTAGTATTTTATTTAAAATTTTACATCAATATTCATTAAGGAAATGGGTCTATTCTTTCTGTTTCTTTTTCTTTCCCTATTTTAGGTCCTGATTCTTATCTGTGATATAAAAAGAATTTAGAATAACTCCTTTTTTATCCATTTATTTCAATTAGTTTATATAGTATTGGGATTCATTGTTCCTTAAATGTTTGGAAGAATTTCCTTGTAAATCCATCTGGTCTGAGGGATTTTTCTTTGGGAACTCTTTTATTGATTGAGTTTTCTTTTTCTAAGACATAATTAAATATATTATTTCCTCTTCTATTAATCTAGGCAGGTTATATTTTTGCTAATATTCATCCATTTCACTTAGGTTATCAGTCTTGTTAGCATATAAAGTGACAAAAACTTCAAATATTTGCCTTAATTTTCTCTTCATTGGCAGTAAATTCACCCTTCTCACTTTTGATACTTTATTTTTAAAAATCAAATTCACCAGTGGTTTATCTGTTTTATGGTGGAGTTTTTTTCCCATAAAATCTGGCTCCTAGTTTTATTTGTACAATATGTTTTTACTTTCAATTTTCTTAATCTCTCCTTTAATTTCCAGGATTTCCATTTTGTTGTTTAAGGGTTTTTAATTTGTTCTTTGTCTAGTGTTGTTACTTGTATTTCCAATTAGTTGATCTGTTCTTTCTCTCTTTTATTAATGTATGCATTTAAAGATATACATTTTCCCCTAAGTACTGCTTTGGCTGCATACCACAAATTTTGAAATGTTGCTATTCTCTTTAATGTAAGTATTGATTGTTTCCATGATTTGTGCTTTGACCCACTCATTCTTTAGGATTAGATTATTTAGTTTCCAATTAGCTCTTAATCTATGCTTCCAAGGCCATTTATGAAAAGTAATCTTTATTACATTATTATCTGAAAAGGGTACATTTAATATTTCTATTTTTGCATTTAGTTATGAGTTCCTTATGCCCTAATACATGGTCAGTTTTTTGTGAAGGTGACAGCTGAAGGAAAAAATGTCTATTCCTTTCTATTCCCAATGAATTTTCTCTAGAAGTCTATTATATCTAACTTTTCTAAGATTCTATTAAACTCCTTGACGTCTTTCTTACTCATTTTATGGTTTGATTTATCTAATTCTGATAGGGGAAGGTTACAGTCCCCCACTAGTACAGTTTTACTATATTTTCCTGTCTTTCCTTTAACTTTTCCTTTAAAATTTTGAATGCTGTACCATTTAGTATATGTATCTTTATTATTGTTATTACTTCATTGTCTATGATTCCTTTTAGCAAGATATAATTTTTCTGCTTATCCTTTTTAATTAGGTCAATTTTTCTGATCTGAGATCATGATTGCTGCCCTTGCCTTTTTACTCCAGCCAAAGCATAATCAATCCTTCACTAGCCCCCTATTTTAATTCTGTTCATGTCTCTCTGTTTCAAGTATGTTTCTTGTGAACAACACATTGTTGGATTTTGATTTCTATTGTCTTCTGTTATATGGGATGATTTCATTCCTTTTACATGATTACTTACTATGCATTTTCATCTCTCCTGTTTGCTTCTGCTTGTTCTTCTCTTTTTTTATTCTGTCTCTCTTTTAAAGTCTGTTTTACCTGCTTTTAGCTTCCCTCCCTCTTATCATTTCCCTTTCTCTTATGCCCTCTCCTTCCTTTTTTTTTTTTTTTTTGCCTTTTTGGAGGGCAATTGGGGTTAAGTAACTTGCCCAAGGTCACCCAGCTAGGTTTTTGTTTGTGTGTGCGTTAAGTGTCTGAGGTCGGATCCGAACTCAGGACCTTCTGACTCCAGGGCCGACGCTCTACTCACTGCGCCACCTAGCCGCCCCCCCAGCCTTCTCCTTCCTACCTCCTACTTCCTTGTTGTATAAAATAGATTTAAATATATGTTTGTACTCACATAAAATTTCTTAAATACATGCATATGCATATGTAAATACACCCCCAAATGCATGTGTATATTTTTCCTTTTTTAATCACTTTAGATTTCAAAGAGGTTCAAGCATTGGACACCTTTCCACCATTTTCCCTTCCATTATAAAAGCACTTCCTTGTACACCTCTTTTATATGATGATGTAATTTATCCATTGTCCTTCCTTTTCCTTTCTCCCAGGGCATCTCTATTTCTTCTCTATTTATTTTTTACATCATCCCAACATAATGAATGACTCTTGTTCCTTCTTCCTATGTAGAATCCTTCTAACTATCTTAATAATAAGGATACATGTGTCATCTTCCCATATAGGACACTATTTTATCTCTTATGGTTTCTCTTTCATGTTTACATTTTTATACTTCTTTTGAGTCTTTTATTTTACTGTTAACTTTTCTATTCAGCTCTGGTCTTTTCATCAAGAATGCTTAATAGCCCTCTATTTCATTAAAAATGTTTTTGTTTTCCCTGGAGGGATTATGCTTGGTTTTGATGGATAAATTATTGTTGGTTGTTATCTCAGCAGTTGTGCCTTCTGGGATATTATAATCCAACTCCTCTGCTCCTTTAATATGGTAGCATCCAAGATGCTGTGATCTGGGGTGGTGTGGTCACTGTCTGTACTCTGATCCTTACACAGGAAGTGCCTCTGCTCCCTTGGGATTGCAAACAATACTGTTCCTCAGGGTCCCTACTACCTTGAAACTAGAAATTATGTTGGTCCTTGGGGTCTCTGATCCCTTGGGCTGAGAAGTATTATTGCCCCTTAGGGTTCTTGCTCCCTCTTGACTGAAAGTACTCTTCTCATTCCTTAAACTATGACCCAGAATTGGGTATAGACAATGGAATTGCTGAACAGCAGCTGGTCCTGTGTCTAGTGTTAGCGTAAGGGAACACTATAATCTCTTTCTGACCAGTTGCCAAGTACCCTTATTGTCTGTGCTTTGGGAGCTCCTGAAGCTGCTACTGCTTCTGGCACTACCACTTAGCCCCACCACTAATGTTTCCTTCACATGAGCTCTGGGTCAGCATCCTCCCCCATGTCATAGATCTCTCTTTCTGAATTCCTTTATTGTCTTGGGCATAAGAATATTTCTCTGACCTTTTATTAACTCTGCCATTCCAGAATTCAATTTGAGGTGCTATTTTAAAGTTGTTGGAGTGGAATGTTGGGAGAGCTCAGCTTCTGTACTTTATCTTGATTCAACCCCTGAACTTGTATCAAATAATTTTTTTAAATTTATCTTAGAAAATTTCTATTGTTATATTTTAAATGATGAATATTTGTACAGATACTTATTATTGAATAATACAGAAAACTATTTCTCCTCATATTGGATAACTCTTGTTAATAACAAATAGACAATATACTCAATTTATAGATTAGATATTCTCCATTATATGACAATTTTTCTCTGGAAGTTGACTTTCAGTATTATATAGCACCACTATTTAGTATCTTAGTTTTATTTTCTTTGAAGTGCCATATCTTGTTTGTTTTTATTTAGATGTAAAATTTAATCTGAGAAGCCAATCAGGTGAGTTTTTGAGGTCTAATGAAAAAAGGTTCAGTGTTTGCCTCTAAAAAAACAAACAAACAAGCAAAAATCACCCTCTCCCCCAACTACTGAGCTATATTTATATCTCTTGATCCTGAGGAATCTTGACCTTGAGGAAGTTCTGTCTCTCTCAGTATAAATTGCAATCTATTCATTACCTCTTCTCTTGGGTGACTTGTGTCAATATCTTCTCATAGGTCATCTACTAAGTTGTCCAGAGACTTTTTCTCTAGGTCTCATAACGTTACTGAGGTACTAATGAAGCATGCTAACTGTCTATATCTCCTTTCCTCTCATTACATATCCATTAATTTTTTAAAGCTGTACATACATTTGATATCTTTTATAATACTTGTATTCAAGTCATTGTTAGTAATATGGTATAGCTTTTGCATAGCCCCCATTTCCCTTAGAGTAACTGGAAATTCTAATTCCTCTTAGACTGAACAGCAGATTTCCATGTGGATTTGGGTCAGCAAGGCCTAGGTTTGCCTCTGACTCCTATCAGTATAAACACGGGCAAGTCACTTAACTGCTATAAGCCTTAGTTTCTTCATTTATAAAAAGAGGTGGCATTTCTGATGCCTGACTCACTGAATCATTTTAGCACCCTGGTGAAATAATGTACCTTAGGTGGTTTGCAAACTTTAAAGTTATTTATAGATGTCATTATTAACCTCTTATATCCATCTAGCATCACTAGAAGAGTATTGGTGTTAAAAATTTGGATTTTTGTTAAAAGAAAGCTTGGAGTTATTGAAAGAATTGGATAATTTCCCTTAAACAATCTATTATAGTATTTCCTTCCTGTTCAATTCTGGGTTTTCTTTATTATCCATCTGTATTCCCCCCCTCCATGAAGTAATGAGTTGATATACCAATTCAGTGGATTTTTCAGCCAATTATATATCAGTCAAGACAGAAGGTATTCTTCATCCACTTGGCTTTTCCTGTTTGACTTACTAGGTTAAACCTATTTGAATAATTATATAATTCATTTAGAAGACTTCATGTAATTTCAGGTTTTAATATAATAAGCAATATGTCATTCACTTCACCATATTAGGTGAAATTCCCTCTCATTTGGACTCTAGGATGTACATCGTTTACTTTTTTTATCAACATATAGTTCTCTGTTCTGTGTTCTGAGTTATATGAGTAATTATAGGGTTAACATTTTGTCTATTATTCCATCTTTTAAAGGGCTATTATATGATTTCAACATATGCATGGAAGATACCTTCTTGGATCCAAATCATCAAGGCTGAATTTTGCTTTCATAAATAAAATATTTTTAAATAATTCGACAAAAGGTAAGTAGAGTGGGAGCTTGTATTCATTGAAAATTTGTCAGTTGTGTAACTAAAATGTGGTTGACTGTAGAAAATCATTTGTGAAAGTCTCTTTTCCTTTCTAATATTTTCAACAAGGATATACTAACACATGCATAGATTATTTTCACAAAGAAAGGCAAGTAGGTTTTATCTGTTGTTGTCTCTGCAATCATTTTTAGGAGTGATACTATCAATCATTTTTTTTTTTCTAATCACTTCATAAAATCTCCCATTCCTGGATTTTAGATTTCTTAAAAATCTGTCCCTGAACTGGGACAGCTAGGTGGTAAAATGGAAAAAGCACTAGCCCTGGCATCAGAGTAACCTGAATTCAAAACTGTCCGCAGACACTTGACACTTAAAGCTGTGTGATCCTAGTCAAGTCGCTTAACCCTGATTGCCTTGCAAAAAAAAATCCCTCAATCATATCAACATTTTTTTCTTTTTCCTTCAATATTATTATCTATGTATCCTTGATCTGGCTCAAATGCACTTTTATGTCTTTTGTTTCTTTAGTGAATCTCTGTTTTCATAGTCAGGGCTGTGTTGTCATAATACAGATGGTATAACTCTGTAATTGATAGAGGGAAGTTTGTTATTAAAAATGTAGACTTAATTGTGTCTCACATAAATCTTTCTTGAAGTTTCTTTTATCTTGATCTATTTCTCCACCCTCTTTAGGATTTTGAAAATGAGTATATAGGGAGGTGGGGGCTTAGTAGACACAGTGCTGGATATAGAATAAGAAAGAACTGATTTTCAAATCCTGCTTGAGACATTGGCAAAATCACAAAATTTCTGCTTGCCTCACTTTTCTCATCAGTAAAGTGGTGATAGTAATAGCATTGAACTCAGTGAGTTGTGAGGATCAAATGACATTGAAGAGTTTGGGAAAATATAAATTGCTATAAATACTTATTATTAAATATTAAATAAATCTCATCTTGGATATCACATACTTGTGCTTATGAAGGCAATCAAGTGTTTATTAAATCACTCTTGGCTTTTTTGTGGTGATTGTTTTATGTTAAACTTAGACAATTGTGGTAGTAGATGTTAAATGTTTGTTGTTTTAAACATTCACTTTTTTGTAGGGAATAGTGTATTTCAATCTGTCATTAGAGAACTATTACGATTATATGACACATTATCTCATTTTTTGCTCTGAATTCCAGGTGGGTCTTAATTTTTAATTTTTGCTTTGATACGTTGATCATCTGACTCTACACAGAAAGCTGATTCAGAAATTACTCCTATGTCAGTAACCAGGCATTTCCCATCTATTAAGAGAATATAGTAATTTCATTTTAATTGGGTTTTTACTTCTGAATATTAAAACTATATCAAAATATTGCCTTTTCTATTTCATTTCTCTTATTAATAAAACTTAATCAACAGTATTGTAAATTTTTTAAGAAAAGAAATGTATAAATCATATTAGGCTTTAACATTGTATTAGTTTTGGAGCATGTGACAGATCTATGCCATAGGTTTTGCTTAAAAGCAGCAGGGGTTGATTGAAGGAAAATTTCAGGTCTGAACTAGTTTATTCTGAACATGCAACATGTAATAGATACATTTTTTGTTATGTCACATTGTGGCATATTTCTTCTAAGCATTCTGTCAACTAAATCAGGATCATCTACTGAGAGCAATAAAATAGTATCTTGTCTCCTCAGATCAAACCATGATGTCAAAGAATACTTTCAGTTCATTCTGATTTTTTCCATATCTATCAATAATACTTGAGAAAATCTGATGCCACATCTCATTTAGAGACCACAATGCAAAAATAGTTCTCTGAGACTGGGAATAAATACATGTACTCCCTCTTTTTAAATTTTTTATATATTGCATAATTAGTTTGAGATTGTTTTCAAATAAAATATTAGTAAAATATTATAATATGTTAGAAAATAGGGTACAGATAGGATGATGAAAAACTAGTATATCAGCTATTTCAATATCCTGAACACTTAGCAGAGCTCTCTTTCTAGCAAAAGCAGTCACTAGTAATTCTGCAATTCATATAATATAAATTTCATTGTAAACATCTCCTATCATCTAATGAAAGAAATAATGAAGTGAACTTTTATTTATTCTGGAAAGGATTCTCTCCAACAAGAAAGAAGGATGAAAGGTGGAGTCTTTTTGTGAAGTGGGCATTTCTGAATATTTCAGTGAATATTTGCTGAGCTTTCCCACCATTCCTATCTGAACAACCTCAATTAATGGAAATGCATGCATTTATTCCATGAATTAAAAATAATTTTTGAAAAGAGCAGCCTTAGATGCAGAAGCCAAAGTAGTAGAAGCAGCACCAACACTAATAGCACCAACATAATTATCAGTGGTACCAGAGGAATTCAGCACCTAGTGGTGGTAAAAAGGTTGCTCATCTAGTCAGAAGGAGGCTACAAAGAGCCTTCTGCTCACACTGGGCACATAAATGTGTGCCATTTGGTAACTCTTGTCCTTTACTCATTTCTTGTTCATGGTTCCAGTGTACAGAGGAAGGCTTGTTGTCAAAAGGGAGTAGGGGTCCTCTGTGGATTAATTTCATAGTTCCAGGGCAGAGAGACATTGTAGTTATGAGAGAGCAGAGGCCCTAGCTAAGTAAGGACTAGAGTATAGACCAGAAGGGCAATTATCCTACCTCTTGCCCGATCATACCACCATGAAGGCACCAAAAATTTACAGGTCCCTAGAGTTAGCTGTGAAAATAGCAGAATCCAAGCCTGAATCTTGGAACAGTCATCCTCCTACACAGCAAGGTAACCAGATTCCAATTCTAACATAAAGCCTAAAGTCAAGAAATGGGCTACAAAAATGAACCAACAACAAAAGAAGAACCTTAGCATAAAATCTGTGATTGAAGCCCAAGACACAAACTCAGAAAAAGTCAATGACTTTGAAACATTTACAAGCAAAGCCTCAAAATAAAACACAGATTGGACACAAGTCCAATAAGAACTTCTAGAGGAGTAAAGAAAGAAATTTAAAAAAATTAAAAAGCAAGTAAGAGTGGTAGAGGAAAAATTAGGAAAATAAATGAGAACAATGCAAGAAAAATATGAAGAGAATTAACAGCCTGGTAAAATTTAATTTTCAATTCAGTAAACATTTTAATCATCTATTATGTGCCAGTTACTCTGCTAAAGAAAAACAAAAATTGTAAAAAAACAAACAAACAAACAAAAAACAGCACCTCAATAAAATCAGAATTAGTCATTGGATAAAAGAGGTACAAAATCTCCCTGAAGAAAATAATTACTTAAAAATTAGAATTAATCAGGTCAAAGTTAACGACTCCTTGAGGGATCAAGAAATGATAAAAAAAAATCAAGACTGGAAAAAAATAGAAACAAAAGTGAAATACCTATAAACACAACCTGTAAAATAGATGGAGGAAAGACAAATTAAGAATTATTGGACTAATCCAAATCCATATATAAGAAAGAGCCTAGACATCATATTTCTTTTTTTTTCTTTTTAATAATAATAATATAACAATAATAATAATAATATATAATGCTTTATGAATGTGTGGGTCATCCATGTACTAGAGTTATGCTAATCTCTGTATCATTTGAACTTTAGTTTGTATGCTGCCAAAGTGAGAATTAGACATAATATTTAAAGAAATTATAAAGGAAAACTGCCTTGTTATCTTAGAACCAGAGGGCAAAATAAAAATTAAAAGAATCTACTGTTCATCTTTGGAAAGAGATCCCAAAATGAAATATCCCTGAAATATCACAACCAAAATCCATAACTCCTAGGTAAAGGAGTAAATATGAGATCATTAATCATAACTGGTAATGTGAATGGGATGAATTCACCCATAAAATAAAGGAGTATAGTAGGATAGATTAGAAAAAAAAGAATCCAACGATATGTTGTTTACAAGAGACAAGCTTGTAACAGTAAGACCCATAAAGAGTTAAAATAAAGGGCAGGAGGAGAATATATTATGCTTCAGCTGAACTTTTAAAAAAAGGCAGGGTTAGCAATTATACTTTCAAACAAAGCAAAAACAAAAATAAGCCTAATTAAAATAAATAATCAGGAAAAGTACATTTTTCTAAAATGTACCATTGACAATGAAGTAATGATAATACTAAACTTATATTTACCAAATAGGAGAACATCCATATTTTAATGGAAAAGTTAAATGAGTTATGGGAGGAAATCGACAATAAGACTATATTAAAAGTAGCTTAATAGAATTTTAGAAAAGTTAGATATGATAGACCTCTAAAGAAAATTGAATGGGAATAGAAAGGATTACATTTTTTTCACAACTTTACATAACATATTCAAAAAATTGACCATGTAGTAGAGCACAAAAATATCATAAAGGCAGGAAAGCAGAAATATAAAGACTCCTGTTTCATGCCACAATGTAATAAAAATTACATTTAACATAGGGCCTTGGAAGCATAGATTAAAAATTAATTGGAAACTAAATAATCCTAAAAGATGAATAGATCAAAGTATAAACTATAGAAATGATCAATAATTGATTTAAAGAGAATGATATGGGGTGGCTAGGCGGTGCAGTGAATAGAGCACCAGCCTTGGAGTCAGGAGGACCTGAGTTCAAATCCGACCTCAGGCACTTAACATATTTACTAGCCATGTGATTTTGGTCAAGTCACTTAACCCCAATTGCCCTCAAAAAAAGAAGCAAAAAAGAAAAATAATAAAGAGAATGATAACAATGAGACATCATTCCAAGATGTGTAAGATGCAGCCAAAAATTTACCTGAGGGGAAATTTATATCTCTAGTCATATATTTTAATAAAAGAGAGAAAGAGATCAGTGAATTAAGTATGCAACTAAAAAAGCAAGAAAAAATGAAAAATTTCATTTCAACTGAACACCAAAATAAAAAATTTGAAAATCTAATGAGAAATTAATTAAACTGAAAGTTAAAAATATCATTGAATAAATAAAAAAACAGTTGGCTTTATGGGGGAAAATAGTAAAATAGACAAACATTATTTAATTTGATTTAAAAAGAAAAAAGAAAATCAAATTATTCATATCAAAAATGAAAACAGTAAGTGCACAACTAATAAAGTTGCAATTAGAACAGTTATTAGAAGTTATTTTCCTAACTATATACCAATAAAACTGATCATCTAAATTAAATGGATGAATATTTAATCAAAATATAAATTGCCCAGATGAACAGAAGAGTAATAGAATACTTGAATAACCATATCTTAGAAAAAGAAATTGAATTGACAATAATTGAATTCTCTAAGGAAAAAACCCAGGACCAGATGGATTTACAAGTGAATTCTACCAAACATTTAAGGAAAACCGAATTCCAATAAGATATAAAGTACTTGAAAAAATGGTAAAGAAGAGGTCCTACTCAATTCCTTCTGGAACAAAATTATGGTTTTGACACCTCAATCAAAGCAAAATAGAGAAATAAAGCTATAAGCCTATTTTTTTTCATGACTATTGATGCAAAATTTTAAACAAAATAGTACCAAGGAGATTTCAGGAATTGGTCAATATATCACAATGATCATGCACTTTAACTACGTTGGATTTATACCAGCAAATACAGGGCTGGTTTAATACTATTATCAACATAATTGACCATAAAAAACAACAAAATAATGTAATTGTATCAGTAGATACAGAAAAACCATTTGACAAAATGCAATATCCATTCCTATTAAAAACACTAGAAGGGATAAGAATGAATGAAACTTTCTTAAAATGATAAATCGTATCTATCTAAATCAAGAGCAACATTATTTGTAATGGGGATAAAATCTGAACCTTTCCAATAATATCAGGGTAAAAGCCAAGTTCTCTGTTATCACCATCAATATTCAATATTATAATAGAAATGCTAGCTATAACAATAAAACAAGAAAAACAAGCCAAATTTATTAAAATAGGCATGAGGAAATAAAATTATCACTCTTTGCAGATGATATGTTATACTTGAACTCTAGAGAATTAATTAAAAAGCTAGTTGAAATGATTAACATCTTTAGGAAAAGTACAGGATATAAAATAAATCCACATAAGTTATTAGCATTTCTATATGCTACCAACACAACCCATTATCAAGAGAAAGAAAGAAAGAGCAATTACAGTTAAAATAACTACAGACAATACAAATACAAAGGAGTCTACTTTACAAGATAAACCCAGGGACTAAACAAATACAATGATAAAACACTTACACACAAATAAAGACAAGATCTGAACAACTAGAGAAATACTAACTCTACATGCATAGGCTGAGCCAATATAATAAAAATGAAAATTCTACCTAAATTAATTTATCTGTTTGGAGCCATAGAAATCACACTATCAAAGAATTATTTTGTAGAACTAGAATAATTAATAAAAAAATTCATTTGTAGGAAGAAAAGATCAAGGATGTGAAAGAAATCAATAGGAAAAAAAAAGGTGGCCTAGAAGTATTAGATCTCAAACTATACTACAAAGTGGCAATCATCAACACAATCTGGTATTGGATAGGACATAAACAATTGATCAGTGGAATGAATTATGTGCACAATATTTAAAAGTAAATGACTGTGGTAACCTAGTGTTTGACAAACCCAAAGATCCAAGCTACTGGGGCAAGAACTCGCTATCTGACAAAACTGCTGGTAAATATGGAAAGTGATTGGCAGAACCTGGGCACAGACCAACGGCTTACACACTATACCAGGAGAAGCTCAAAAAGGGTACCTGATTTAGACCTAAAGTTTGATACCATAAGCAAATTAGGGAAGTTAGGGGGAAATATTTGTTCAATAATTGGAAAAGGGATAAATTCATGGTCAAACAAGAGAGGGATCCGAGAAGGTAAAATGGAGTGTTCATTACATAAAATTTTAAAGTTTTATAGAAAAAAATACAATATAGCAAAAATTAAAATTAAATCAGGAAACTGGGAACAATTATTATAGCAAGTTTCTCTAATGAAGCTCTAATTTCTGGGATATGTAGAGAACTGAGACAAACTTATGAAATAAGGGTCAGTCCCTAATTCATAAATGGCCAAAAGATATGAATAGGCAAGTTCTAAAAGACAAAGTCAAAGTTACCATTTGAGAAATGCAAATTAAAACAGAAGTACCGCTTCACACTCATTGATTGGTTAAGATAACAGAAAAGGAAAATAACCATTACTAGAGGGATGGGAAAAAATTGGGACACCAACGTGCAGTTTATGGAGCTGTGAATTGGTCCAACCATTCTGGAGAACAATTTGGAACTATAAAATTGGGATTATAAAGTTCTGCAATATTTCTGCTAGGTCTATGATCCACTGAGATCAAAGAAAAGGAGAAGGACATATTTATATAAAGATATTTACAGCAGTTCTTTTTTGTGGTGGAAAAGAATAGGAAACTGAGGCAATGTCCATCAATTAGGGAATGTCTGAACAAGTTGTGGTATCTGATTGTGATGGAATATTAATGACATAGAAGATGATTTAAGGGAAACAAAAGCTGGGAAACCTATGAGTTTGTGTAAAGTGATGTGAGCAGAACTAGGAGAACACTATACACACTAACATCAATGTTATAATGAAAATCAACTGTAAAAGACTTAGAAACTCTTTTCACTATAGTGATCCATGCAATTCCTAATGAGTTATGATGAAAAATGCCATCTACCTACAGAGAGTCAACTAACATTGCGTGTAGATTGAAGCATCTTTTTTCTTAATTTTTATTATTTTTCCCTCAACATGACTAATGTAAAAATGATTTTGTGTGATTCCATACATGTGGAATATATATATATATATATATATATATATATATATATATATATACACACACACACATACACACACACACACACACACACACATATATATATAGTATTCTTGCTTTTTCAAGCAAGTAGAGGAGGGGATAAAAGGAAGAGAGTATTTGGAACTGAAAATCAAAATAAAATTTAAAAATATAAAGAGGAATGCTCTTCTTGTATTGTTGAAATGATGGAACATTGGGTAAAATGAACACTCCATTTTAGAATTTGTAACATAAAAGAAGAAAACCAAGCAAAAACATGCATCCTGGATTTTGGAAAATTGGTTAAAAGGACTTAGGGAAAAGGATATGTAAGTTCCTGTAATCTATATCTCTGCAAGAAGGCAGCCTTGGAGTAATAGGAAGCTCTCAAGAATGAATTCTGGAAGACATAAAGAAAAGCAATTTTATCATGAGGAAAAATTGGAGCTGTTTAAAGTGACAAATATGGATTTGCAGGAAACTATTTGACCATTTTAATTTTTAAAAAATTATATGCAGGTTGCGGGTAGGTGGCACAGTGAATAGAGCAGTAGCCCTGAAGTCAGGAGGACCTGAGTTCAAATCCGGCCTCAGACACTTAACACAAAACTAGCTGTGTGACCTTGGGCAAGTCGCTTAATACCAATTGTCCTCTGAAAAGCAAAAACCAAACAAACAAAAAACCCCAAATTATTTGTAGAAGGTATAACCTGGGCACAGTAGTAAAGCATATATACAAAAAGAGTGTCATGGTCTATAAAATAGCACCACACAAACTCTTAAATGACCATGAATGAATTCTCTAAGGCCCTGATAACAAGAGAAATATAAAATAAAACAATTCTGAAGTTTCATCTCATACTCCGCCAATTTGGCAGTGATAATAAAGGTGAGAATAATCAGTGTTAGAGACCTAGTGAGATTGTAGGCACATTAGTGTATTGTTGATGGAACTGTGAATCAGTGCAATCATTTTGGAAAGCTATTTGGAATTATGCAAAGAAGTAATTGATATGACCACATCCTTTAACCCAGAGATTTCACTACTACAAATACTCAAGGAAGTCATTAATAAGAAGAATATCCTGCTCCTCCAACACAGAAACAAACACATAGAAGCACACAGACATAGGCACAGACACTCACACATACACACACACACACACACACACACACACACACACACACTTTGTGATAGCCAAGTATTAGAAACAAAATAGTGCTCCTTGCTTGGGGAATGGCTAAACAAATTGTGGTATGTGAATATATAATAGAATATTTCCATATTATGAAAAAAATGACAGGAGTTAAATACAGAGAAGCATGGAAAGATCTACCTGAAGTGATAGAGAATGAAGAAGGCTGGGCTAAGAAAATAATGCACAATGAATGCAACAGTGTAAACAAAAATGACCATTTTTATTCCCACGATTGTTTGATTCACCTAGATATGGTTGTTTTCAATGTTATTACACCAATTAAATTGATAATAGTACTTTGATAAGAATGATACTTATTAAATACTTCAAAATATCTGATTTCATGATTCTGTAAGCTGCAGATAAGCCTATTTCTTCTTTTTGTATGGAAAAACTTTCTAGCAGTTAGTGCTGTCCAAAGGTAGGCTACTTTATAAGGTATTGAATGCCCAATCATGAGGTTGGATGACCATCTTTTGGAGATGTTGAAGAGTGATTTCCTATCCATGTGGCTACAGGATAGACCAGATGGTGTGAAGTTATATGATTCTGTGCATCTATTATCCTTCCATGTTAGGATGGATAGAACAGAGTCAGAAGATTAGAGTTCAATTTTCAGCAGTGTGAACTTGGGGAAATCATTTAGCTTTCTGAGTCTCAGTTTCCTTATCTTTAAAATAGGGGTTAGACTAGATGGTTTCTAAGTACTGTTTTATCTCCTTTTGTTATTATTCTATGATCCTAGACCAACTCCCTCATTTTTTTTCAGATGAAAAAAGCTGATTGTGAGAGAGATTAAGTGATTAATCCAGAGCATCACTGCTAGTTAATGGCAGAATAGAGATTTTAACATGTTTCCTGGATCTCAGTGCTCTTTGTACTATATAACTCTCCCTCTTATTTCAGGATCATTTTCAGGGCAGTACGATGGTACCATCTTTTTGTGTTTTGGCAGTCAAATGTGCTTACACTGCCAACAGAATAGCTTCTCTAAGGTATCTTGATCTTTGAAATGGGTGTCACAAAGCAACCCACCTGAGAGATAATTTAGTAGAGCAATCTATAATGGAATAATACTAATTCTACGATTTATACATTCAACAAACCTTTATTAAGCATCTACTATCTGCTAGGTACCAAACTATATGCTGAGCATGCACACACAGAGACACCCACACACACCCTACCCCCACCCCCACCCCCACAGACACACAAAGAAAAAGTCCTTGCCGAGAAGAAACTTACATTCTACAGGGGGAAATAGTGTATAAAGGGACTGGTATTATATATATATACATATATATACATATATATATATATACATATATATACATATATATATATATATATATATATATATATATATATATATATATATGTCATTTCCAGGAAGAAAATACTAGCAGATTGAGGTGTTAGGATGGGCTTCCAATAGGAAATAATGCTTGAGAGGACTTTTCAAGGTGCTAAGGAGTCTACAAGGTAGAGATAGGGGATGTTCTTTCCAAGCATAAGTAATAGCCTGGCAAAGACACAGAAGAAAAGGAAATGGAATGTGTAGTATAGAGAACAGTGGGAATAGAACACGAAGCTGGTTGAAATATGAGAGTAGTATTCAGTAAGCCTAGAAAGGTAGGCTTAAGCCATACTACAAAGTGTAAAAATATCAAATGAAAGAAGGCACTCTTCAGATTGCATGTTGCCCTTAGTCTAACAGATGTTATTTAAAAAATGAAGTCTCTTAGAAATTTCAAGTCTTCTAAGGTGCCTTGAAGGATCAGTTTAATATGAATAATTAGTATAAGCCTAGTTCTGTGTCACTGAACACACATAGATTCTCAATAAAAATCAATATAAGATTAATAATTTTTACTTCACCATGATCTTTTTAAAATTACATAACAGACATAATAAAGTATGGCATGTGTGTGTAAGTATGTATGCATGTGTGTGTGTGTGTATGTGTGTACATTCTAGAACCATGAAGAGGAATGAAAAGAAGTCCTACTTGAGAATTCTGCATTTGTCTTGGCAAAACACTGACCTAGGGGGGGAAAATCTTGAGATAGGGACAATTATTCTTCTGTAAACATGAAACTATGCTATGATAGAAAAACAACAACAGCAACAACAACAACAACAGACTATGTTGATGGAAATATTTGTTCCAAAGAATTCCCCAAATATGTTTATAGTAGTTTACTATTTGAATCCAGTTACAAAATTCAATTTTGGGATTTGCTTCATTTTCAAAGATTTTTTTCCATTTCATAAATTACAATTCATTAAGTATTCACAGTATCTTAGATGCATTACATAATTAAATATTATATAACTTTCCCTCTAGATAATTTGAATACTTCTCAAATCATTAAATATTTTATTATACAATTTCAAAAGAATCATATTAGCATGGGAGCAGCATTTCCCCCCACTAATTTAGATGGAAACCATTCTGCATTTTAGTAAATGGTTTTATGGGTCACAGTCGCCAGATTAATTAACCATATATTAGTCAGTCTTTTGTTTACAAATATATCTGAGTTCAGCTAGGCTTTCCATTAGAAAGTAACTCATTACTCTTTGAAGACCTACAGTATCCTGATCAATGCATTGACCAATTATAACTTTAGTTGACTAAAGGTGGAACATGCCACCTTCCTCTTGAATGAGAAGTGATGGTTTGCAGTAAGAGAATGAGAAATACATTTCCATACATGGCCAATATGTTGATTTGTTTTGCTTTTTTGTACTTATTTGTTACAAAGAATAGCTTCTACTGGGGTGGAAATTAGAGGGTAGTGAGAGAGAAGCAAAAATAGAGGGAAAGAGCATCAATAATATATTTTAAATTACTTGAGAGAAATTCAAAAGAAGTTCAGGAAGAAAAACTAAAAGCATTTATTATTACCATTATATTTTCATATGATTCTTTAAAAAAAACTATACATTACAGAAATTTATTATTTTATATAAAATACCTTGTCTTGAATACTGAAACTTTGATGCTTCTTGATGGTGAATAAGTTCATAGTAAATTAAGGTTTTTGTTAAAAAAAGAAAAGAAAGGCCAAGATGGCGGAGTAGAAACAGCTCGTCCAAGCCTCTCTGCCCCCAGATTCCCCACAAACTATGTAAAAAAGGACTCTGAACAACTTCCGGAGCCCCAGCACCCACAGAACGACACAGAGAAGCTAACCTCCCGCTGAGGACAGCCCAGGAGCCCTGCAGGAAGGACCAGAGCAGAGGTCTGGGAGCCGGCAGCAAGCAGGGCGCAGAGCGCAGGAGCCGAGCCGAGCCCAGGTCCACGTGAGCCGAGGTTTTAGCCCCAGGGCGGCAGGGCCGGCAGCCGGCTGGAGGAACCCCAGAACACCAGGAGCTGTGGCGATTCCAGAATTATCAACATAGACATGCCTAGGACAAAGTAAGAGGTTAGTGTCCTATGGACTTTGGGACCTGTACTTGGGGAATGCGTCAGCTCCCTCCCCTGGGGGCTAGAAGCCGCTGAGGAGACACGCCATTTTGTAGTTTTCATAGACATTTCCGGCTCCCAGCCTACAAATCGTGGGGAGATCCAGCGATCAGTCTTGGGGGGTAATCGCTCTTGCTTTAACATCCCTGGATCTGGATTGTGATCTAGGGTGGAAGTTGTGGGTGGGTTTACAGCTTGCCAGAAACGGAAGTTGCCCCCCACACGTTCGGGACGAAAATTCCTCTATCTGGCCTTAAAGACATAGTGTGGCAACAAGCCCAAAAGTCAAGCAATTAAGTGGCAACATGCCAAGGCAAAGGAAACAGAAAAATGCAACCCTAGACTCCTATTTTGGGGGCATAGAGCGGGAAAAGGACTGTGAGGTCAGAAGTCCTGCTCCAAAAGCCCCAGGGGAAAACATGAGTGGGTTGCAGGCCATAGAGGACCTTAAGAAGGACTTTAAAAATCAAATAAGAGAAGTGGAGGAAAAATTAGAAAGAGAAATGAGAAGGATGCAGGAAAAGTATGAAATGAGGGTCAACAGCCTGACTGAGGAAAACAACACCTTAAAAAATAGACTAGCTCAAATGGCAAAGGAGGCCCAAAAGGGCAATGAGGAGAAGAATGCCTTAAAAAGTCGAATTTGCCAGATGGAAAAAGAATCTCAAAAGTTCACTGAGGAGATTCATTCCTTCAGAGTTAGACTGGAGCAAATGGAAGCTAGTGACTTTATGAGAAATCAAGATGCTGTTAAGCAGATCCAAACAAATGAAAGATTAGAAGGCAATGTGAAATATCTCATGGGAAACCACTGACCTGGAAAATAGATCCAGGAGAGACAATTTAAAAATTATTGGACTACCTGAAAGCCATGATCAAAGAAAGAACCTAGAAATCACCCTTCAAGAAATTCTCAAGGAAAACTGCCCTGATGTTTTAGATCCAGAGGGCAAAATAGAGGTTGAAAGAATCCACAGATCAGCTCCTGAAAAAGATCCCAAAAAGAAAACTCCCAGAAATATTATAGCCAGGTTCCAGAATCCCCAGATCAAGGAGAAAATACTACAAGCAGCCAGGAAGAAACAATTTCAATATTGTGGAAACACAATCAGAATAGCCCAGGACCTGGCAGCTTCTACACTGAGGGATTGAAGGGCATGGAATATGATATTCCAGAGGGCAAAAGAACTGGGACTGAACCCAAGGGTCACCTACCCAGCAAAACTGAGTATTTTGTTTCAGGGGAAAATATGGTCATTCAGTGGAATAGAGGACTTTCAAGCATTCTTGAGGAAAAAACCAGAGTTGAATAGAAAATTTGACATCCAGACGCAAGAAGTAAGAGATGCCTGAGAAGGTAATCAGGAAAAAGAAATCAAAAGGAACTTATCAAAGTTGAACTATTTACATTCCTATATGGAAAAGCAATATTTGTGACTGATGATATCTTTCTCACTATGAAAATAATGGAAGAAGGGGGTGTGGTCATATGAATACATATGTGAATGTGTGTGTATATGGTTACAGTTATATATGGATAGAGGCCATGGGTTGAAATTGTTGGGAAGGGAGAATACTCAAGGGATGAAATTATGAGGTGAGAGAGGAGAGTGGCAAGAGGAGATGGGGAGAGACATGGTAGGGTAAACTATCTCATGTAGGGGAAGTAGTTGCAAAGGAGGGGAAGAATAAGGAAGGCTAAAAAGGCAAAACCACATTCACATTGAATTTGGTTCAGGGAGAAAATGACATACATACCAAATGGGATATCTCAACCTGCAGCAGGATAGGGGGAAGGGGGATGAGAGGAGGGATGATGGATGGGAGGGCATCCTTGGGGTGAGGGGAGGTTGGAAGTAACCACTATAGAAGAGGGACAGGATCATGTGGGGAATCGACCAGGTGGGGGGTGGGATGAGTGGGAGGGAATTATAGGCAGCCTTGTACAATATATCTACCATGATAATGTTTTGCATAGCTAGACATGTACAACATATACTGAATTACTTATCTCCCAAGAAGGAATGGGTGACAAGGGAGGAAGGAAATGGATCTGAAATTCGAGGTCGTAACATTAAATGTTTCAAATATAAAAAAAAAAAAAGAAAAAAAAAGAAATAAATGTTCCAGTTATCTGGACCTTATATTGTAAAAAAAAAAAAAAAAAAAGAAAAGAAAAGAAAGAAAATAATCCATTGCAAGGGCTGTATGGAGACTTTTCCCAGACTTGTTAGAACTTTCCAAAACTTCATTTTATAGATGAAGAAAATGGGGCTTAGATAAATAATGTGCTTTTGTCCACAATCATACAACTAGTAATCAGGGCTGAGATTTTAACTTACATCTTACAGTCTAGAGAACCTAGCAATCAGGAAAATAGAAAGAATGTTTGGCAGGAGCTGGAACATCTTAAAACAAGGTATCTCAACTAATTGGAATCTACCATGTCTTTTTGTTTAATGTGCTTGTCAGCTAAATAAATTATATTTCTTTTGCCAAACAGGGTCAGAGAACCTCACACCCAGGAAAATAGAGGAGAAATTTTGGAGATATTCTGCAGTTTTTTCAGGAAGAATCAGCACCTAGCAGTGGATGCTAAGAATAATTAAAAGAGTTGATTGTTATTTAGTTATGTTCAGGCAAGAGAAAAAAAAAGAAAGGATAGGACTGAATTTCAGGGTGTATGGTGGTAAAAGACAAAGATGAGAATGCTGAGCTACTCAGCTTTTATTTTGCTTTTGTTTTCTCAAAATAAGAATGCACATAAGAGTTAATTAGCTTCACTTTCTCCATTTCTTCCATTATTATAATCTTTTCCACCAGAAGTAGCACTGTTATCCCTTCTTTTGAGCTTCCTTATTCCTGTTTCCCAAAGCAACCATGTAGGTTTTTTTTTTCTTTTCCTATCCACCTCAGCTAATAGTTATCCTAATATGACATTCTCATTCTTTTGTTTTCATCCTTAATTAATTTCCCTTGCTTCCATCCTATCAACTTCTATACGTATGTTGACCAAGTTCTGAAGATCCCTATTCCAACTGCTACTCTCACAGATGAATCTCAAGTCCCAGAGTAAGGATATATCTTTCCTTTTGGTTTCTAGGGATTCCTCCGAAGAATCAGGGGTGATTATTTAGTGACATTGGCTCAAGTAAGACCTGACCAATGTGCTTCCCCTGAGGCTGATTAGTTGAGAATTATTAGCCAGCCTTAAGTAATTTTTTGAAAGGGGCATTTACTAATGTATCCCCCCCCCAAAATATGATACTATTTCTGCTAGAAATTCTTTTCACTGATTCCTGGGGTTCCCATTTGTAAAGCCACACATGAGCAACTTTCCAGGGACTGCTGCTTTGAACAGATTTTCATGGTTCTGATCACACAGTATAGTGAACTCTCTATTTATTCAATGACAAATCAGAGCAAAACATTCACAGAAGGGACAGCTAGGTGGCACAGTGGGTAGAGTGTCAGGCCTAGAGTCAGAAGGACCTGATTTCGCATCCGGCCTCAGACACTTAATGCATACACAAACAGAAACCTAGCCATGTGACCCTGGGCAAGTTACTTAACCCTAATTGCCCTCCAAAAAATTAAAAAAAAAACCATTCACAGAAAATCGAGGTACAGCATTCACAATGTGAATGCTTACCACAGAAATGGCCACATAGTTTTCACCAAAGTGGCCACATAGTTTTAAACAAAGTACAATCATTTAGTCAGTCAATCACTTAGTAACTCAATCATTCAATCATAAAGTACAAAAGGTCAAAGTCCTCCATGGGGCACGCTAAGTTAAAAATAAGTTACTATTCAGTCATCAATCGCTATTCAATCATCAGTCACTACTCAGTCATCAGTCACTACTCAGTAAACTCTTAAGGGATAGTGGAAAATACACAGGCCATCCACCCCTAGGTCACAGTAAATCATAATATTTTAAGTCAGTACACAGTAACCAAGTAAAGTTTTCTTTTAGTTTGACTTGAGGCTGGCTCTCATCTTCCATGGTTCCTCTTCTAAGGTCCCAACTCCAACTGTCACCTGGTTTCAAAGGTAGGCAGCTCCTAGTTCCTTGTCCAATTCTTCATCCAGTTCCCATTCCATATTGAAGTTCAAAGTGTCAATTCCACCCCAAGTCCTTCACATATCCTGTTTCTGGGAAGACAAAGCTTAACAGAGCCACAATAATATTCATGCACATTTCCAGCATGATCATCAATTCACTATCTGCCTGTGGAATCATCTCGGACCCACCAACAAGGTCTGAGAACTCAACACAAATCATTAACATAGAAATCAACACAGACCCACAAACAAGGTCCAAGAGGTCAGCACAAATCATCAGTAAAGTCCCAGGATCTCAAAAACCCTCCTCCAGGACTTCTGTAAACATAAAACAAGAAAATCCTCTTTTAGGGCTTCCAGTAAGGTTCCAGGGCTCCTGTACAAAGTATTATAAACAGACATCAACACAGACAGAAGAGACAAACAGAGTGCCAGCTACCACGAGTTTTCTCCTTCTTGACTCTGCCACCATAAGAGTCCTCTTTTCAGTTCTTTCTGTCTCTAGCCCTGGGGCTCTCCTTATATAGTCATTAGTACTCCTCCCCAGGAGTTCACAAGTTCTAGGGTTCACATGTTCTATTTCTTTTTTAACTTTGTTTTTATTTTTGGAGGGCAATTGAGATTAATTGACTTGCCCAGAGTCACATGGATAGTTTTGTGTTAAGTGTCTGAGGCTGGATTTGAACTCGGGTCCTCCTGACTCCAGGGCCGGGGCTCTATTCACTGCTCCACCTAGCCACCCCCCACATGTTCTATTTCTTAAAAGACTTGATACAAGGCTCAAAGGAAACTTGAACTTAACCAAGGTGTTAATTCAATAGCTGAAATAAGGTGTTAGTTCAATAGCTGAAACAAAGTGTGAACTACTTCTATGCTTGCCATTATACCATTAGACATAGTACAATTTCTTTGTAAAACTCTTTATGGAGTTCTAAAACCACACCCAGTCTGCCTTTCTCTTTCAGTAATGACAGTGCTAATTTGAAAATGTTGCTGTGACCCTTATGAGAAGAAAGGAATGTTAATATCCCCCCTCCACCTTCTCTTTGTAACTTCTCCCTCTGCTTCATGCTAGAGATAGTAGACTCAGGACAAGGTTAAAGGCAAAGAATCTCCTCATTCTTTTTCCCTAAATCATCTCAATGGTTTTTGCTGGAATGCCACACTTGTTCCAGGTTCTAGAAAGTAAAATATCCCAATCATCCTAATTTCTAGAATACCTTTGCTTCTAACTAACGATACTTTATAAGACAATCTTTGGTCAGATTTCCTCAGACTATATGAACCCAATTGTTATGCATCACTCTTGTTCAGACAATGTATAACCTGTAGCTGAGATTGATTGATTGAACATCTTTTCATCCAATCTAAGTGGATTGGGGAGACATTATTGTTTTATTCACTCACCCTTCAAAAAATTTACATTGTCCAATGAGGTCTGTATTGCAACATCAGTCTCTTTAGATAATTCTTTTACCTTTCAATTGAAATTGTTCCTTTTTGCATCTTCGAAAGTTCATTCATGATATCTTCCCATTCCTACTTGTCTATCTTATCTTGTACATTAATAGTTCACAAGGTGCTACCTATCTTTCCCTCTTCAGAACTAAAATAGTAAATGATATACTCTTCCCAGATTTCTTCTCATTTTCTGTCAGAAATTCTAAAACAAAATGTCAAAATTTCCCTCTAAGTTCTCATTTCATATACAGAATGGAGATTCCCCTCACCGATTTCTTCATGTTTTTAAGGATGCAATTACTATTAAAACAAAACAATGTATTTATTACCGCTTTGAATTTGGCAGAAAGAAAATTCTAGCAGTTGTCTAGAGAGTTGAAGTCCTCTATTACTATTGTATATTGACTCTACGCCATGTTTCCTATTTCCCAAAATCTCCATCTATATTTTCTCTAATAATAGCATTGCTTATGTTTTTACTTCTACTAATCTTTATCCAAATGTTCTCCATGATTTCATTCTTTGTCCTTTCTAGTTAGAGTATGTTTTCATAATGTACAACTATGTTTTGCCTATGTTGTACTCTTTGAACAGGATATACCCTTCTACATCTCTATTCTAATCTTGAGTCCCTTCCTGCCATATTTTAGTGATATTTACATTATAATTAATTTCACAATAGTACTCGTTTTGTCTTTGCATATAGCTATCTGAATCTACAGTTTTTATTGATGTCTTCTTTCTTGGATTTTGTCTTTTGTAAATTTATAGTCATCTTTACTGATATTTTCCTCTTATTGTAGGCTTTCTGTATGATATCTAATTTGGTAGATATATATGTGCAGTTTTCTTTCTCCCATTTTGTTTCTGTTTAAAAAAACCTTTTTGACTAGATTTATAAGGCCCTAGGCAAGTAAATTCCTACCATTCCTTGTTAAGTGTACTACATCTCAGGCCAGGAGCCTATCAATCTTATATTTTAAACCACTGTCCAGAAATCCAAATCCCATTCTCAGACAATATCTTCTTAAACAATTTTTCATGAAGTAATTTCACTAGGAGTTAAGAAAAGTTATAAATATCCAAGGGTGAATTTGTTTTGGAGGGTGGGGAAGTCGCAGAAAGAAAAGAAACAGGTAAAATAACTTAGATGACTGTTAGATACTTTTTGAAGGTCATAATGTAACCCTATGGGCAGATAATTTCCCTTTGGAGAAATTTCACTTTAAAACAGGAATGGAATGACAAAGAAAAGATGAGAAAAAATAATTAAAGGATAGATAAATGAACTATGTAAAAGTTATTAAATGAACTTATTCCCAAGGAGAAAAATGAAGTAATAATTCAATAACTATTGTATTTCTAAAGGCTAGTTTGTTGAGAATGTAAACAAAAAAGGTTTTCATTATAGCCTCATAGAAATAAATTTGGAAGGGGCCTTATTTATCACTTAATACAATCCTTTCATTTTATTCTTTTGAAAGCTGAGGCCAAAATAAATTATATAATGGCATAAATATACTATAGTTGACATTAGGGCAGACTCTGTAACTCTTGTAATATCTTGTAATAATAATGTCTGTCTTGATGTATGTCCTCAGATGCACAAACATTCGTGAAAATCCTCAGGCATACAGAAGGGTTTCAGTTCTACTCATTTAAATCCTAATGGGAGCCTGTGATGCTCATAAGCTATGAATTGAGATAAGCCATATACCCTGGAGTGGTCAACAGGTGCCTATATATAGTTCAGTTGTTATATAATGTATGGACTAAAATCTCCCATTTATCTTCCTCATCCAAAATACCTTTGTTGCTCAGTCATTTCAGTTGTGTTTTATTCTTCATGACCACAATTGGGGTTTCTTGGCAGATAATAGATTGATTTGCCATGTCCTTCTTTATCTCATTTTACAGATGAAGAACATGGGTAAGTGACTTGTCCAGAGTCACATAGCTAATAAATGTCTGAGATCAGATTTGAACTCAGGCCTTCCTAATTGAAAACCTGGTACCTCTAATCCTGGTGCTCTAACTGCTACCCCCATCCACAAAAGACCGAATTTATTTAAATTATTAATTTCTTATCATTTCATTCATTCAAAACCACCCCTAATCCCCTTTTAACTCTTCCCTAAAAAATAATAGTGATTTAAAATTTTTCTTCCCCTCCAACCTTCATTTAAGTTAATAACTTAAGAATAATTTCTGTTACTCTTTTCTAAAAATTGCTTATTTTCAGGGGTGGCTAGGTAGTTCAGTGAATAGAGCACCATCCGTGGAATCAGGAAGACCTGAGTTCAAATGCAGCCTCAGACACTTAACACAAAAACTAGCTGTTTGTCCTTGGGCAAATCACTTAACCCCAATTGCCTTCCAAAAAGCAAAAAAAAAATGCTTATTTTCTTTGTCCTTTTATTCTCTCCCTATCTAAGCTTTTCTGAATTTAATTCTTCCATTAGCATGCTATACATTTGTTCCATCTTTATTCTTTCTATGCTTCTCATGACATGTAGGGTTTGGGGCAAAGAACATTTTAATTCTGTACCATATTCCATTCACCTTAGTGCAATTGTGGGTTTCTCAGCATTATTCATTTCTGCCAGATTTTGAGTTACAATCATTTTCCCCCCATTATTCCCCTACCCAACCTCCCAGAATAGTAGTCCCACAAGATATTGCTTCCTCCAATCTGCTCTCTCCCATACCCCCATCGACTTTTCCATTAGAGGAAAGTGAATCTTTGTGTCCCAATGCCTGCACATCTTATCTCCCTATTACAAGCAAAAGAGTATTAATAATAGTATTTATATATGTTTGAAACATTTAATGTTACGACCTCGAATTTCAGATCCATTTCCTTCCTCCCTTGTCACCCATTCCTTCTTGGGAGATAAGTAATTCAGTATATGTTGTACATGTCTAGCTATGCAAAGCATTATCATAGTAGATATATTGTACAAGGCTGCTTATAAGTCCCTCCCACTCATCCCACCCCCCACCTGGTCCATTCCCTACATGATCCTGTCCCTCTTCTATAGTGGGTACTTCCAACCTCCCCTCACCCCAAGGATGCCCTCCCATCCATCATCTCTCCTCTCATCCCCCTTCCCCCTATCCTGCTGCAAGTTGAGATATCCCATTTAGTATGTATGTCATTTTCTCCCTGAACCAAATTCAATGTGAATGTGGTTTTGCCCTTTTAGCCTTCCTTATTCTCCCCCTCCTTTGCAACCACTTCCCCTACATGAGATAGTTTACCCTACCATGTCTCTCCCCATCTCCTCTTGCCACTTTCCTCTCTCACCTCATAATTTCATCCCTTGAGTATTCTCCCTTCCAACAAATTCAACCTATGCCCTCTATCCATATATAACTGTAACCATATACACACACATTCACATATGTATTCATATGACCACACCCCCTTCTTCCATTATTTTCATAGTGAGAAAGATATCATCGGTCACAGTTATTGCTTTTCCATATAGGAATGTAAATAGTTCAACTTTGATAAGTTCCTTTTGATTTCTTTACCCTGATTACCTTCTCAGGCATCTCTTGCTTCTTGTGTCTTGATGTCAAATTTTCTATCTCAGCATTATTTATAAGAATAACTCGAATGTTGTTCGAGTTCCATTTTTTTACCTTTTGTGATTAGTCTGTTTTTCAAGAGAAGTGATTTTAGCATCTGGCATGGTATATTACATAGAATGCTAGACTTGTGGTCAGGAAGACCATGGTTTGAATCCTGCCTCACACACTACCAATCATCTTAACATGGGAAACAATCTTCATCATCTGTAAAATGAAGAAAATAGTGTTACTTAGTTTACATCATTCTTGAGAAGATTGAATAAAATTATTTACAGAAAACTCTTTGGGAAACAGAGTGTTTTAACTCCCCAGAATTCTTTCCTTCTCTAAAATGTTGGGGTTGAATGAAATGCTTTCTGAGTCTCTTTCCAGCTTTAGATCTAAGAAGCCACAATCACATTTGAGGCTATTAGTGCTAGAGCCACTTACTTCTATTGTTATCATTTTCAGTCTTCTCATCTGATATTCATTTATAAATGCTCATAGATCAAGAGACTATCCGACAAGTTTTCTCTTATCACTAATATCTGGATGATTATTGCCCCAGCAGATGAAAATTTCAATTTTGTAATTGAATAAATTTTAAGATATAAAATTGTCTTATGTAGGCTCACAAAAGCCATCATTTGAACCATTTCAGAGCAGACAAGATGTTGAAAGTGCTATACATTTCACCCTGTTACAACATGGGTTTAATTTTTTCCTCTAGTTTTCAATATTTTGGAAACTTCATTACACATAATTTGGAGGCTATGAGTTATGTGTCAACATTTGTTTTAAAAAATCTGAAATATTTATGGATCGGTGATATAACTAGGCAATTATGAGTAAGCTTTGTCATGATGGTGCAGTTCAAATACAGTTTATTTGTTGCAGGAATTATCTCATTTTTATCAGAGTGCCTGATACATATAAAGTTATTAATAAATGCCTATAAACTAACTGATTTAAGGATATATTTTTGAGTTTGTGCTTATAATATTAGGATCTGTCACAAATTAATTTGCAAAGGATAGGAAACTTCTGATACATAATTCTGGCTTCTTGATCATATCTTTGTTGGTTCAATATTTATGCCAAATTTGTGTAACTTTTAATTTATTTGTTATATAATTCTTATTGTCTCTATACAAAATATTTGTGATCAACAACACAAGAATCCTTAAATTATTATGTCTTATTTTTTCAATATTTTCTTTTAGCTTTAAATTGGTCTTCTATCATTACTGTAACAAACACACCTTTTCCCACAAGATTATTATTGTTATTTTTGTTTTTGTTATTGCTGCTCATTATTTAAAGCTATTTTGTTTTGGGATTATCTGTTTCTTTTCTCCTCTTTGTTTTCTCTTGCATATGGAGTAAACCTGGGTTATTCATAGTAACTTTCCTTTGTAGCTCAAGTTTGTTCCCCTGTCTGTTTTCAATATGTTATTTTGGTTTGAAATTTGACCATAATATTCCATGGAGTTTGTCATTTTTCACTTATCTTTCCTGGAAGTCTATTAATTATAGTTTGTTTTTCCACATTTTTGCAATATCTCATCAAGAATGCTTGAAAGTCCTCCATTTCTTTAAATGACCATATTTTTCACTGTAGTATTATACTAAGTTTTGCTGGGTAGGTGATTCTTGGTTTTAGTCCTAGCTCCTTTGACCTGTAGAATATCATATTACAAGCCCTTTGATCCCTTAAAGTAAGAAGCTGCTAGGTCTTATGTTATCCTGATTATGTTTCCACAATACTCAAATTGTTTCTTCCTGACTGCTTGCAGTATTTTTTCATAACAACACATATTTCTATTCTCTTCAAATATTTTCATACTGACAAAAGTTTCAGCAGTTACAGTTATTGATTTTCCATATAGGAATGTAAATAGTTCAACTTTGATAAGTTCATAGTGATTTCTTTTCCTTGTGTACCTTCTCATGCTTCTCTTGCTTATTGTATCTGAATTGCAAGTTTTCTATTCAACTCTGTTTTTTTCTTCAAGAATGCTTGGAAGTCTTCTATTCCACTGAATGACCATATTTTCCCCTGAAACATGACACTCAGTTTTACTGAGTAGGTGATTCTTGGCCTTAATCCCAGCTCCTTTGACCTCTGGAAAATCATATTCCAGGCCCTTTGATCCCTCAGTGTAGATGTTGCCATATCCTGTGTTATCCTGCTTCTGTTTACACAATATTCAAATTGTTTCGTCCTGGCTGCTTGTAATATTCTCTCCTTCATCTGGAAATTCTGGAACCTGTCTACAGTATTCCTAGGAGTTTTCTTTTTGGGATCTTTTTCAGGAGGTGATTGGTGGATTCTTTCAACCTCTATTTTGCCCTCTGGTTCTAAAACATTAGGGCAATTTTCCTTGAGAATTCTTTGAAGGGTGATTTCTAGGTTCTTTCTTTGATCATGGCTTTCAGGTAGTCCAATAATTTTTAGATTGTCTCTCCTGGATCTGTTTTCCGGGTCAGTGGTTTTTCCCATGAGATATTTCCCATTGCCTTCTAATCTTTCATTTGTTTGGATCTGCTTAACAGCATCTTGATTTCTCATAAAGTCATTAGCTTCCATTTGCTCCAGTCTAACTCTGAAGGAATGAATCTCCTCAGTGAGCTTTTGAGATTCTTTTTCCATCTGGCAAAATCTACTTTTTAAGGCATTCTTCTCCTCATTGTCCTTTTGGAGCTCCTTTGCCATTTGAGTTAGTCTATTTTTTAAGGTGTTGTTTTCCTCAGTCAGGCTATTGACCCTCATTTCATACCTTTCCTGTATCCTTCTCATTTTTCTTTCCAATTTTTCCTCCACTTGTCTTATTTGATTTTTAAAGTCCTTCTTAAGGTCCTCTATGGCCTGCAACCCACTCATGTTTTCCCCTGGGGCTTTTGGAGCAGGACTTCTGACCTCACAGTCCTATTCCCGCTCCATGCTTCGACCCTCCTTGCCCCCAAAGTAGGAGTCTAGGGTTGCATTTTTCTGTTTAATTGGTTTCCTTTGCCTTGGCATGTTGCCACTTAATTACTTGACTTTTGGGCTTGTTGCCACAGTATGTCTTTGCTGCCAGATAGGGGAATTTTTGTCCTGAACATGTGGGAGGGCAACTTCCATTTCTGGTAAGCTGGAAACCCACCCACGACTTCCACCCCAGATCACAGTCCAGATCCAGGGAGGTTAAAGCAAGAGCGATTACCCCCCAAGACTGATCGCTGGATCTCCCTACAGTTCGCAGGCCAGGAGCTGGAGCTGCCTCTGAAAACTACAAAATAGCATGTCTCCTCAGTGGCTTCGAGCCCTCAGGGGAGGAAGCGGACGCTTTCCCCAAATACTGGTCCCAAAGTCCATAGGGCATTAACCTCTCACTTTGTCCTAGGCATGTCTATGTTGATAATTCTGGAATCGCAACAGCTGCTGGTGTTCTCGGGTCCCTCCAGGCAGCCACTGGCCCTGCCACCCTGGGGCTAAAACTGCGACTCAGGTCGACCGGACCTGTGCTTGGCTCCCTGCACTCTGCGTGCTGCTGGCTCCCAGCCCACTGTGCTGATCCTTCCTGCAGGGCTGCTGTGCTGTCCTCAGCGGGAGGTTAGCTTCTCTGTGTTGTTCTGTGGGTGCTGGGGCTCCAGAAGTTGCTCGGAGTCCCCTTTTACATAGTTTGGAGGAAATCTGGGGGCAGAGTGGCTTGGACGTGCTGTTTCTCCTCTGCCATCTTGGCTCCACCCTGAGTTAGAATATTTTTAAGGTGTTATTTTCCTCAGTCAGGCTGTTTACTCTCATTTCATAATTTTCTTGCATTGTTCTCATTTCTCTTCCCAATTTTTCCTCCACTTCTCTTATCTGCTTCTTAAGGTCCTCTATGGCCTGTAACCAGGTCATATTTTCCTTTGAAGCTTTTGCTGCAGGAGTTCTGACTTCATTGTCTTTCTCCTGTTCCATCCTTTGATCCTTTTTGTCCCCAAAATAGGAGTCTAGTTTTGGATTCTTCTGTTTATTTTGCTTCCTTTGCCTGGTCATGTTGCCACTCAATTACTTGACTTTTGGGCTTTTTGCCACAGTAAGACTCTGCCACCATACAGGGGAGCTTCCATCCCAAACGCTGGAGTTTTCTCAACTCCTGGAGGTATTAGTTGGATGCCCTCTCTGAAGCCTCCACAAACTCTGACAAGCTGGTTGCACACGCCAGGACCTCCATCCTAAACCTCAATCCACATCCAAGAAGGTTAAAGCAAGAGTGATTAACCCTCAACCTTGTTTCTTGGTCCCCCTACAGTCTGCAGACCAAGACCTGAAGCTGCCAGGTGGCAGCAGCTGTGCTGCAGCCCTCAGCAGCTTCTTTCTCCAGAGGATAGAAGCTAATGCACTCCTAACTAGTGGGTCCCAAAGTCCTTACTGTACTGACCTCTCGCTTTGTCCTTGGCATCTATGTGTTGATAATTCTGGAAACGCCACAGCTACTGGTCCCTCCAGCTGGTGGCTTCTCAGGCCTGCCCTGGGGCTAAAACCTCTTCTTCCAGGCTCCAACTGGGATGGGGTCGGCTCTAAGAGCACTGCACTAGCCGATTCTTGCTGGCCTGCTGGGCTGTTCTCAGCAGGAAGTTAGCTTCTCTGTGTCATTTTGTGGGTTCTGTAACTCCAGAGTTTGTTCAGAGTCTCCTTTTACATAAATTGGGGAAGGTGGAAGTGGAGCCCCAGTGAAGTCCTATTTCTACTCTGCCATCTTTACTCTGCCCCTAGCCTCAACTTCTTTGGTGACTGGGATTACTGGTATGTGTCACCATGTCAGTCAATATTACTTTTGAAAAAAATAAAAAATAAAGAAGATGTATTAAATTGATTTATGTAATGAAGAATAGTTAGAAGGGAGAAAAGAGACAAATGTTAGGAATGCTTCACTTTTCCTTCTGAAATATATTTTGCTTATATCTTTTCATAGTATTTTCCTTACGTTATTTTTCACCATCTATCACTAGAATTTGCTTTTTTTTCAGAAGTTATGTTTGCAGATAATATGGGGAGAAATATAGACTCTCCAAAGCAAAATCAGGTATATTTGAAAGTGGATAAATGACTATATCAAAGAATAATCATTAATGGGTTTATGTTGACTTTGACTAGGAAATCTATCCATGATCCTTAAAGCAGAGCTGGAAGGAACTTTGGAAACCATCAAGGAAAATTTTCTAGTTTTAAAATGAATATATTAAAGCTTTAAAAAGTTTAAAGAACTTGATTAGAATGTCACAACTAGGAAATATCTGAGGCAGCATGTCATTCTCCCTGATTTCAGGTTCAAGGCTTGATGTACTGTGCTACTTTTCTCCAACATTTTTGTTGTTCAGATCAGTTGTGTCCAACTGTGTATGACTCAATTGTGGTTTTCTTGGCAAAGATATTGGAATGGTTTGCCATTTCCTTCTCCAGCTTATTTTACAAATGAGGAAATTGATACAAGGAGGACTAAGTGACTTGCCCAGTGCCACAAAACTAGTAAGTGTCTGAGGCCACATTTGAACTCAAAACTTCTTGACTTCAGACTTGACTTTCTATCCACTGTACCACTTAGTTGCCCTTTATCCCAAATACATGCGTGCTTATCAGACATGAAATTGAAATGGACCTTGGAGATAAAACTAACATGCTACATAATATACTGTATAGTATTATGTGTGTGTGCCTATATCTATAATTAATAGAGGTAGTAATAATGATAATAAATAATAGTTAACATTTCTTTAGCACTTGCTTATTGTTTTATTGTTGTTTTATTTTTTGCTTTACTTGATTATTCTTTTGATCTGCACAAGTCTGGGAAGTAGGTGCCATAATTATCCCTTATTACATATTAGGAAACTGAGATAAACAAAAAGTTAAGTTACTTTCCTCGATTTTTACAGCTAGTAAGTGTCTGAGGCCAGATATGAACTCGTGTCTTCCTGATTCCTAGTCCACTGTGTAATCCATTGCATCTGCTAGCTTCTTGTTATGATTAGCTGTCATCATCATCATCATCATCATCACTATTGATGTTTTTTGAAATCTAAGGTTCTTTGGATTTGAAAACTAACCTTAAAATATTGGCTGGGAGAGGCATGGCTAGACAATTATTTTAAGATATATTGGGGGGTTCTAATGGAATTAATAGTAATAAATTATTCAGTGCTACTGTAGTAAAGTAACAGCAACAGCAGTATTTTCATAGCCTGCTTTGAGAATCCTAGTGTATAGAACAGGGGAGGTCATAGTTCTGTTGCTAGATCACATCTCAAATACTATTTCAAATTTCTACAATGGCAGCAACATTATAAAGAAAATGACTGAAAAATATTAGAATTTTAATCAAAGCAATGATAAACTATGAATGCAGACTACTAAACTTGAAACATGACACTAACTTCTTCCTAGAGAGATAATGAAATTAATATGTAGCTAGACAAGCATTTTGGGTCATTTCCAATGTGGAAATTTGTTTTGATGAAGTATGCATGTTTGTGATGAAAGTTTTATTTTGTTGTTGAATTGAGGGGAGGCAATAAGAGAAACAGATGTTTAAAAAAAGGTAGAGATAAATAAATAAATACACATTTTAAGGATATTATCTTCAGTCTTGAAAATTGCATTTTAATATCTAGCATGTAGTTAATAATAGTTCCAAATTGCTCTCCAGAATAGTTGGCTCAGCTCACAACTCCACCAACAATGAATAAGTGTTCCAATTTTCCCACATCTTCTCCAACATTTATCATTTTCCTATTTTGCCATGTTAGCCAATCTGGTAAATGTGATGTGATACCACAGAGTTTTGATTTACATTTCTCTAATCAGTGGTGATTTGGAGCATTTTTCACATGACTATAAATAGCTTTAATTTCTTCCTCTGAAAGCTGCCTATTCATATCCTTTGATCATTTATCAGTTGGGGAATGACTTGCATTCTTATAAATTTGACTCAATTCTCTATATATTTTAGAAATGAGGCTTTTATCAGAGAAATTGGTTGTAAAAATTCTTTCCAAGTTTTCTGCTTCTCTTTTAATCTTGGTTGCCATTGTCTTTGTTTGTACAAAAACCTTTTCAATTTAACATAATCAAAATTATCCATTTTGTGTTTCCTAAAGCACTCTATCTCTTGTTTGGTCATAAATTCCTTTGATCTCCATAAATCTGACAGATAAACTATTCGTTGCTCTCCTACTTTGATTATAGTTTCATCCTTTATATCTACGTCATGGACCTATTTGGACTTTATTTTGGAATATGGTATAAGACATTGGTCTATAACATATTTCTGACTTACTATTTTCCAGATTTCCCAGCATGTTTTGTCAAATATTGAGATCTTATGCCCTAGCTGGGGTCTAGGTTTATCAAATAGTAGATTACTGTAGTCTTTGACTATTATGTCTTGTGTCCTTAACCTATTCCACTAATCTACCCCTCTATTTCTTAGTCATCACCGAGTAGTTTTGATGATTGTTACTTTCTATTACAATTTAAGATATGGTATGGCTAGACCACCTTCTCTAGCATTTCTTTTCATTAATTCCTTTGATATTTTAGACCTTTTCTTCTTCCAGATGAATTTTGTTATTTTTTTCTAGCTCTATAAAATAATTTTTGGCAGTTTGATTGGTATGGCAGTAAATAAGTAATTACAGTAGAAATTTCATTTTTATTATATTTGCTTGGCCTACCCATAAGTAACTGATGTTTTTCCTGACTTTATTTGTATGAAAAAGTGTTTTGTAATTGTGTTCATATAGTTCCTGGGTTTGTCTTGGCAGGAAGAGTCCCAAATATTTTATAATGTTCAAGGTAACTTTAAAAGGAATTTCTGTTTCTATCTTTTTGCTATTGGACTTTGTTAGTAATATATAGAAATGTCAATGATTTATGTGGGTTTATTTTATATCTTGCAACTTTGCTCAAGTTGTTTATTATTTCAAGTAGTTTTTTTACTTGATTCTGTAGGATTTTCTAAGTATATTATCATATCATCTACAAAGATTGATAACTTAGTTTCTTCTTTGCCTATTCTTTTTAATTTAATTTAATTTAATTTTGCTTTTTGAAGGCAATTGGTGTTAAGTGGCTTGCCCAAGGTCACATGGCTAGTTTTTTGTTAAGTGTCTGAGGACAGATTTGAACTCAGGATCTCCTGACTCCAGGGCCAGTCCTCTATTCACTCTAGCCACCTATTTTAATTCTTTGCCTATTTTAATTTCCTTCAATTTCTTTTTCTTCTCTTATTCCTAAAGCTAACATTTCTAGTACCATGTTGAATCACAGTGATGATAACGAACATCCTTGTTTCACCCCTGATTATATTTGAAATGCTTTTAAGTTTATCCCCATTACATAAAAGTATTGATAATGGTTTTTGGTAGATATTACTTATTTTAAAGAAGGCCCTATTTATTCCTATGTTTTTTAATTTAATTTTTAATGTTTAATTTAATGTTTTTAAGGGTTTTTAATAGGAATGTGTATTGTATTTTGTCAAAAGTTTTTTCTGCATCTATTGATATAATTGTATGATTTCTACATGTTTTGTTGTTGACATGATCAATTATGCTGATAGTTTTCCTAAAATTAAACCAGTTCTGCATTTCTGACATAAAACCTATGAGATCAAAGTATATTATTTTCATGATAAGTTATTATAATCTTTTTGCTAATATTTTATTTAAATTTTCCCATCTATATTCATTAGGGAAATTGGTCTATAATTTTCTTTCTCTGTTTTGGCTCTTCCAGATTTAGGTATCAGTACCATATTTGTGTCATAAAAAGAATTTGGTAATATTTCTTCTTTGCATAGTTTCCCAAGTAGTCTATATAGTATTAGAATTAATTGTTCTTTACACATTTGATAGAATTCACTTGTAAATTCATCTTGTCCTGGAGATTTTTCCTGGGGAGTTCAATGATGGCTTGTTCAATTCATTTCTCTGAGATGGGGTTATTTAAGTATTTTACTTCCTCTTCTGTTAATCTAGGCAATTTATATTTTTTCTAAATATCCATTTCACTAAGATTGCTAAATTTATTGGCATACAGTTGGGCAAAATAGTTTATAATTATTGTTTTAATTTCCTCTTCATTGGTGGTGAATTCACCCTTTTTATTTCTGATACTGTTCATTTAGTTTTCTTTTTTATCAAATTATACAAAGATTTATCTATTTTACTGTTGTTTTTTTCATAAAATCATATCTTAGTTTTATTTATTAGTTCAATAGTTTTCTTACCTTCACTTTTATTAATCTCTCCTTTGGTTTTCAGTATTTTTAATTTGATGTTTAATTGGGGATTTTTAATTTGTTCTTTTTCTGGCTTTTTCAGTTGCCTGCCCAATTCATCGATCTTCTTTTTCTCTATTTTATTCATGTAAGCATGCAGAGATATAAAACTTCCCCTAAGAACCACTTTTGCTGCATCCCATATGTTTTGGTATGTTGTCTCATTATTGTCATTCTTTTGAATGAAGTCTACTTGATAATCTTAACCAATAACATTTCACAGTACTTTAAAGGAAGTGCACAATGTACTTCAGTAGAAATTGGGGTGTCCTGACCCTCCCAGGAAAGGTGTGGTGTCTACTAATTTCTTTCTGTGATAGCAGATAAAATTTCAGCAATTCTTATTCTGCCAATATTTTGAGAAAATACATGAGGACATTTTTTTTCTTTTTGTCAGAGTGTTGAATTTCCATTTTCTGTCCTGTCCACTTCAAACACACCAACAAAAAAGGATTCAATATGGGTTATAATTCACAAGGCTATATTATGGGATTTTATACTAATGGGAGCTCATAAATAATTAGAGGGCCCATGAAAAGTAAGTAACTTCTAGCCCAGCACCTTCAAAAAAGAACAACCCCACAAAATGTTATATTTTGATAATGAATAAAAACTTATATTAATTTATCAGATGTATATTCAGTAGCTTAGTTTACTTATTTTTACTTCCAATTATATAAGCAGTATATAGTTAATATCTGACTTGCAATTTGTTCTGACTTAACTGCACCAGCATTATTAAATGTTTACTTAGAGTATTTGCCTCTCAATAAATCAGTCAATCAATTGTTATAACTAAAGTTTCTATTTTAAATTCATTGATAATATTCACATGAGAAAAGTCAAAGAGGGGGCATCTAGGTGGTACACTGAACAGAGCACCGGCCCTGGAGTCAGGAGGACCTAAGTTCAAATTCAGCCTCAGACACTTAACACTTACTAGCCATGTGACCTTGGGCAAGTCACATAAACCCAATTGCCCTGTCTTCCCCCCTCGAAAAACAACAAAAAAAATTTTTTAAAGAAAAGTCAAAGAGCCTTTGACTTCTTTGACATGGAGTATATATTCTGAATTTTAATTCTCTCTCCTGTGAGTGGATAGTAGTTGACCAAGTCGTTGGGAATTCATACTCGTACAAGCATTTTTCAAGGCCTCCAATATATAAAGCTCTACGCTAAATATTTGGTGATGTGCAGCTAAAATAAAACAATCCTTACATTCAAGCAGCTTATGTTATATTGGGGAACACTACATGTGCCCAGGTAAATGGATACAAAATGTGTGTGAAGTGAAAACATAAGCATTTATTGGGAAAGGGATGGCAATAGCAGCTAGGAGCATCAGAATTGGTGTCTTGAAGGAGGTCTCACTTAAGAGAAGTTTTCAGGGAAGATTCTAAGAGTCAGTGGAAAGAAGTAATATATTGTAGGAAAGAGAAATAGACTATACAAAGTCAAGGAAGGATAGTAGACATCATAATAAGTGGCATACGTGGAACAAGAAAAAGGCCCATTTGGCTGTAACAGACTGTATGAAGGGAAATAATTTAAAATATGCTTGAAAATCTAGAGGCAAGATTTTGAAGTTCTGCATTTCTAAGTGTTGAAAATAAACAAACTGAGCCAATCCTTTTTCTCTCATAGTCACAAACATAACTATAATAGAATTCAAAGGGAACATAGTAGCAGATGAACTGACAGACATCTGAGGCACCATGTAGCACCATCTACCTCCTACCCATAGCTGAATCACCACCACACTCAGTGCAGTACCAGGTGAGCAGACCAACCCCTGAAAAACTAGAAGAACCTGTAAAATAGCTCATTGGAAAAATAACTGACCTGGAAATTATAACCAGAAGAGATAGTTTAAGAATTATTAGACCACCTGAAATTTGTGATTAAAAGTAAAGTACCTAGACATCAAGACACCTGGATACCTATCGTCACTGAAAGAATACACTGATCACCTCCAGAAAGAGATCCTAAAAATGAAAACTCCCAGAAACATTGTAGCCAAATTCCAGAGCTCCCAATTCAGGATAATATGTTGTAAACAGTCAGAAATAAACAATTCAAATATCAGATAAGTGCAGTCAGTCAGAATTACACAAGATTTAGCAGCTTCAGCATGTAAGGATAGGAGGCATGCAATATGACTTTCTGAGAGGCAAAAGAGAAAGGACTACAACCAAGAATCACCTACTTACTTGGTGAAGCTGAGCATAATCCTTCAGGGTGAAAAATAATCATTCAATGAAATAGGAGGCTTTCAGGTTTTCCTGTTGAAAGACTAGATGAGAAAAAAATGATTTTTAATTTCAAGACTTAAGAGAAATATTTAAAAGGTAAAAGTTAAAGAGAAAACAAGATACTCAATAAGGCTAAACTGTTTACATTCCTACATAAGAAAATGAAACTTATAATACTTTTTTAGGGTTTTTTTTATTTCAATTCACAAGTATTTATTCTCTCTTCTTCTCTTATCTCCCCAATTAAAAAAAGAAAAATAACACTTGTAAAAAATATGCAAAAAAAATTTCCACATCAGTCAAATCTTATTAAACATGTTGAATCCATCATCTCTGTCAGCAGATGGGAAGCATGTATCATCAGTACCCTGGAATTTTGTGATTGTTCTTTGCATTGTTCAGGATTCTTAAGTCTCTCAAAATTTGTCTGTTATCGTTAAAATTCTCCTGATTCTGCTCACTTCATTTTATATCAATTCATATAAATTTTACAAGATTTCTCTGAAACCAACCCTTTGATCAATTCTTATGAAACAATTATATTTCATTACATTCACATACTATAATTTGTTTAGCCATTCTCCAATTGATGGGCACCCCTTAGTTTCCAGGTCTTTATAAGTACAAAAAAGCTACTATGAATATATATCTATATCTATATATTCCATATGGATCTTTTTTCTTCTTTCCTTGATGTTGTTGAGGTATAGACCTCATAGTAGGACCAAGGGGAAGTTAAGTAAGTACCTTTTTTGGGTATAATACCAAATTACTTTTCAGATTGGCTGAATCAATTCACAGTTCTACCAAAAGTCCATAAATGTCTGTATTTTGCTAACTCTCCTCCAATATTTGTCATTTTTCTTTTATTTGTCAATTTGATGGGTGAGAGGTAGTATCTCATAGTTATTTTAATTTGCATTTTTCTAATAATTAGTGATTTGGAGATATTTTTCCATATGGTTGTTAATACCATGTGTTTTTTCCCTTGAGAATTGACTGCTGGGGTTATTTTTCAGGGATCTTAATTCTATACTTTTAAAATAGACTATTGTATTCACACAATAATACCTACAAGGGGCTATAGAAAAGACTTAAAACATTCACAGGGGGTTGAAAACACTTGTGACAAGTGGAGTAGAGAAAACTTCTTAATGACATTTAAGAAGGACTTTGAGGCTGTATAGTATAGTAGAAAGGGCATTATATTTAACTTAGAGCCAGAAGCATTTGTAACTTAACTGTACTAGCTGTGTGGCCATAGGCAAGACCCTGAATCTCTCAGGACCTCTATTTCTATTTTTTCTCCAGAATTGATTTACTTATTTTTATTTTTCAATATTTATTTCCACAAAATTTTGAGTTCCAAATTTCCTCCCCATCTTTCCCCTACACCACACCCCGACATGGCAAGAATACTGATTGCCCCTTCCCCCAGTCTGCCCTCTTTTATATCATCCCCTATACCTTTCCTTACCCTATTACCCATTATTTTCTTGTAGGGCAAGATGGATTTCTTTTTTTTCATTTTTAAAAAATGTATTTATTTATTTTTAGTTTACAACATTCAGTTCCATAGTCCTTTGAATTCCAAATTTTCTCTGCCTCTCTCTACTCCCTCTCCCTCCCCTGCCCATGGCAGCATGCAATTCAATATAGGTCTAAAAATCCCTTCACATTAATTATTAGTCAAGTTGTAAAAAAGAATTATAACTAATGGGATGAATAATAAGAAGGAAGGAACAAAAGAAAAAGAGAGAGAGAGCAAATAGTTTGTTTTGATCTGTATTCAGACTATAGTTCTTTCTCTGGATGTGGATATCCCTTTCCATCATGTGTCTTTTGGAGTTGTTTATACTGTTGTATTGCTGAGAGGAGCCCAGTGTATCAAAGTCAGTCATCACAGATATGATATGTCTATAATTGTACAAATTTCTCCTGGTTCTGCTACCGTCACTCAGCATCAGTATATATGTCTCTCCAGGTTATTATGAAGTCTATCTGCTCCTCATTTCTTATAGCACAATAGTATTCCATTACATTCATATGCAACGACTTGTTTAGCCATTCCCCAATTGATGGGTATCCCCTTCATTTCCAATTCTTTGCCACCACAAAAAGAACTGCTATGAATATTTTTATACATACAGGTCCTCTTCCTACTTGTATGATCTCTTTGGGATACAACCCAAGAATTGGTTTCGCTGGGTCAAAGAGTATACACATGCACATACTCCATTGCCTTTATATCTTATTTTCCAGTTGCATGTAACAACAATTTTTTTTAACATTTGTTTTTAAAACTTTGAGTTGCAGATTCTCTCCCTTCTTTACTCCTCACCCACCCCCACTGGGAAGATAAGCAGTTCAATATAGGTTATACATGTATAGTTATGAAAAACATTTCCATAGTAGTCATATTATGAAAGACTAACTATATTTCCTTGCATCCTATTCCCCCCATTTATTCTATTTTCTCCTTTGGCCCTGTCCCTTTTCAAAAGTGTTTCCTTCTGATTACCCTCTCCAACAATCTGCCCTCCCTTCTATCATTCCCCTCTCATCTCCTCCCCCCTACTTTACTGTAGGGTAAAATACCCAATTGAGTGTCTATTATCCTTAAGCCAAATCCCATGAGAGTAAGGTTGACTCATTCCTTTTCACCTCCCTGCTCTTCCCCTTCATTGTAACTGCTTTCTCTTGCCTCTTTTATGTGAGACAATTTACCCTATTCTATCCCTTCTTTTCTTCTACCAATATATTCCTCTCTCACCTCTTAATTTTATTTTTAATATAATTCCTTCATATTCAACTCATGCTGTGCCCTCTGTACACACACACACACACACACACACACACACACACACACACACACATATATGCACACACATACACCCACCTACACATACATATATAAGCATATGTACTTATGTATACACACACATTCCCTTCATATATCCTAATGCTATCCTAATACTGAGAAAAGTTTCATGAGCTACAAATATTGTCTTTCCATATAGGAATGTAAACAGTTCCACTTTAATAAATTCCTTATGATTTCTCTTTCCTGTTTACCTTCTCATGCTTCTCTTGCTTCTTGTATTTTAAAGTCAAATTTTCTTTTCAGTTCTGATCTTTTCATCAAGAATGCTGGTAAGTCCTTTATTTCATTGAATGTCCATATTTGCCTCTGAAGTATTATACTCAGTTTTGCTCTGTAGGTGATTCTTGGTTTTAATCCTAGCTCCTTTGATCTCTGGAATATCATATTCCAAGCCCTTTGATCCCTTAATGTAGAAACTGCTAGATCTTGTGTTATCTTGATTGTATTTCCAAAATACTCAAATTATTTCTTCCAGATTGCTTGTATTATTTTCTTCTTGACCTGGGAACTCTGGAATTTGATTATAATATTCCTATAAGTTTTCTTTTTTGGATCTTTATAAAGAGGTGATCAGTGGATTCTTTTAATTTCTGTTTTGCCCTCTGGTTCTGGAATATCAGGGAAGTTTTCCTTGATAATGTCTTGAGAGATGATTTCTAGGCTCTTTTTTTATCGTGGCTTTCAGATAGTCGAATAATTTTTCAATTATCTCTCCTAGATTTATTTTCCAGGTCAGTGGTTTTTCCAATGAGATATCGCACATTGCCTTCTATTTTTTTCATTCTTTTGGATCTATTTTATATCTTGATTTCTCATAAAGTCATTAGCTTCTATTTGCTCCAATATAATTTTGAAGGAATTATTTTCTTCAGTGAGCTTTTGGACTTCCTTTTCCATCTGGTCAATTTTACTTTTTGAAGCATTCTTCTCATTGTTTTTTTGGGCCTCTTTTGCCTTTTGAGTTAGTCTATTTTTAAGGTATTATTTTCTTCAGTATTTTTAGGTCTCCTTTAGCAAGTTATTGAACTGTTTTTCATTATTTTCTTGCAGCACTTTAATTTCTATTTCTAATTTTCCCTCTACTTCTCTTCCTTGACTTTCAAAATTCCTCTTGAGCTCCTCCATGGCCTGTGACCACTTCATATTTTTCTTGGAGGCTTTTGGTATAGGAGTTTTGACTTTGTTGTCTTCTTCTGGTACTACGTTTTGATCTTCTTTGTTGCCAAAGAACGATTCTATAGTCTGATTTCTTTTTCTCTCTTTGCTCATCTTGCCAGCCAATTACTTGACTTTTGAGCTCTTTGCCAAGGTAGAACTCTACTTCCACATTGGAGAGTGTAGTGTCCCAAATTTTTGAGGTTTGTGCAGCTGTTGTCAGCATCTCTTCTAGACACCTGCCTTAGAACTGTGAGGAGGATTGCCTCTCCACAGCCTCAACAAGTTCTGTCATGCCAGCACTCCTCCTTACCCCAGGACTATGACCCAGATCCAAGCAGGGCAAAGCAAGAGAATCCTGCCTCAGTGCCAGCAAAGATATTCCTGCAATTGCCCTCTGATCAGTTGCTTGGTCACCCCACTATCTGTGGACCTAGAGCTCCAGAAGCAGCTGCCGCAGTCACTGCCACCTTCATCACCCCAGGGCAGGAGCCAGACTGCACTCTTCTCTCAACTAGGTCCAACAGAGTTTCCCCATTAACCTTTTACTTTCTCTTTTGTGTTCATGGGTTGAGAAGTCTGGAACTTCTCAACTGCCAGTGATTCAGTCCCTTGAAGTATGTTACAACTGTTCTCTGCCACTGGTCTGTGCCAGCACAGCCCACCCAGGACTGTGCTCCACTCCTAGTCTGGTGCAATAGACCCTTCCTTTAAGCTTACCAGGCTGACTTTAGCTGGAGGTATATTTCACTCTGTCATTTTAAGGGTTCTGTAGTTCTAAAATCTGATTAGAGTCATTTTTTACAGGTGGGAAACTTATAATTCTTAACAACTCCATCACTATTAGTGAACTCAGAAGAAGCATATCTAAACAGAGGGTGTGAGTATAAGGCAACATCAAGGGCATAATATAAAAAAAAAAATGAAGGGTTGGGGGCGGCTAGGTAGCGCAGTGAGTAGAGCATTGGCCCTGGTGTCAAAAGGACCTGAGTTCAGATCTGGCCTCAGACACTTAACGCACACACAAACAAAAACCTAGCCGTGTGACCTTGGGCAAGTTACTTAACCCCAATTGCCCACCAAAAGGCAAAAAAGAAGATTGCACTGAGAACAGAAGGAAGGGATAGATAGAATGGGGTACATTATCTCACATGAAGAGACATGAAGGACCTATCTCAGTAGAGAAGGACATGGGAGGGTAGGCTGTGGGCATCACTTGCACCTTAGACTTCTCAAAATTGACTCAAAGAGGATATTACACAAATAATTAGTTGGCATAGAAATCTATCATACCCTACAGGGAAGTAGGAGGGGAAAAGGTTGAATAAAGAGGGAGGGTACTGAGAGAAGAGTGTGCAAAGTGGGATGGGCAATGATAGGAAACAGAATGCTGATTAGGAGGGAAAGGATGAAAAGAGACAGAGAAGGATAAAAAGGAAGAAAATAGGAAGAAAATGTTGTGCCAGTGCAATATTTGCAGCACCCATGATCACGATAAAGACCATGACTATAAGTATTGCATGATGATAGATTGCAAAATATGCCAAACTCTCCAGATTCCATCATAGAACCAAAGATATTCAGGAGCCATAATAACACTGAGAGCCATGCCATCCTTTAGCCTTCCCATAAACCAATGCAAGACCAATATTTACTCATAAAAGTCTCTCTCTCCTTGCCTGAGCTCCTCTGTCCCCCAGAGTCTGGCTAGCTCTGAACTGACTTCCTGTGGGCTCTGCCTCCCTTCAGCAAAACTCCTCCCACCACAAGCTCCATGTAACTACATTCAACCTATCAGGGGCAAAGTTTATCTTCTCAGCAGGGAAGCTTCCTGTGAGCTCTGCTGCACCCTTCAGCAAATTCCCTCCATCACAGGCTCCATGTGATTACATTCAGCCTATTGGGGGTAGAGTTTACTATCAAAGCAGTGGAAGTCTTTAACTTCCCCCCAGGTCTATTAAGGAGCAGGGAAGATCTTCAAATTCCCATTTCCATTACATTAGGCCCCAAGATCTTTCATGTCCCTTACAGAGCAAAAATACCTTAACAGTAAAAGAGAGTTTAGGGATAACTGGTGGAAAAACTGGTGTCAACAGAACTTTGCAACAATATAAAAGGGAAAATAGAAAAACTTTGTACATAAGACAATAGCTTAGGGTGGGGGCTTGGGCACAAGCACCCCATCCTTCCCACCTCAAACAAATGGGGCTCAGAATCTTGGGGTAAGGGGTGAAGGTCTCTTCTCCAAAGCTACTTCAAGCTGAAATTGGATGTAGAGCTGTCCATGCCCCAAGAGGTACCATCGAGAGTTCATTTCTTCCGCTGTCATCAGGAGCTTGGTCGATGCTCTAAAGCCAAATACAAGCAGCTTTCCAGAGGACTGCTTTCAAGGTTCTGATTACATAGTATAGCAAACTCTCTCTTTATCTCTTTATTCAGTAACAAATCAGAGCGAAACAGTCACCAAAATCAAAGTACAGCATTCTTCACAATTTATCACTAAAATGGACACATAGTTTTCACCAAAGTGGTCACATAATTTTAAGCAAAGTACATTCATTTAGGCAATCACAAAAGTCCTTAACTCAGTCTCAAAGCACAAAAATCAAAGTCCTCCATCCATGGGGTGCAATTAAGTTACAACTTCATCAGTCACTACTCAGTACCCTCTTAAGGGGTGGTGGAAAGTACAAAGGGCATCCACCCCTAGGTCACAAGTAAGTTACAGTTTCATCAGTCACTACTCAGACTATTTCATCTTGACTCAAAGAAAGCTTTGAGCTTTCACGGCTCCTCTTCCATGAACCCAGCTCCTTCCCAAATCTAACCAACTGCCACCTTAGTTCAAAGGCAGAAAGCTCCCAGTTCCTGCTCCACAATGAAGCTCACAGTATCCAATCCACCTCAAGTCCTTCACAATTTCTGTTCCTGGGAAGAGAAAACTTAACAGAGCCACAACAATATCTACACACATCAAGCTTAGTGGAATTACAATATTCATACATGTGGTCAGCACTATCATCTCAATTCACTTTCTGCCTGTGAAATCAACATAGATCCAAACCATACAGACAAGGTACTGACACCACAGTCATGCTTCCTCTGGCAGCTCTGGCTGGCCCTCCGAAGTCCTCGGCAACTCTGGTTGGTTCTCAGAAGCTTTCAGCAGGAGTTTGGCTGGGTCTCAGAAGAAGCTCCACCACCACAAGTCCCATTCTCAAAATCAAATCACTTTCTCCAGCTTCCACACAGCTTGCTCCAAGAAATTCTGTCTCAGTTCTCAATTGTCATTTCAGTCTTCAGTCCAGAAGTAGCAGCCTAGCCTCCAGATGCTTGCTGAGAGATTCTTTCTGGCAGTAGCTGCTCTGCCTTCACAATTTTTGCCCCAAGAAGTTCTGACTCTCTGAGCTAGGGCTTTTCCTTATGTACAGTATTAGCTCCTCCCGGTTCAGCCCCTTCCTGTTAAGTCAGCAACAGGGGTCCATATCTTCTGTTTTTTAACAGAGGCTTAATTTGAATCTAAGTGCTAAGTACCTGTTAGCTTGGCAATTAAAAGGGATCTTCAAATTTCATTACTATTATAGATACCAAGTCAAGAGGCACATCACAGTCATGGACAGGGGATGGCATCTGGTGTAAGCAATCGGGCATCTGCAGGTGGAGGGTACCAATCCTACAGAAAACAAATCTCACAAACAAGTTTAACAGACAAAAAGCCCCAAAAAGACAAATCATGGTCAGCCTGGCTTTGGGAGCCCATATATTCACTATTATAACCTCATTCACAGGAGAATATATGACACTGTCCTCCTTGCTCTATTGCAATGACTTGATACACTGCCACAAGTTCAGTACATTGAACACTTCCAACTATCCCAGCCCTTTCTTTAATCTGAGTTCCTCTGAAGGTGTGGCAAACTTGGGTACCATGGTTCAGGAGCATCTGTAAGGGCAGTTCTCAGTTCTCTATTCCATCTGACATCAAGCTCATTTTCTTGATACATTTTGTATAGTTCATTAGTTGGAATAAAATCAATTTTCCTAAAATCAACCCTTGCTCTCAATAGAGCAGTAAACAGTTCTTTTCTAGGCAATCCATTCTGAATTTGAATCCATCAGCTATTTACTATTTTCTCTTGAGGAAATTTATCATTTTTCCATTCTCCTAAAGTCACTTAGCTGTGAAATCTTACCCAGTACCTCTGAAAGAGGATTCCCTATTTCACCAAATAGTAGAGTCAGAAGTAGGTGCTTATAAGCAGGAGAAGCTGTCTTCACCATGATATTTCTATGAGGAACTGTTAAGGGGATTTCATGACATGTATCTGCATCTCCAGTCATGATAACAGTTTTCATTACTTCTTCTTTCAACTTTCTCATGCAGTCTCTAAGTGAGTACCAAGGTCTGTTGCCACTATGCCACATAGATTCAGCAGGATACATTCTATTGCATCCAGCAGCAGCTAAAGCTAACAGATTGGTTGTATTGTTACCTCCTGTCAAATTAAAGTCTCTAAAAGCTTGCTGGACAAAAGGATTCTGGCAATACTTATAAATTTCAGTCAGTATCCCAGCAGCTCCTTTGTCACTGATTCTTACCATCCAAGACACTAAGGATTCTACCATCCTTTGGGTGAATCTGCTCAAAATATCAGTAATCTCCTATTGAGTGAAATCCTTAAATATCTACTTAAATACTCCTTGCCCTCCCTGATTCTTCTGCCTTCTTCTCAGTATGGGGCAAGCTTCTGGTCCTGTAAAAGCTTCACCATGAAACAATGTAATGTTTGGTAATATTGTATCACTCTCTTGGCAATTGTTGTCATAGCAATTGGGCTCAGACTCTACCAAAGCTGTATGAACTTTCCTCTTACTTTTTTCCTTCTTTTTCTGAGCCAAATTTACAACAGCCCTCTCAGCTTCCAGAGACTCTCCAGTACTTTGTCCTTCTACCTGACACTCTCCAGGTTGCTCTTCTAAAAGAAACTTCAGATTTGGGCACTTAGCCAACTCTTGTAACAGCTTGTTTCTGCTTTTATACACAATATGGTAGCCTGTCAGCAAAACCGGGCCTCTGCTACTCACTGCCTCCAGTGGTTTTATTGGTATTGTTTGCAAACATGTTTCTAAATGTCTAGGTTCTCCCTGCTGCAGCCTCTCTTCCCAGTTTTCACAGAGCCCTGTACTTTTAGATCTCTCTTTTGCTAGGGAGGCATGAGACAAATCCTCCCATTCTGGGATAGCCATTTCTTCTTCTAAATCCCTTCTGCCTCCAACTAGAGGTTGGATATTTCGCAATCACATCCTCAGGGCCAAATGTAGCTCCAATGCAATATTTACAGTGCCCATGATGCAATCTCAATGTTATTTTTCATTTGGCAACCCCTTTTTGTATTGGCAAGTAAGCAAGTACTTACTTAGCACCTTGTTTCAAGTTAAACAAAGGTAGCAGGTACTTAGCACTTGGTAATTGATCAAGCCTCTGTCAGAGAAACAAAAGGTATCAACTCCTGGGAACAGGAAGAACCTTGGCTGAAAGATGAAGCTAATGTTGTGTGTATATAAGGAAAAGCCCCAGGATGGAACAGTCAGAATTTCTTGGGACCAGCATCTGGAGGCAGAGCAGCTACAGAAGAGAAATGAGAATCAAGAACTGAGTCAAATTTCCTGAGAACTTGTGGTGGCGGACCTTCTTCTGAAGAGAAGCCCAGGAGGCTGAAGAGGAGCCCAGGACCCACTCCTCCTCCCCCCAGGGCTGGATAAGGTGATTCTGATTTTTTGAATGAGCAGCAGAAGGCTGAGGAAGCATGACCCAGGATGCTAAGACTTTATCATTTTGTGGCTTGGTTGAGCCTTGAATTCCCAGGAGCAGAAATTGTGAAGGATTTGAGAAGGACTGGACCTTGTGAACTTCAGCGTGGATCAGGACCTACCCAGAAAACTGGACAAGGAACTGGGAGCTTTCTGCCTTTGAATCCAGGTGAAGATTTGGTGGATTCAGGTAGGAATTGCCTGCCTGGAGCCAAGATGAAAAGACCTCTCTGTGGGTACTGAGTAGTGATAAAATTGCAGTTTACTAGTGACCTAGGGGTGGAGGGTCTGTGCATTTTCTAATTATTGCACTTCGTGATTAATGATCCTTAGTAATTGATTGCTGAATAAATAACTGAGTTAACTTAGTGTGCCCCATGAGTGGAAGACTTTGACTATTGTACTTTGAGATGATCTTTGTTCAAAACTTTGTGGTTACTATGGTGGAAACTATGTGGCCATTTAAATGAAAAACTGTTGTGAATACTATATTGTATTTTCTGTAATAAGTTATAATATTATGAATGCTGTACCTTGATTTTCTGTGAATGTTTGGCTTTGATTTATTACTGAATAGAGTGTTCGCTATACTGTGTAATCAGAACCTTAAAAAGCTGCTCACAGTAACATTCTTCTGGAAAGCTGTTTGTACATGGCATTACACATGATCATGATAAAACCATGACTACAAGTATCGCATGACATTAGATTGTAAAATATGCCAAACTCTCCAGATAGAGGATAGAACTGAAGGATTTATTTAGACACCAGAAAACCAAATCCCAAAAGCAGTAAGCCTATTTCATCATAATATCAAAGATATTCAGAAGCCATAATAATGCTGAGAGCCACAGCATCCTTCAGCCTTCCCACAAACCAATACAAGATCAATATTTACTCAAAAAACTTTCTATCCCCTTGCCTGAGCTCCTCTGTCCCCCACTGTCTGGCTAGTTCTGAACCAGCTTCTCCTGGGCTCTGTTTCCCTTCAGCAAAACTCCACCCACCACAGGCTTCATGTAACTCCAGAGGGAAATACACAATTAGTAATCCTCATTCTGAATGTGAATGGGATGAACTCCCCTATAAAACAGATATGGATAGCATAATGAATTAAAAACCAGAATCCTACAATGTGATATTTACAAGAAACAGACTTGAAGCAGAGAGACATAGACACTTTTACAGAGTAAAAGTAAGAGATTGGAGCAGAATCTATTATGCTTCAGCTGAACATAAAAAACCCCAACATAAAAAACTTTATTAAAAGTTACCAATCATGACCTCAGCTAAAAAAGAAGCAAAAATAGATCTAATTAAAAGAGATATGGAAGAAAATATATCTTGCTGAAAGATATCATAGACAATGAAGTAATATCAATATTAAACATATATGCACCAAGTGGTATAGCATTGAAATTCTTTTTTTTTTTTTGGCTTTTTTTTTTGGAGGGCAGTTGGGGTTAAGTAACTTGCCCAAGGTCACACGGCTAGTTTTTTGTTTGTGTGTGTTAAGTGTCTGAGGCCCGCATCTGAACTCAGGTCCTTCTTACTCCAGGGCTGGTGCTCTACTCATTGTGCCACCTAGCCGCATTGAAATTCTTAACGTTAAATGAGTCACAGGGGGAAATAGACAACAATACTTTATTAGTGTGGAACCTCAGCTGTCCTCTCTCAGGAGTAGATAAATCTAAACTCAAAATAAACATGAAAGAAGTTAAGGAGATGAATAGAATTTTAGAAAAGTCAGAAATTAAATACCTCTGGATAAAACTGAATGGGGATCGAAAAGAATATTTTTTTTCTCAGAGGCACATAGCACCTACACAAAAATTGAGCATAAAAGGCTCAAAATCAACAGTAGAAAGGCAGAAATATTAAATGCATCTTTTTAGATCATAATGCAATAGAAATTACATTCAGTAAAGGGCAGCATAAAGACAGATTAAAAATTAATTGGAGGTGGCTCAGTGAATAGAGCACCTTCCCTGAAGACAGGAAGACCTGAGTTCAAATCCGGCTTCAAACACACTTACTAGCTCTGTGACCTGGGACAATAACTTAACCTCAATTACCTTGCCTTCCCCCTTCCAAAAAAAAAGAAAAAAATTAATTGGAAACTAAATAGTGGGATCCTAAAGAATAAGCACATCAAAGAAGAAATCATAGAAACAAGAGCTTCATTGAAGAGAATGGCAACAAGTCAGCACATATAAACTTATGTGATATAACCAAAGCAGAACCTAGAGGAAAATTTATTTCTCTAAATTCTTACATCAGTAAAATAGAACAAATTAATGAATTGGGCATGCAACTAAAGAAAAAAATTGAAAATGAAAAAAATAAAAAATCCTGAATTTTATGCCAAATAGGAAATCCTGAAAAACAAAGGTGAAAATTAATAAAAATGAAAGTTAAAAAAAAACTATTGAGCTAATAAATAAAACTAGTAGCTGGTTTTTATGAGGCAAAAAACAGTAAGAAGATAGATAAACCATTGGCTAATTAGATTTTTTAAAAAAAGAAGAAAACTGAATTTCCGGTATCAAAAATGGAAAAGGTGAATTTACCACCAATGAAGAGAAAATTAAAGGAATCGTTAGGAATATTTATCCCAATTATATGACAATACATTAGTCAATGTAAGTGAAATTGATGAATATTTGTGAAAATATAATTTTCCAAGATTAACAGAATAGGAAGTAGAATACTTAAAAGCCCCATAATAGAAAAGGAAATTAAACAAGCCATTAATGAAGTCCCTAAGAAAAAAAATCAATTACAATCCAATCTTGGATTCACAAGCAAATTGTACCAAATATTTAAAGAATAAATAATTCCAATATTATATAAACTATTTGGAAAAAATAAGGAGTCCTACCAAATTCATTTTATGACACTAATACTTTATTGATACCTAAATCAAGAAGAGCTAATATAGAAAAAGAAAAACTATAGACTGATTTCCCAAATGAAGATTGATGTAAAAATTGTAAATAAAATGCTACCAAAGACATTACAGCAATACATCACAAGGATTATAAAGTGTGATCAGGTGGGAATTAAACCAGGAATACAGGGCTAGTTCAATATTAGGAAAACTATCCTCATAATTAACCACATCAATAAAAAAAAATTAACAAAAATCATCTACTGAGTATCTCAATTGGTGCAAAAAAAAAAAGCTTTTGACCATTCAGCACCCATTCCTATCAAAAACAATAGAGAATATGGGAATAATTGGAATTTTTCTTAAAATGATAAGTAGTATCTACCTAAAACCGTCAGCAAGTATTATCTATAAAAGGGGTAAGCTAGAATGCTTCCCAGTAAGATCAGGGGTGGAGCAAGGATATGTATTATCACCAGTGTTATTTAATATTGTCCTGGAAATACTGGATATAGCAATAAGAGAAGAAAAAGTAATTGAAGGAATTGAAATAGGCAAAAAGGAAATGAAACTATCACTTTTGCAATGATAAGATGGTATACTTAGAGAATCAAAAAAAAAATAACAACTAAAAAAGTACTTGGAATAATTAACAACTTTAGCAAAGTTTCAGGATATAAGATAAACCCACATAAATCATCAATATTTCTTTATATGACCAGCAAAGCCCAGCAGCAAGAGATAGAAAGAGAGGGGAGGCTAGGTGGCTCAGTGAATAGAGCACTGGCCCTGGAGTCTGGGGACCTGAGTTCAAATCCGGCCTCACACACTTAACCCTTACTAGCCATGTGACCTTGGGCAGGTCACTTAATCCCAATTGCCCTGCCTTCTTTCCCTTTCCAAAAAAAAAGAAGAAGAAGAAGAAGAAGAAGAAGAGATAGAGAATTCCATTTCAAATAACTATAGACAATATAAAGTACAAGAGAATCTACCTCCTAAGACAAAACTAGGAACTATATGAACACAATTACAAAATACTTGTCACACAAATAAAGTCAGATCTAAAGAATTGGAAAAATACCAATTGTTCATGGGTAGACCAGGCCAATATAGTAAAAATGACAGTTCTGCTTAAATTAATTTACTTATTTACTACCATACTATTCAAACTACCAAGAAATTATTTTGATAGAGATAGAAAGATAATAACAAAATTCGTTAGTAAGAACAAAAGGTCAGAAGTATCGAGGGAGTTAATGAGAAAAAATGGAAAGAAAGATGGTCTGGCCTTACCAGATCTCAAAGTGTATTTAAATTAGTAATCTTAAACTATCTGATACTGGTTAAGAAATACAAGGTGTCCCTGAAGTCTGGACACATAGGAAATTTCATTAGCTATGCATATTTTCAAGAAATGAAAATAATAAAAAATTTAACAACATTTTATTTAATTAACATAAATGAGATTTCATAGGATGACATAGGAGATGCATAGGAAATCTCATTAATTAATTAATTTAAATTTGTCTCATTAATGTGGAATATAGTCCCCAGTAACTTTTATTTCATATGAAATTGTCATGGGTAAAATTTTGCCAGTATAGTGATAGATCAGTGGAATTGATTAGGTATACGAGACACAGTAGAAAATGACTACAGTAATATTATGTTTGAAAAACCTAAAGACCCCAACTTTTGTGATAATCACTATTTGATAAAAACTTCTGGGAAAACTGGAAAACAGTATGGCAGTAACTATCTATAGAAAAGTAAATAGTTTATCTATCAGATTTATGGAGAAGGGATGGATTTAGGGCCAAAAAAGATATAGAGAACATTACAACATGTAAAATGGATAATTTTTATTATATTAAATTAATTTTTTTGCACAAACAAAACCAATGCATCCAAGATTAGAAGAAAAGCAGAAAGCTGGGGGGAAAATCTTTACATTAAGTATTTCTGACAAAGGCTTCATTTCTCAAATTACAGAAAACTGAGTCAAATTTATAAGAATACAAACTATTCTCCAACTGATAAATAGTCAAAGGATATGAGGCAGTTTTCAGATGAAGAAATCAAAGTTATCTATACACATTTGAAGAAATACTCCAAATCACTATCTATTCAAGAAAGGCAAATTGAAACAGCTCTGAGGTACTACCTTATACCTGTCAGATTAGCTAATTATGACAGAAAAGGAAAATGATACATGTTGCAAAGAATATGGGAAAATTGGGATGCCAATGCACAGTTGGTAGAGTTGTGAAGTGATGCAACCATTCTGGAGAGCAATTTGGAACTATACCCAAGGGCAACTTAATTTTTTTTTAAACAAATGCTTTATTAACTTCTGTTTTACATCATTCATTTCCGCCAGATTTTGAGTTACAATCATTTTCCCCCCATTATTCCCCTACCCAACCTCCCTGAATAGCAGTCCTACAAGATATCGCTTCCTCCAATCTGCTCTCTCCCATACCTTCTCCCATACCCCCATCGACTTTTCCATTAGAGGAAGATGAATCTTTGTGTCCCAATGCCTGCACATCTTATCTCCCAATTATAGTCAAAAGAGTATTAATAATAGTATTTATATATATATGAAACATTTAATGTTACGACCTCGAATTTCAGATCCATTTCCTTCCTCCCTTGTCACCCATTCCTTCTTGGGAGATAAGTAATTCAGTATATGTTGTACATGTCTAGCTATGCAAAACATTATCATAGTAGATATATTGTACAAGGCTGCTTATAATTCCCTCCCACTCATCCCACCCCCCACCTGGTCCATTCCCTACATGATCCTGTCCCTCTTCTATAGTGGGTACTTCCAACCTCCCCTCACTCCAAGGATGCCCTCCCTTCCATCATCCCTCCTCTCATCCCCCTTCCCCCTATCCTGCTGCAGGTTGAGATATCCCATTTAGTATGTATGTCATTTTCTCCCTGAACCAAATTCAATGTGAATGTGGTTTTGCCTTTTTAGCCTTCCTTATTCTCCCCTCCTTTGCAACCACTTCCCCTTGCTTCTTCTACATGGGATAGTTTACCCTACCCTGTCTCTCCCCATCTCCTCTTGCCACTTTCCTCTCTCACCTCATAATTTCATCCCTTGAGTATTCTCCCTTCCCAACAAATTCAACCTATGCCCTCTATCCATATATAACTGTAACCATATACACACACATTCACATATGTATTCATATGACCACACACCTTTCTTCCATTATTTTCATAGTGAGAAAGAGATCATCAGTCACAGTTATTGCTTTTCCATATAGGAATGTAAATAGTTCAACTTTGATAAGTTCCTTTTGATTTCTTTTCCCTGATTACCTTCTCAGGCATCTCTTGCTTCTTGTGTCTTGATGTCAAATTTTCTATTCAATTCTGGTTTTTTCCTCAAGAATGCTTGAAAGTCCTCTATTCCACTGAATGACCATATTTTCCCCTGAAACAAAATACTCAGTTTTGCTGGGTAGGTGACCCTTGGGTTCATTCCCAGTTCTTTTGCCCTCTGGAATATCATATTCCATGCCCTTCGATCCCTCAGTGTAGAAGCTGCCAGGTCCTGGGCTATTCTGATTGTGTTTCCACAATATTGAAATTGTTTCTTCCTGGCTGCTTGTAGTATTTTCTCCTTGATCTGGGGATTCTAGAACCTGGCTATAATATTCCTGGGAGTTTTCTTTTTGGGATCTTTTTCAGGAGGTGATCTGTGGATTCTTTCAACCTCTATTTGCCCTCTGGATCTAAAACATCAGGGCAATTTTCCTTGAGAATTTCTTGAAGGGTGATTTCTAGGTTCTTTCCTTGATCATGGCTTTCAGGTAGTCCAATAATTTTTAAATTGTCTCTCCTGGATCTATTTTCCAGGTCAGTGGTTTTTCCCATGAGATATTTCACATTGCCTTCTAATCTTTCATTTGTTTGGATCTGCTTAACAGCATCTTGATTTCTCATAAAGTCACTAGCTTCCATTTGCTCCAGTCTAACTCTGAAGGAATGAATCTCCTCAGTGAACTTTTGAGATTCTTTTTCCATCTGGCAAATTCGACTTTTTAAGGCATTCTTCTCCTCATTGCCCTTTTGGGCCTCCTTTGCCATTTGAGTTAGTCTATTTTTTAAGGTGTTGTTTTCCTCAGTCAGGCTGTTGACCCTCATTTCATACTTTTCCTGCATCCTTCTCATTTCTCTTTCCAAATTTTCCTCCACTTCTCTGATTTTTAAAGTCCTTCTTAAGGTCCTCTATGGCCTGCAACCCGCTCATGTTTTCCCCTGGGGCTTTTGGAGCAGGACTTCTGACCTCACAGTCCTTTTCCCGCTCTATGCCCCCAAAATAGGAGTCTAGGGTTGCATTTTTCTGTTTCCTTTGCCTTGGCATGTTGCCACTTAATTGCTTGACTTTTGGGCTTGTTGCCACACTATGGCTTTAAGGCCAGATAGAGGAATTTTCGTCCCGAACGTGTGGGGGGCAACTTCCGTTTCTGGCAAGCTATAAACCCACCCACAACTTCCACCCTAGATCACAATCCAGATCCAGGGAGGTTAAAGCAAGAGCGATTACCCCCCAAGACTGATCGCTGGATCTCCCCAAGATTTGTAGGCTGGGAGCCGGAAATGCCTATGAAAACTACAAAATGGCGTGTCTCCTCAGCGGCTTCTAGCTCCCAGGGGAGGGAGCTGACGCATTCCCCAGATACAGGTCCCAAAGTCCATAGGACACTAACCTCTTACTTTGTCCTAGGCATGTCTATGTTGATAATTCTGGAGTTGCCACAGTTCCTGGTGTTCTGGGGTTCCTCCAGCTGGCTGTTGGCCCTGCCGCCCTGGGGCTAAAACCTCAGCTCACGGGGACCTGGGCTCGGCTCGGCTCCGCTCCTGCACTCTGCGCGTTGCCGGCTCCCAGACCGCTGTGCTGGTCCTTCCTGCAGGGCTGCTGGGCTGTCCTCAGCGGGAGCTTAGCTTCTCTGTGTCGTTCTGTGGGTGCTGGGGCTCCAGAAGTTGTTCAGAGTCCTTTTTTACATAGTTTGTGGGGAATCTGGGGGCAGAGAGGCTTGGATGAGCTGTTTCTACTCCGCCATCTTGGCTCTGCCCCTGGCAACTTAATTTTTAAAAAATGAATATTGAAAAAAATGCCTAGATGTAATTGGAAAAATAAAATATCCTTAAAAATAGAATTCAAAAGGCTGTCCAAGGTTACTGGGATTATTTTCAACTGGTGTGGCAGAATATTCTTGGGCATCTTATTTATTTTGTACCTGGAAGAAGGGTAGATTATTATTATCCTTTATAATTAACATGATTTATAGTTTCCAGACACCTAAAGTACCTTCTAATGGTAATAGCAATTTAAAGTTCTCCCCTGTTCCTTAATAGGCTTAGGTGAATTTGAGTACCTTTCCTGATTTGAAAATTAACTCAGCTCCCTAATAGGCTGAATGGGGTCACATGGAGTCTGAGAGTGGTAAGAGGCTTGTTTTTTAGGAGGCACAACTTTTGTTACTTTGTAGTCAAGTGAGTCAGGAGGGTTCTGATGTTCACTCACCCTTGAGAGGGCTATATATACCTCTGATGTGATGTTTTGCTTTGGGGATCACTTTGGGAAGAGTTTTACTCTAGATATCCATTAAACACCGCCCCCCACCCCCTTTGAATGTTGGTGCTTCTCTTTCTGGTGACTAAGTGTCTGTAGGTAATGGTCAGAAAACTAGAAGCCCTGTTGGTTGGTCTGTTGAACTGTGTTATTTTCTCAGTCTGTATTTTTGTCTGCTTTTAACTTCTGTTTTTATTCTCTGAAGTTCAGGGTGCTAACTTTTCTCACTGAACTGGGTAAATTATATATGTGCGATTAAAGTAAGAATGTTTACTCTTTTCAAGTTGCTTTCCTTTAGAAAATCAGATCTCTAGCAGTCATCCTGGGTATGCTAGGGTGCTTGCTGCTACGAACCTTAATATTTCTCCTATTATAATATTTTTTAAAAGTCCATCTGTCTCAGTTATGGACTCTGATAGTGACCAGGGGGTGGGGGCGGTCACTATTATAATTCAGTTATTTTAAACATTTAAAATCCTCTCTTTTTAATAATTAAATTTATTGGATTTTTCATGTTTGATACTCTTTAAGGTTTTTTTTGTTTGTTTTTTTGTAGTGTCAGATCACATTTATAATTTCTTATCATTGAAAGTTCCTTTTTTCAAAAAGCTTTGTTTCATTTTGGCTTTTTGCAGGTCTTAGGATGCTATACTTAAAACCAAAGGTAAATTATTGATAGAAATAAGACAGATTTTCATGCTAGGCAGATTGGAATTTATAAACATATTAACATTATTGCTTATAGTATCTTTCCCTATTTGTATTTTTATTTAAAAGAAATTGTTCTGTATAGATACTCATTGATACTGATATTTTAAAAAATCAAAATTTTAAAAACATTTAACATTTATTTCTGCAGAGTTAGAAAATCTATTTCTCCCTTGTATACCTTTCAATATGCTTTTATGAACACTTATTTAATAAAAACTACACCAAAATGTACAAAACACTAATCTCATATCTATACATTCTATTTCTGGTTACTTTATTTTTTCTATTGACTATTTTTTCTACTCTTTTTGTACTCTTTACAAGAGGTAACAGAAAACATTTAATTATTGTTCTTTTAGAATGTATTTTAATTTTAGTGGTAGTAGTCCCTCTGAAAGTTTTATTTTCCATAGTTCTTAGTAGTCTTACTTATTTTTCCATAGTCCTTTTTAATAACTTCATTTAATTCATTAAAATGACATTAATATTTTGATTGGTATAACCAATCTGTAAGTAGTTTGAAGAAGTAATGCCATTTTTGCTGTATTTCTTCAAACTAACCATGAGTAAGGGTTCTCTGTTCAGTTCTTTCTTGATTTTTGCCAAAATCATTTTAAAGTTTTCTTTGTATGTTTCAAAGGTATATCTTGTTATTTTTACAAAGGATATTTTGTCCCTATAGCTGTCTTTTGATTATTAATGATGCCATGTAGAAATGTAGTGGGTTGTGGATTATCTTACATTCCAATACTTTGCTGAAGTTATTAATTAACTCTTTTACTTGTTTTTGTTGTTAACTGCCTTGTGTTTTCAAGGTATACATTCATGTTACTTGCAAGTAGAAATATTTTAATTGACAATACTTATTTTTTTATATACCGTACTACTTACATTTCTATAAGAATGTTAAATAGTAGTAATAACTTTTAAATTGTTTTTAATGAGAATTTTTCTAGAGTTTGTCCACTGTGTATAATATTAGCTTATGGTGTCAAATATGTTTTCTCTGACTTATGGGGTACTTCCATTAATAAAGTTTAATTTTCCTATGGAAAAATTAATGTCACCATACTTTACATTTTATCATATAGTCTTTTTTTTCTTTTCCTGATTAGTATATTAGTATATATTTTTTCCTTATGTTAAACTGCAGGTCAAGCTGAATATTATTAATATACTCTTATATCAGAGTTGTGAGGATTTTAATTAGAATAAATTGTTCATTCTTTCTCAGCTTGTCTTTGTTAGATGTAGGTATTGCCACCATATTTGTCCAGTGAGAAAGACTTTGTTTTGAAATAATATATATAGTGTTAGAGTTACTTGTTATTTAGAGTTTGGAAGAAATTCATTTATGAATGTATCTTGTTCATGTGTCTTATTGCAAAGTAATTTTTGATGGCCTGTCTGTTTTCCTTCAGAGATAGACCTATTGGTTTAAGTTTAATTATTTAATTGTTAATTTTATCTTTTAAAATCTTCCCTTATTAATTATAATTTCTGATCTTCCCATTTTAGTATACTATGGCCTATGTTTGAGTTGGATTACATCTGTTTAAAAAAACAAAAATTTTCCCATTACAATTTAAAATTCCTAATTCATTGCTCTGGACCCACCTAGTGACGACTTTTAAAATGCATTCCCTTAATGTGTATACTTTATACTACATGCAACACAAAGTTTTATCTTATCTGAAATGTAAGAGTAGACTTAACATTTTAGAAATCATTCCAGCATCTCTAGGGTTCCTGTTCTCTTCCTTATGTGATACAGTGTATAAAAAAATAATCAGTAAATAAATGACTATGGGTTAAATTCTAACAAAGCTACTGAAAACTATATTATTCTTTTCCACATGATTCATTCATAAGGAAAATAGATAAATATATGGAGGCTGTACTCTAACAGACTAGATATTTAAAATTGAATTTTCATGTCCTTTTTTACAAATAACTTACATTTATGCTTATTAATATTTCATTTTTTGCATAAAAGCAACATACTTTTTGAACATCTAGTAAATATTCACCTTTATATATGGAAAAGATTTAAAATTGGAATTGAGTAGGATATGTATGTTACAAAAATGATGTTACAAACATAAATTGTTCTGTTTCTTAAATAAGCTAAAAAACAAGGAATTTGGGACAAGATAATGTATCTGTTAATTTCATTGATGTTTAACTCAGTATTAAGGATTAAGTCACAATTCTTTGACTTAATTTTTAAAATTAGATATTCAAAATGTTTTAAGTTCTAAATCAACTTAAACACTATTCAGCCTGTGAAAAATAACTAGCATGAAAATTTTCAGGAAAATTGGTCTGTTTGAAAATTGGTTTGTTTCCGTACATGTGTACATAAACACACATAGAAAAGAGGCAACATGCTAGAATTGAAGTCAGAAAGACCAAGGTTCAAATGTTTCCTGTGATACTTATTATGTGACCCTGAGCAAAGGTCATAACCATGTTGAGCCTCAGTTTTCTCATCTGAAAGTGGAGATAATCTCAGCAGTCCCTACCTCAGATGTTGTTATCAATTTGAAATAAAATTGTTATATATGTGTGTATGTATATATTTATGTACACACACACACATACACACGCAAATGCACACACTCACATATTTGCCGTGACTTGGCAACTTAAAAAATAAAACACTGTCATTGTCAGTTATCAGTATAGAAGTAAATTTTCTAAAGATTTAAATGGATCTACAACCTCCTTTATATGGGTACTACCCCCAGAAATGCAAATTGTAACCCATCCATGCCTTGTCATCCCATATAACAACTGGCCATTTCCTTTCATGTATTCTTTTAAAACTATATTGTTTCATGGGTATCTTTTGTTTTTATGTTAACCTTATTCACAGATATATCTCTCCCTTCCCCTTTTTTTGAAGTTTTTTTTTTAAGTCAATTCAATTAAACCAACCAACACATTACCCAAGGCTGTTATGTCTAAGTAGCGTACCCCTGGTATTCTTACCTTGACAAAGAAGAGAGAGAGGCACATAATTTCTATAATACTCAGTTCTTCTTTCTCACCCCCCTCTCCTTTTTCCCTTCCATCTTTCCTTTTCTTCAATTTTTCCTTCTTTCCTTCTATCCTTCCAGATTGAATTGTTCTAATCACTATATAGATTATTTTCCTGGTTCTACTGTTTTTCACCCCAGTTCCTGGTTCTTTTCATACTTCCTAAGCTTCACATTTTCTACTGTGACACAATAATGTTCTATTTTATTTTTGTTTCTCAGAATGGTTTATCAATTCACAATTCCACCTATAGTACATGACAAAGGTTGTTTATAATAGGTCTGACAAAGGTTGTTTATAATAGAATGGTCATTGTAGTAATCCAAATGAGAAATAATGCAAAACTGATTTTATCTTTTCCCTTACTCTCCCAACCTCCACCCTCCACATATCTGATCTTTCACCATTTTAAAAACTTTTACCTCCACAATACCTTCTACTCCATCCTCTCCTTTTTAGTCCTATTATTACCAAGCTAGTTCAGGTGCTTGTATCTAATGTCATATGGGCCTCCCTGAAATAGAATATTGCCCTTATATTGGCATTATAGAATAAAGAATTGAAAACAGAACTATCAATGCTTGCTATCTTAGTACATGTATGTTCAGTAAGACATTGGGGACAGAATGCATTTGGAATGAATAAATCATCAGGTGACTTTGTAATTTTGAGGGTAGTAGAATACAAGTCATGCCCAATTTAATTTTCTCTTTCTTTGACATGTATTCAAGATGCATTTCTTGTTTCCTCATTTACTTCATCAGACTGTCAATATGATAGCTTCCTATTTGATTGTTTAATCAGTCTTTTTATTTCATTTAAAGTATGTTGTAATTTTGGGGGTTATTTGCTCTTCTTTGTAATTAGATGTAGTAATTAGAATGCCCTTTATGCTGCAGTGCTACTTCCTCTTATAAGAATTTGCTTACATTTCTTGAACCAAGTTGAAAATGGGCACATGTAGTTATATTTAGTTTTTCACAGCCCAATCTCCCCTGTGGATTAGTTTTAGGGTGATAGTGGGAAATTATTAGCGTCTCCATTTAATGCAAACATTTTTTTAAAGTTGGATGAGATCATTATAATTTTTTCTTGGTATATTGTGGGTTACTTTTTCAGTGAATCAAAATATTCAGGTTGCATGTGAACTTCAGCCCTTGGCATAGTGTCACTAATGATTTCTACAGAACCTTGAAATAAAATAAAAGTAAAATCTATCAACAAAGAGGTATAAATGGAATCTTTTTTTTAGAATAAAAGTAAAATGCAGTCCATTTTTACTGGAAGAAAAAGGACAACAGTGGTAAAAGCCTATTTGATCTAGTTTAAATGCAATCAGAAGTGACAAGGGAATACATTCATAAGATATGGAGAAATGAATTGTGGACAGAACTTATCTTCAGAAAGGATTATTTCTTTCCTTAGACTAATAAATAGGTTCATTTGACTGCAGAGATGTTAGTTATATTAAGGTTTTTTTTAAGGTACCAAGTCTCTCATCTCATACTTTTTCTATCTTATGGTACTCATAGAAACCTGCCTTTCTCTAGCACACACCATGCATGCCTGGTCACCTACTCCACTGAGAGTTGCTTCTTCTCTAATGATTTCTCCTTCCTGCCAAACACACTGGACCAAGACAGAGTCAATCTAGTACCTACTCCCCACTGTCAGTCTGAGGTCCTCTCTGCTGGTATCACTGATAATATATTGGCCTCTAGAGAGGATGTACTGGTAAATGTTTAACAACTGGCTCTCCAGAAATAATAACCACCACCACAAAAAACAACAACCTGTATTTGCCATGGTGACTTACTATGGTCAAGCCTAATAGAAGAGCTCCTGAGTCCTTTTAACTTAGGCTACCAAGAAGTCTTCAGCTTTTGATGGATTACATACCAAACTTGACTTCTATACCTTTTAAATAAAACCTAGCCTAGTCTTTGTGGAGTAGAAGTTGCTTTTATTGGTACTCCAGGGTGCCAAGTTCTATAGGTTTTCCCTGAGGACATTCTACCACTTAAAGTGTTCTAGGGCTATTGCTACTTATTCCTGACCTGCAAGATTTAAGTAAATCAACGTAGATGTACTGGGGGAGTTAAAAAAAATAAAGCTCAAAAAGAAAGACAGCAAAAGAGAAAACAGGCATTGTAACAAATCTCTGAGGAAGTGAAGGAATATGAGGGTGAATGAAGACCCAGAAATCAAAGGTTTGGGAAGGACTGATTCCTGGATCTTAACATTCTAGTGCATGTAGTGAGTGGTGTGGATTGTTTATGTTTCACAGTGGGTCTCCCAAAGTAAATCAGTGACAACGAACAGAAATTAGCAGCAGTAGCATTAGGACCCCAGTGTCCATGATGGCAGTTTGGCAGTGTCACTGATCCTCATCACAAATCAAAGTAACCTATAATAAGTGTAGCCAAGAGGCCATTAGCTTCATGAATGAAGCCTGTCCAAGTGCTAGACTCATGCTGTATTAACACCCATTCACTATTCCCTGACCTACTAACCAGGGACTCTTCCAACCGAGAAGATTATCAGTCTTTTGCTTGGTAAAGCCTTTGCTGAGAAACTTGCCCCTTATTCATCAGTCCCTTCATGGATAGTTTCACCTTCTTTCTGTCACCAAAAAGCAAAACGCCTCCCAACAGCCCTACCACTTAGGCTGCTAAGTCCTCCCTGAGTAGTTCACTGCTGATCACTAGATACTCCATTGATTGCAATGTGGAAGAACTTCCCCCTCCAGATTATAAGTAAAGTACTATTGCAAATCTACCTGAACTGTTGCCCATGTTGATACCTACAATTTAAATTGTTTCACACAATGTTGTATGGCATGTTATGACTGGGCCCCAAAATACTACTACTTAAGGCCCAAAGCCACTGGTAACACTATACTGATTACTATGCTAAGGCTAAATGATGCCCCTCATACTCTTGGGACCTAGCAATATTCTCTGTGATAAGGCTCATCAGGCACCATCAAAACCCTCTCTGATAGGGCACAGTGATGCCCTATCTTAAATAAAATGTTTCCGTGGGCCTTGCTACTATATGTTTATGACAGGTTGGAGTGTTACCACTATTACTACTGCTGCCACTGACCTTCTCTGAGTAGTCAGAACTTTGAAGTCATATGAATATCTGTCCCAGATAGTTCCAAAACTGCATTCCTTGGGGAGTGCCCACTTCTGTAATCACTGGTAAGCTCCAAAAACACTATCACACCCAAATAAAAACGTTTTTCAATTTCAACCAATAATACTTTATAATATTTATTGCTTTCAGGGCCTAATTCTTAAAAATGTGGAGAAATTCACATCTCTTGCTGATTGCCCATCAGCAGTGGACTTCTAAACCTACCAGGTCAGTTGGGGCTATGTCCTCATATGTGACCAAAATTACTGCCAGAAGCAATTCAGTGGTAGTGTGTGTAGGGCTTCCATACAAAGCTTTCTAATCACTCAGGGCTCTCTTTCCCTATTACCCTTCTCCTACCTAAACTATGAGATTATTTTAATACAATTCTGCTAAGTAATGCTCATTCATCCCCATGCCTATTCAGTTCAACAAATTTTAACCAACTCTTTGCATATCTAGTTACCAATACTTGCTGCTAATTGCTTTTGAGTTCCCTCCATTTCTTGATTTTCTTACCCCATCATCTTTTTAGGTGGATGGAAAGGGTAGTCATTCACTCCTGGAAAGCACAATGTTTTAAAAAACTAATTTACCTATTATAGAAGAATGTATTTTGTGGGTGCTTTGCAAGTTTCCATTTGTCCCATGTTACAAAACAATATTTATTTGTAAATATATCATGGCAAATGCATAATAAAAATTGAATAAAATTATTTATTCATTAATAGTCTGTCTTCACCCTCCATCTTCTACTGGACCATCCTGTACAAGTTTGTTTTTTCTAAAACATCACTTTCATTTTGCTGTTCTCCCCAAGACTCTAAAATGCATTCCCGCCCCCACCCCCATCCCTGTCCTCACTGCTTATTGAATTAAATTCCGATTAGTTATCATAACATTCAAGTCCACTTGTAATCTCACTCCCTTTTTTTAAATTCTGTCTCATGACTCTGACATAAACCTTCCAACTCTGCTAAGTTTATTTTCTGCCCTTCACTTATGTGATACTTATTCATATCTCTGGTCCCTGCAATTGCATATTCCCCCTGCTTGAAGTGTCCTCCCCACTTCTATCTTCTAGATGAAATCTTACACTTCCATTGAGGCCCACCTCCTATTTCCTTCATGAAGCTTCATTTGATTATACCAGCCCACAATCATTTTACCACTTCAAAGACAGAGTTACCAACACAAAATCTAGCAAATGAATATTGCCTTGCATTGTTTTCTAACTATTCTATAAATTTATAAAATTATTTCCAACATCTCTTCATGGACTATCTACTTCATTTTTTTCATTCTGTAAACATTTTAAGTACTTAATATTTGTCTGACACTGTTAAATACTGAGGATAGAAAGAGAAGCAGAAAAAGATTCTGTTCTAATGGAGAAACAATATTAAGTAACTAGATATATACAAGATAGATGATAGGTAGAAAGAGAGATAGATAGATAAATGATAGATGATAGGTAGATAGATAATCAATAGAGGATAGATGCTTTCTCTAATGTCAGATATCTCTAAGCACACATTAAGTGTTTGATACCTATATACTTTTTTTTTTTGAGATAAGGTACTCCTGTCTGGTCTGTGCTCAAAATGCATGGGACTTATATCAATACAAACTGTCCTGGAAGCTACCCCCTGTTCTGTATTTTCTGAATTGGACCAGTTCACTATGTTAGTTCCAGGCTTAGTGAAGATACCCTCTGCAGCAAGGATTCTAGGCCTGTTCCTCCATCTCCACTTCAGCCTTTCAATATGTCCTTTGTTCTATTCCCAATGTGATTGCCTCAAGAACTATTTAAAGAAAGAATGTTCCTGGTTGCACGACTTCTATAGTTATATTAATGTGAAGACCATTTGAAACTTGAATGTTAGGCCTGAATTATTCTCCATTTTATCTTTTTGAAAGTAGATTCAATAAACATTATTTTATTGCTTTGTAGATGGGAAATTAAAATAGTGTCTTTGGTATTATGACATAACAAAATAAAATTTTAGTCATACAGTAGGTACTCTATGAATGTTTGTTGACTGAGTAGGTGAAAGAATTATTGGAAGAATGAGTGCCAGAGAAAGTATTTGTGTATGAGACTGTTATTCCTAGATTTCAGTTCTTTGCACAATCTGCTAGATCAGATTTTTCTCTGTCAGGTCACATTAAGACAATTCTGTTCATAACTACAAAAACTATTTGTATTTAATATACTTCAATGCTAAAGACTAATTTTTTAAATGGACTTCATGATTGCAGTTTTTTTCCATTTTTCTTCACAAGATTTGTGCCTCTGGTACCTTTTATTTTCCTCATTAATTTTTTAGTAAGAGAAGGTAAAATGGTTTATGTTTGTATCTCAGTTTCTAGCACAATGCCTTGCACATAGTAGGTGCTTAATTAATAGTTGATTCATTTATTTTAATCCTAAGGGATATAGTGAAATTAAAAAGGGTGAATCCTTACTAAATGAAAAATACAAAGGCAGGAATATTTCTTACACAAAATAAACTAATTTAGAAAAAAAAAAAGACCCAGAATTTAAGTTAGTCAAATAACTAGTAATTTTGAAAATATTTGGTGTTAATTGGTTTTAACCCTTTTAAAATTTAATTAACTAGTTATTTTTTTCAAAATTAAATTAAGCTAAATTAGCTTAATTACGAAGATATTTCCTTTTTCCCCTGCTTGCTCTGGTTAATGAAAATGAAATTTTGACACACAACTTAGCAGTTAGAAATAAGACATTAGGGGCAGCTAGGTAGTACAGTGTCTAGAGCACTAGCCCTAGAGTCAGGAGGGCCTGAATTCAAATCCAGTGTTAGACACTTAACACTTAATAGCTATGTGACCTCGAAGTTCTGGCTGTTTCTGGAAGAAGCTCCACCACCATAAGCTCCGTTTTCAAAATCAAAATCACTTTCTCCAGCCTGGGCTTCTCCTCCTTAGCCTCCATGCAGCTTACTCCAAGAAGTTCTGACTCCCCAGCTTGTGTTTTTCCTTATATAAAATATTAGCTCTTCCCTATTCAGCCCCTTCCTGTTACAAGTTCATACCTTTTGTCTCTTAACAGAGGTTTGATATAATTAACTTGAAAGTAAGTGCTAAATACCAGTTAGCTTGCCAACACAAGGGGATCTTCAAATTCCATTACTATTACAATGTCCTACTAGCTCTTCCCCATTCATAATACCTCTCTTACCACCATAACTTTGCACAGACTACCCTCATGCTTGGGATATTTTCCATGTTTATTATTATATTTTGAACTCCTACTTCCCTTCAAGGCTAAAGAACTATCTTCTCTAAGAGGCCTTCTTAATTCCTTTCTATTAGTTGTCCTCCCTTAAAATTTAATTTATTTATACCTTGTGTTTTACTTTGTTTCACCAGCTATTTGTTGATTTTGAAATTTTAATCTAATAAAACAAAACACCACTTTAAAGGCTCTTTTATAACAAGGTATTTTCTCATCAAACTCATTCAAGATTCCTTGAAAGATGTAACAACAGAAATAATTGTTCAATGACCCTCTGATAATAAACATTAGATGAGGCATAAAAGAAGCAGATGTATGCTCACCAGTGGTATTTACCACAGTGAAAGAGGAGGTCCAGCATAGAGTCCAAGTTGAAGAGAAATTGTCTGGGAATGACAAGGTCTGCCAGATGTTCCTGTTTGCCAGTGGCAGTCTTGCTAGATGCATCAAACCCCAGAACCTTTCAGAGCCTCCTGGAAGAGATATATAGCCACTCAAAAGATTTTGGCCTAACTATCCACATAGGAAAGGCCAAGTAGATGAAGAATGTCTGTTGCTCACTTTATGATATATATTTGGACAGATAATCCATATAGACAGCACAGATAAAAAATAAATCTATCCTAGGATGAGGAAGGTGGTCTGGATTCACTTTGAAAAATCATATAACTTCTGTGATAACTCCAAGTTTCCCATGGGAAAATGTTAATGCTATTTTAATGTGTTTACAGTAGCAGGATAGAGTGCTAGGCCTGAAGTCAGGCAGATTTATCTTCATGAGTTCAAATCTGGCCTTAGACATTTATTAGCTGTGTGTAATCCTGGATAAGTCACTTAACCCTGTTTGCCTTAATTTCCTCATCTGTAAAATGGTTTGGAGAAGGAAATGGCAAACCACTCTAGTCTCTTTGCCAAAAAAAAACCAAACCCTCAATGTCACATTGACTGAAATAACTGAATGACAACAACCTCTTTTTCTTTTTTTAAATTAAATTTTATATTTATTTTTAGTTTATATCATTCATTTCTACAAGCTTTTTAGTTACAAATGTTCTCCCCATCTTTCCTGTACCCACCACTCCAAAACAGCAATCATACTGAATACCCTTTTCCCCAATCTGCTCTCTCCTATAACCTCCCCATCTCCCCTCTGACTTTCCAGTAGGGCAAAATGGATCTCTATGCCCCAGTGCCCATATATATATATATATATATATATATATATATATATATATATATATATATATATATTTTTTTTTTTTTAATTTGATTTTAAAACTTTGAATTCCAGATTCTTTCCCTTCCTCCCTCATCACCCACCCTTACTGGGAAGATAAGCAATTCAATATAGGTTGTATATGTTTAGCTATGCAAAACCTTTCCATAGTGGATATATTGTGAAAGTCTGACTATATTTCCCTCCATCCTATCCCACCCCCCCACTTGTTCTATTTTCTACATTAACCCTGTCCCTATTCAAAAGTGAGTGCTTGTAACTTCTCTCCCCCCAAACTTCCATCCATCATTCCCCATCTCATCTCCTTCCCCACCACTCTCCTGGTAGGGTGAATATCCTGTTTAGTGTGTATGTCATTTCCTCCCTAAGACAAATTCAATGAGAGTAAGGTTGACTCATTCCCTTTTGTCTTCCTGTTCTTCCTCTCCATTGTAACAGTTTTCTCTTGCCTCTTATGTATTATATAATTTATCTCATTCTGTCTCTCCCCATCTACTTTCATTGTATTTCTCTCTCACTCTCAATTTCACCTTTTAAGTATCATCCCTTCCTATTCAATTAGTCCTGTGCCCTCTGTCTATGTATACATGTACACATATATAAACACACTCATATGTATTCATATTCCCATATACCCTCCTGTATAGATGTATATCTATGTATACATACATATACATATATGTATTTATATTCCCTTCAACTATTCTCATACTGAGAAAAGTTTCATAAGTTATAATTATAGTTTCTCCATATAGGAATGTAAATAGTTCAACTTTGATAATTTGCTTATGATTTCTTTTCCCTGTTTACCTTCTCATGCTTCTCTTGCTTCTTGTATCTGAATGTCAAATTTTCTATTCAACTCTGGTTTTTTCATCAAGAATCCTTGAAAGTCCTCTATTCCACTGAATGTCCATATTTTCCCTTGAAACATGATACTCAGTTTTGCTGAGTAGGTGATTCTTGGTTTTAATCCCAGCTCCTTTGACCTTTGGAATATCACATTCCAAGCCATTTGATCCCTCACTGTAGAAGCTGCCAGATCCTGTGTTATCCTGATTGTGTTTCCACAGTATTCAAATTGTTTCTTTATGGATGCTTATAATATTTTCTCCTTGATCTGGGAACTCCGGAACCTGGTTATAATATTCCTAGGAGTTTTCTTTTAGGGATCTTTTTCAGGAGGTAATTGTGGATTCTTTCAACCTCTATTTTGCTTTCTGGTTCTAAAACATCAGGGAAGTTTTCCTTGAGAATTTCTTGGAGGATGATTTCTAGGTTCTTTTTTTGATCATGGCTTTCAGGTACTTCAACAATTTTTAGATTGTCTCTCCTGGATCTATTTTCCAGGTCAGTGGTTTTTCCCATGAGATATTTCACATTGCCTTCTATTTTTTCATTTGTTTGTGTCTGTTTAATACTATCTTGATTTCTCAAAATGTCACTGGCTTCCATTTGCTCCAATCTAATTCTGAAGGAATGATTCTCTTCAGTGAGCTTTTGAGATTATTTTTCCATCTGGCTAATTTGACTCTTTAAGGCATTTTTCTCCTTATTGGCTTTTTGAGCCTCTTTTGCCATTTGAGTTAGTCTATTTTTAAGGTGTTATTTTCTTCAGTCTGGTTATTGACTCTCTCTTCATAATTTTCCTGCATCCTTCTCATTTCTCTTCCCAGTTTTTCCTCCACTTCTCTTATCTGCTTCTTAAGGTCCTCTATGGCCTGTAACCAGTTCATATTTTTCTTGGAAGCTTTTGTACAGGAGTTCTGATTTCATCATCTTCCTCCTGCTCCATGCCTTGATCCTTTTTGTCCCCCAAAAAGGAATCCAAAGTCAGACTGCTGCCCTGCTTCCCCCACTTGCTCTTTGCCACTCAACCATTTGACTCTGAAGCTTTTTGCCACAGTAGAACTCTGCTATCAGAGAGGGGAGCTTTGTCCTAAATCGCTGGGGTTTTCTCAGCTGCTGGAGCTATTAGTTGGGTGCCCTCTCAGAAGCCTCCACTGCCTCTGGCACACTGGTCACATACCCCAGGACCTCCACCCAGGACAGGGATCCAGATCCAAGCAGGTTAAAGCAAGAACAATTACCCCTCAGACTGGTCACTTGGTTCCCCTACAATCTGCAGATCAGGAGCTCTGAAGCAGCCATGGCTGCTGCTATACCTCAGCCACTTCTCACCCCGGGGGCAGAGGCCTGACCACACTCCCAGACTCCCTGTTCCCAAAGTCCATTGACCTCTCACTTTGTCTTTGGTATTTATGGGTTGATAATACTGGAAACTGCCACAGCTGCTGGTGATCCATTCTCCCTAAGTCCCTCTAGCCAAGGCTGGTCAGGGTGCCCTCAGGCTAAAACCTCGGCTCACCTGGGGCTGGGCTTGGTTCCCAGAGACCTGTGAAAGCCTCTTCCTGCTGTCCTGCCAGGCTGTCTTCAGCAGGATGTTAGTTTCTCTGTGTCACTTTTATGGTTTCTACAGCTCCAAAGGTTTTTTAGAGTCATTTTTTACATGTATTGGAGGAAGTGGAAGTGGGAGCGCACAGAAGTCCTGTTTCTACTCTGCTATCTTTACAACCTATATTTCTTTATTAGAGCAAGACACAAAAAACAGTAATTTCTAAAGAATTGAAAATGAATATTATATGAAAGATAAGTAGTAGTAGTAAACGTAGTACTAGTATTTAATAGTAGTACCAGTGGTATTTAATTCTCATTTTTTGATGAATTCTGATAGAAATTATCCTGTGACAGTTTCATTTCATAAAACTTGGAGATTATATGTATTCTGCAACAACAATTATGGAAAATTATCTTAGCTTTTTTATGAATCAATGATATTATCAGGTAATTTCGGGGTAATAGTTTGGTCTTTGTGAATGGTTCAATCTTGGTGTGTTTTATTGGTGAGTTCACAAAGATATTTTGAGGGTTTTATTTGCATTAGGGAGATTTGTCATCTTTCTGTTTATGGAAGATGGTAAACTTATGGTCTGTAATTCTAGTTACCAGGTTGTTTCTTGCTAGGCGTTCAGAGGTCCAAAATTGTTAGAGTCTGTAGTGATCTGTTATACAGATTCAACCAATTCATACCAACCAATCTATATTGATCACTAAATCCAGTCTCTTCCTCTTTCTCTTCCTTCTCCCCTTTCTCTAGCTCTTTCTCCTCCTCCTCCCTCATTCCTTTTCTTCCTCCTCTTTCCCTCTCCATTTTCTCCCTATTATTCTCTTCCTCTTCTTCCTCCTTCTCTTCTACTCTTCATTCTCTTCTTCCCCTAGTCTTTTGTTCCACTTCCCCCCATTGCCACCTTTTCCTCCTCCCTTAATAGTAGCAACAGCAGTTGTATTAGTAGTAGTACTAGTAGTAGTTGTTGTAGTAGTAGTAGTAATAGTAGTAGTAGTAGCAGCAGCAGCTGCTTCTTAATGTTCAAATACTTACCTGGAATTATAATTTTCCATTAAGTGTTTGTGTTTTATCCTTTCCAGTAAAAAAAAAATCACTTTTTTTTCATAAGCGATTGGAGTTACATAACTTGCTCAAGGTTACATGGCCAGTCATTATTTCTGTGTGGGTGCTCATTTTCTGATGCCAGAACCGATCCTGGGTCATCGCGACTCTGGGGCTGGTGCTCTTTCTCACTGCGCTACCTACACCCCACAAAAATCACTCTTTTTAAAAGGAAGTGGAAAAAAATTAAAGTTGAGTTAATTTAACTTCCATTATTATCACATAAAAACTCTGATAAATACCTTATCATCATATATCTACCCCAAGCAGTAACGCTATATTTTTCACCCTCTTTCACTAGATGGCATATGTGTCTGTTAATGTGTACACACACAAACACATTATTCATATATAGAGGTTTGCATATATGTATGTATTCTTGTGTATACAGGTACAAAAAGTATATATAAAGGTACAAATGTATGTTTCATTTTAAGTTTTGGAAATGCTCTACTTCATTTCCTTTAATAAATGTTGGTGTATAAGCTTGTAATTAATTTTCACTGTTATATTGACACTTTTTCAAAAAATTATCATCACTTCCCAATATCCTACCTTATTCCATGGAATGAATTTTTATAAGAAAGAAGGATAGTTATATAAAATGAATCAGTTATATAAAACAGAGCGTATGTAATAAGCGATTATCCCATGGAATGGGACAGTGCTTGGCACATATTAGCTGCTTAATAAATGTTTATTTATTAATTAACTGATTTTGATACATCTGTCATTTTTTTAGCCCCCTCTATCTTAGTTGTGATCGTAATTCATACTAGGAAATGCTTTAAATATCCAAGTAAGTGTCAAGTCAACTGGTATGTGTTAGGGTTGTAGTAAAGATAGTGGTTGGCACCTTTAAGCTTTCTTGTTCCATACAAGAAAGGTCCATTTCTGATATGTCAGTTGGTTTCCTTTTATCCTGGGGGTTTCAGTCAGTGATTATTGGAGAGGTAAGGTCCTATTTATTCCCCAAAGTACATTTTGTGCATTATAATTAGTGAAATGGATTGAGGGCCCCTTAGCACATAGTAGGGACTTACCAAATAGCTTGTTGATTATTCATTAATAAATGTTTATTTCCTCTATCATTACTCAAAGTCCATTAAAAAGGAAATGTGAATTTTAATCTGTGGTTCCAGGTTTTATGTGACTTCTTGGTCCTATATCTATGGAGTCAGACTTTATGGAGACAGGCAGAAACCTTCTCAGTTGGTTTGTGGGGTATAAGTCAAAGATAGAAGCAATTTTTAAAAATGTAAGTTTGCAAAATTATAAACAGTGGTATGAGTGCAAGTATCTCCAGAGAATTCTGTCTCTAATTTACTAGGGCAGTACCAGGAGAACAGCCTCTGGATGTCTTCTGGGGGGGGGGGGGGGCGGAGGACAAAGGCCCTTTGATGCAAGAGCTTACAGCTTTCTCTTGGAATTCTACATATGAATGGCAGCCTATATTCTAGATCATAATATTATACACATACACACACAATGAGTATTAACTATCTATATCATAGGATGAAAAATAAAGCTAGAGGGGACATAGGGGCTAGCTAGTCTACCTGCCTCACTTTTCAGATAAAGAAACTTAGGTCCCGAGAGGTGAATGAATGAAGAAACATTTATTAAATGCATATTATATGCCAGACACTGTTTTTATCTGATAAGGATAAGATTTTTTTAAGTAGGACTCTAAGTGAAGGACAATATATAAAATGATCTTTAGCTATAGGATATATGGAAAGGACCAGAATACCTAATGGTACAACAGCATTGATGGCAAGACTAATAGTTTTTAGAGTACAAGAGGTCAAATGACACTACATAAAGGTATGGAGGGCTTAGAGGCAGGACATCTGTTAAGGAAGGCCCAGAAGGCTTCAAGACACAATGACAGAGATGATAGTGTCTGGTAGAACTTCATCTCACCACAAGGATTAGCACTGGAGAAAACAATGGTATCATCCCATCCTATACAAGTGGTATGAATAACCAGAATTTGTACATAGGTTCTTTGACCCCAAATACAGTTGTTTTCCCACTTGTATTACATTGATTCTCCTTCAATAGCTATTTACCAATGTGCATATTCATGTACAGATTATCTATAAAACAATTTCAGTGGAACTATATTCACAAAGAAAGGGTGACATTTAGAAAATCCTAGATAGCAAACACAGTATCCTTATATAACTTGTAAAAAAAAATAATAGCAGCCACAAACCAGGCCTGATGGAATGAAAAGTTTTGCTGACCCCCAAAACATCATCTAAATAATTTTATTTTTAATATCTTATGAATTTCATAATTTCTATGTGGGGTAAATTTGAGAATTATTCATAAATTTTCTAGATTTTTTAAGTTGGATGCTTAATTATTTTTCTCTTTATTGTTGAAATAAGTGTTTAACTGTTTACATTGCATTCCATGTTTTTGGTATTCTTTCCCATTGGTATTTTCTTTGAAAAAATATTTCTGTTTTTCTATGACATTCTTTGAACCATTCTTTAGTATTATATTATTTGGTTTCTATTTGTCTAAATGCTTTACTCAAATTTCTTATCAATATAATTTTTACAAGTTACATTGTGATCTGTAATAATTTTAAAATATCTGACTATGTTTTAGTTTTTTAGGCCTAGCACATGGTCAGTTTTTGTAAATATGCCATTTAAAGATGCAAAGAGGTCTATTTTTTGTTCTTACCAGTCCATTATTTCCAAAGGTATATCTATTTTTTCTAATATTCTTTTCTTACCCTTTATGTCTTTCTTGCTGATTTCTATTTACTAGTTCTGAAAATGGTATATTGAATGATTTTGGGTTTACTGTCTTCCAATAGATTGACAGTGTCTTCCTTTAAGTACTTAGCTAGATGCTATACTATTTAGGGTGTGTGTGTGTGTGTGTGTGTGTGCGCGCGCGCGCACGTGCGCACATTTGCATATACACATATGTTTATATGTTTGTATATTTGCATGTATCCACATGTATGTATATATGTGTGTAAATCTGAATATAGACAGAAAAGAGGGAGCAAGAGAGAGAGAACAAGAGAGAATGAGAACATACTGATATTTCAAATCCTGCTGCAAACACTTATTAGCTGTGTGACACTGGGCAAGTTACTTAATGACACAGCCTCAGTATTCTCATATGCAAAATGAATATAAAAGCACCTCTCTCATTTGATCGTTGAATGTCAACTTGTATATGTAAAACTCTTTGCTAACTTGAAAACTTGATCTAAATGATAGTTATATAGCTATATATTTATAGTGACTTTAAGCACAATGTAGTTTCTCTGCTTATTGGTCTTAGCTATCTCTTTTTGCTCTTACCTTTATTGTAATTATCATCCCTTTACTTTTATTTCAGTTGTAGCATAATATATTCAACCATCACTTCATTTTGACTGCATTTGAATCTCTACATTATAAGTTCTAAATATCAGATTTTTAGAGTATTGCTTTCTCATCCATTCTGCCACCCATATTTGTTTTCTTCTTATATCTTATAATTTTAGTGTCCTGCATTTTCCCACTCTCATTAATTTGGAAACTGCCTGATTATTTTTTGTTCTTGTTTTATTTTACAGGTAAGTTGTTTTGTTTTGTTTTTAAGGGTAGATACCCAACATAGTCTCATTCTTTTGTCTTTTGACTTGGCTGTAAAATTTTTCAATGAACTACTGAAATTTTTTAGTTCTTTCTTCCAGTTTGTTCTTCAGAGTGTCCAATATTTTACTATGATAATTCCGCTTCTAATTAAACTTCTTATTCTCTTTCCAAGTTCTTCATTTAGAATTCTAATTCTGCTTCTAATTCTTTCCTTCATCTCTGCATTCATCTCTTTTCTATCTGCTCTCACAGTTCTTGTGGCGAATAATTTATTTTTTCTGGGGTTCTTTTAATTACAGCAGAATTACCATATTCTGGAATTTTATCTTCAGGCCCTCTTAACCTTTAGCATTTCTTAATTATATTAGGAGTTTTCTTCTTGCCCATTTCTTCTGTGTCTTCACTAGAGATGACTTCCATATGCTTTCTTAGGTTCCCCTTCTTTGTCTGCAAAATTTATCTGGGCTCTGCAATTTCTGCTGTTACTCTTATGCTGGCCAATCAATACAGGGCCCAGCATGGGAAAGGAGGGCTGCTAGTATCAATGCAGTGCCCCCAGTCCTCTATGGTCTTTCTCCATCAGCAATATCTCCCATGGGGTATATGTGAAACTAGTTTAAAATCATCTCTGGTCCCTCACCTTTTGATTTGGAATCACATAGCGTGATGAACTGAGTAACCATCTCCTCAAGGTCCTAATGAAACTGACATCTGGTGATCCAAGCCAAACATGCAAGGTTTGGGTTTGTGTTTTTTGTTTGTTTGTTTGGCTTTATCTTTCATTTTGGAAAGGGGGTTATCTTTATTGATCTTTTGTTTTAGGTGGTGCATTTTGTTGCTGTTATTGTTCTTGAGGTATATTTATGAAGTGTCTAGGTTTATCTGGAGCCTTTCACATGTTCATCTTTACTAAAAGTCCTTCCATAATCTTCCTCCTGACCTCTTTGTTTATAATGAAGTCTACAAGATGTGATGGTGAAGTATCCAATAAAATGATTTTTATTGTAGCCTTTCTACTCCTGATGAAAACAATTCTGCAGACTACTTTGCTTGCCTCTCTGAGGAGTACCTGCAAACCATCCTTCTCTTTTTCTATTCTCATATCATTGCTGTAACATTAGTTTACCAAGTAATATATAATCCCATTTCTCATTGGACATACATCACATTTGGAACACCAGTAGTTAATCTAAAGTTTATAATTTGTAGCTTCTGGTGCCCCTTTTCCTGACACTCCATCACAGAATCAATTTAATAGTTCACCAGATCAGTTCTTTTTGCTGCAAACAAAGTAAGAATTCTAGTTGTCAAGTATATAACCTATTAATTTTTCATTTGTTTCCTATCTTACATAAATTATATAACCACATTACTTAGAGAGTGATTGGAGTGAATTCTGAATGGATTGTTAAAATCTTTTTATTTTTTTTTTATTTTTTTTTAAACAAATACTTTATTAACTTCTGTTTTACATCATTCATTTCTGCCAGATTTTGAGTTACAATCATTTTCCCCCCATTATTCCCCTACCCACCCTCCCTGAATAGCAGTCCCACAAGATATCGCTTCCTCCAATCTGCTCTCTCCCATACCTTCTCCCATACCCCCATCGACTTTTCCATTAGAGGAAGATGAATCTTTGTGTCCCAATGCCTGCACATCTTATCTCCCAAATATAGGCAAAAGAGTATTAATAATAGTATTTATATATATATTTGAAACATTTAATGTTATGACCTTGAATTTCAGATCCATTTCCTTCCTCCCTTGTCACCCATTCCTTCTTGGGATATAAGTAATTCAGTATATGTTGTACACGTCTAGCTATGCAATACATTATCATAGTAGATATATTGTACAAGGCTGCTTATAATTCCCTCCCACTCATCCCACCCCCCACCTGGTCCATTCCCTACATGATCCTGTCCCTCTTCTATAGTGGGTACTTGCAACCTCCCCTCCCCCCGAGGATGCCCTCCCATCCATCATCCCTCCTCTCATCCCCTTCCCCTCTATCCTGCTGCAGGTTGAGATATCCCATTTAGTATGTATGTCATTTTCTCCCTGAACCAAATTCAATGTGAATGTGGTTTTGCCTTTTTAGCCTTCCTTATTCTCCCCCTCCTTTGCAACCACTTCCCCTACATGAAATAGTTTACCCTACCATGTCTCTCCCCATCTCCTCTTGCCACTTTCCTCTCTCACCTCATAATTTCATCCCGTGAGTACTCTCCCTTCCCAACAAAATCAACCTATGCCCTCTATCCATATATAACTGTAACCATATACACACACATTCACATATGCATTCGTATGACCACACCCCCTTCTTCCATTATTTTCATAGTGGGAAAGATATCATCAGTCACAGATATTGCTTTTCCATATAGGAATGTAAATAGTTCAACTTTGATAAGTTCCTTTTGATTTCTTTTCCCTGATTACCTTCTCAGGCATCTCTTGCTTCTTGCGTCTGGATGTCAAATTTTCTATTCAATTCTGTTTTTTTCCTCAAGAATGCTTGAAAGTCCTCTATTCCACTGAATGACCATATTTTCCCTGAAACAAAATACTCAGTTTTGCTGGGTAGGTGACCCTTGGGTTCATTCCCAGCTCTTTTGCCCTCTGGAATATCATATTCCATGCCCTTCAGTCCCTCAGTGTAGAAGCTGCCAGGTCCTATGCTATTCTGATTTTGTTTCCACAATATTGAAAATGTTTCTTCCTGGCTGCTTGTAGTATTTTCTCCTTGATCTGGGGATTCTGGAACCTGGCTATAATATTCCTGGGAGTTTTCTTTTTGGGATCTTTTTCAGGAGGTGTTCTGTGGATTCTTTCAACCTCTATTTTGCCCTCTGGATCTAAAACATCAGGGCAATTTTCCTTGAGAATTTCTTAAAGGGTGATTTCTAGGTTCTTTCTTTGATCATGGCTTTCAGGTAGTCCAATACTTTTTAAATTGTCTCTCCTGGATCTATTTTCCAGGTCAGTGGTTTTTCCCATGAGATATTTCACATTGCCTTCTAATCTTTCATTTGTTTGGATCTGCTTAACAGCATCTTGATTTCTCATAAAGTCATTAGCTTCCATTTGCTCCAGTCTAACTTTGAAGGAATGAATCTCCTCAGTGAACGTCTGAGATTCTTTTTCCATCTGGCAAATTCGACTTTTTAAGGCATTCTTCTCCTCATTGACTTTTTGGGCCTCCTTTGCCATTTGAGTTAGTCTATTTTTTAAGGTGTTGTTTTCCTCAGTCAGGCTGTTGACCCTCATTTCATACTTTTCCTGCATCCTTCTCATTTCTCTTTCCAATTTTTCCTCCACTTCTCTTATTTGATTTTTTAAAGTCCTTCTTAAGGTCCTCTATGGCCTGCAACCCGCTCATGTTTTCCCTGGGGCTTTTGGAGCAGGACTTCTGACCTCACAGTCCTTTTCCCGCTCTATGCCCCCAAAATAGGAGTCTAGGGTTGCATTTTTCTGTTTCCTTTGCCTTGGTATGTTGCCACTTAATTGCTTGACTTTTGGGCTTGTTGCCACACTATGGCTTTAAGGCCAGATAGAGGAATTTTCGTCCCGAACGTGTGGGGGGCAACTTCCGTTTCTGGCAAGCTATAAACCCACCCACAACTTCCACCCTAGATCACAATCCAGATCCAGGAGGTTAAAGCAAGAGCGATTACCCCCCAAGACTGATCGCTGGATCTCCCCATGATTTGTAGGCTGGGAGCCGGAAATGCCTCTGAAAACTACACAGTGGTGTGTCTCCTCAGCAGCTTCTAGCCCCCAGGGGAGGGAGCTGACGCATTCCCCAAATACAGGTCCCAAAGTCCATAGGACATTAACCTCTTACTTTGTCCTAGGCAAGTCTATGTTGATAATTCTGGCGTCTCCACAGTTCCTGGTGTTCTGGGGTTCCTCCAGCCGGCTGCTGGCCCTGCCGCCCTGGGGCTAAAACCTCGGCTCACGTGGACCTGGGCTCGGCTCGGCTCCTGCGCTCTGCGCGCTGCCTGCTCCCAGACCACTGCGCTGGTCCTTCCTGCAGGGTGCTGGGCTGTCCTCAGTGGGAGGTTAGCTTCTCTGTGTCGTTCTGTGGGTGCTGGGTCTCCAGAAGATTTTCAGAGTCCTTTTTTACATAGTTTGTGGGGAATCTGGGGGCAGAGAGGCTTGGACGAGCTGTTTCTATTCCGCCATCTTGGCTCCGCCCCTCGATTGTTAAAATCTTATTGAGTCATCATAGAAAGTTTATGTATGTGAATTAAAAAAACATGAATTATACAAAAAATAAGTAAAATCACAACCACAAAAATTAACAGTCAAACAAATGGACTTCTGATGATGAGTGGAAAAGCTTGCATTAAAAATCAGGTCAGGGCGTGGAGCCAAGATGGTAGAATAATAGCAAGAACTTACTTGGACTCATACCCCAGTCACCACCAAATACCTGTAAAAATGATTCGAAACAAATTTTAGAGCTACAGAGCATACAAAATGACAGAGTGAAACACATCACCATCTGAAGTCAGCTTGGCAGGTGAATAGGAAGGGTCCATCGCAACAGGCTGGGAGCGAAGTACAGTCTCACCTGGGTCCTGTGGGCACAGACCATGTCAGAGCAGGCCTCAGGGAACTGAATCACTGGAAGCTGTGGTGGTTCCAAGACTTTTTGTCAACCCACAAATGCCAAAGACAAAAAGGTCAGTAGGGAAATTATGTTGGACCTGGATGAGAGGAGAGTGTGCTCCAGTGTGGTAGAGGTGGCTGTTGTGGCAGAAGCAGCAGCAGCAACAGCTACTTCTGGAGCGCCAGGCCCACAGATGGTGGGAGGATCAAGCATCTGATCAAGGGCAATTGTAGGTATCTCTTTGCTGGCACTGAGGCAAGATTCTCTTGCTTTGCCTTGCTTGGATCTGGGTCACAGTCTTGGGTGGTGGTCTTGGGGTAAAGAGGAGTGCTGGCCTGGCAGAGCTTGTGGTGGTTGAGGAGAGGGAGTCTTCCTCATAGTTTCAAGACAGAAAAGAGTGCTTGTGGTTATTCACACACCATACAACAGGCCAGGAGAGGAGTAAACACCTTGCTTTTGATCATACCACCTTAGAAGAACTAAAAATTTACAGGTGCCCAGAAGTAGCTCTGACAACACCTACTCCAAAGCACCAAAGTTCAGAAGTTTAGGACAGAGAACTTTCCATTCTGGAAGCAGAGTCTTACCATGGCAAAGAGCTCAAAAGTCAATTAACTGGTAAAATGAGCAAACAGAGGAAAAACATCAGACTATAGAATCTTTCTTTGGTGACAAAGAAGAAATTATACAACTGGAAGAAGAAGACAATGAAGTCAAAACTCCTGCATCAAAATCCTCCAGGAAAAATATGAATTGGTCACAGGCCATGGAAGAGCTCAAAAAAGATTTTGAAAGTCAAATAAGAGAAGTAGAGGAAAAATTGGAAAGATAAATGAGAGTGATGCAAGAAAATCATGAAAAACAAGTCAACAGCTTGTTAAAGGAGACCCCCAAAAATACTGAAGAAAATACCTGAAAAATAGACTAAGACAAATGGCAAAAGAACAGAATTAGTCAAGAGGAAAAGGAGGTCAAAAAACTCAATGAAGAAAATAACTCCTTCAAAATTAGATTGGAGCAAATAGAAGCTAATGAGTATATGAGAAATCAAGATACTATGAAACGGATCCAAAATAAATTGAAAAAAAATAGAAGACAATGTGAAATGTCTTACATGGAAACAACTTACATGGAAAATAGATCGAGGAGAGATAATTTAAAAATTATTGAGCTACCTGAAATTCATGATAAAAAAAGAGCCTAGACATCATCTTTCAAGAAGTTATTAAGGAAAACTGCCCTGATATTCTAGAACCACAGGATAAAAAATAGAAATTGAAAGAATCTACTGATCACCTCTTTAAAAAGATCCTAAAAGAAAACTCCTAGGAATATTATAACCAAATTCCAGAGTTCGCAGTAGTCAGGAAGAAACAATTTGAATACTGTGGAAATACAATCAAGATAATACAAGATCTAGCAGCTTCTACATTAAGGAATCAAAAGGGTTGGAATATGATATTCCAGAGGTCAAAGGAGCTAGGATTAAAACCAAGAATTTTGTACCCAGTAAAACTGAGTATAATACTTCAGAGAAAAACATGGATATTCAATTAAATAGAGTACTTTCCAGAATTCTTGATGAAAAGACCAGAGCTGAACAGAAATTTTGACTTTCAAATACAAGAATCAAGAGAAGTATGAAAAGGTAAACAGGAAAGAAAAACCATAAGGGACTTATTAAAGTTAAACCATTAATATTCCTACATGGAAAGATGATATTTCTAACTCATGAGACTTTTCTCAATATGAGGATGGTTGAAGGGAATATACACACACACATACATATATACACATACACACAAACACATATATACACACATACATATATATATATATACATACACATATGTGTGTGTGAATGTATATATGGACAGAAGCACAAGGTGAGTTGAATTTGAAGAGATGATATCTAAAAAATAGAATTAAGAGGTGACAGAGGAATATATTGGGAGAAGAGAAAGTAGTTACAATGGAGGGGAAAAGCAGGTAGATGAAAGGGAATGAATCAATCTTACTTTCATTGAATTTAGCTTAAGGAGGGAATAACATACATGCTCAATTGAGTACTTTTCCCTTCAGGAAAGTAGGAGGAAGGGGAAAAGAGGGTGGAATGATAGAAGGGAGGGTGGGTTCAGGGAAGGGATAATCAGAAGCAAACACTTTTGAAAAGGGACAGGGTCAAAGGAGAAAAGACAATAAAGGGGGGGAGGGATAAGATAGAGGGAAATATAGTTAGTCTTTCACAATATGACTACCATTGTAAGACTACTATGGAAATGTTTTGCATAACTGCACACGTATAACCTATATTGAATTGCTTGTCTTCTCAATGGGAGTAGGTGAGGAAGAAAGAAGAAAGAGAATCTGGAAATCAAAGTTTTAAAAACAAATGTTAAAACTTGTTTTTTACATACAACCAGGAAATGAGATACACAGCAATGGGGTATAGAAATCCATCTTTGCCTACAAGAAAGTAAGGGGAAAAGGGATAAGGAGGGTATAGAGGGGAATAGAAAAGAGGGCAGACTGGGGGGAGGGGTAATCAGTATGCTTGCCATTTTGGGGTGGGAGTAAAGGAGAAATGAGGAGAAAATTTGGAACTCAAAATCTGGTGGAAATTAATATTGAAAACTAAAAATAAATTCTAGGGGGAAAATTTGGTCAGGGTGGATTCATTCCTTGTGATCACTAGTCAGAAACCAAATCCTTTCTGCTAGGAATGAAATGTGAGGTATTAATATCTTAACTTCAATTAGCAAAACAAAGGGATTTATTAAAAATTATAGCTATAAAAACAAAAAATATCTCTTTTAAATTTTACTTTAACATTTGGGCTAATCATTGTTTCCTATTCCCTCAAAATTATCTTTGTCCTTAGGATTTCAAGCTGAGACATGCATCTTAGAGATAGATCATTTAGTCTAGCTACCAATTTTTACGAATGACAAAATTGAAGCCCAGAGAAAGGAAGTAATGTTAAGGTCTTATAGGTGCTAAAGAGTAACCATGGGTTATAAACCTGGAGCTTCTGACCATAGTTTTAGGCTCTAACTACATCACATACTACGTGAGAAAGTTTGGGTTTTTTGTTTATTTGTTTTTGTTTTTTAGTTATAACATTTTCATAATATATCTTTTCATCAGGACATATATGGTCTGATTCCATTAGGAATCCTATTTGTTTATCGACAAAAAATGATTTAAACTACCTCTAAAGTACTTCCAAATAGTAGCAAGAATTACTTAAGTGGCTGTCCTGTAACTATGAACCTTGAATGATAACTAAAAATGTGATTTGGGGTTTGAATTATTTAGGATCATTTGAAGAAGAGATATCCAAGGATGCAAATTATTCCATGGCTTCTCCTTTTGTTTTGGTGAATATGTACACTGAGGAAAAGTCATTGGAACACTCTCACAGCCAGAAGAAGTAATGGGGAGAGTTGACCAAAGAAACCAGGACGAAGAGTTTGTTGTGTCTTAGTCTCTTTTTAACACTTGCCATTCAATTTGAGATTACTTTTCAGAAGTAACTGAATATCCCCCACATTGTAATAACCCAATCTGCTTAAATGAAGTGGCAGTAGTGAACTCTTTAGGTCTTTAGTGAATAGCTTACAGATGTACACTGATTATAAATATTTTTTTCTTGAATGAAGGAATTGTCCTTTTAATATTTCAGTGTCATAAGTTGAAAATTGAGTAGCTCAGCACCAATAGAATGAGTTTAACTTTTTCATAAGTCCTTTATTTTTGCATTCTTATTTATGAAAGATTCATTCTCTAATGTGTTGCTGTGGTCTGCCACCTACATTTCATCAGTAATTTCAAATAATATGCTGATACAAGATAATATTTCTCCTACTTAATACATCATGTTTGGCATGTGCCTGCACACACACAAACATGCAAAAACACACATCAAGATTATAGGCAGGATACAAGTACACCTAATAACCTGTCTTATACCCACACATTCTTAATAAACTCTAGAATTTTTCAGAATAAATTATCTCCAAGGTGAAGGACAAAGTATACGTTCATTTAAAATATATAAAGAAATATCAGAGATTCATACCTGAAACTGCAGCTGAAAAGGAGTTAAATCTGAACTTGTTTATGATCTTAACAGTTTCTGATATTCTCTTTGAGAATTTTCCAGCAGGGTTCTCTGGAACATCTTATATTTCCTCAGCCTGTATGAATCTCCTTTTTTATATTTGCAATAGAAACAACAAAAGCTCAAAAGCACACTTTTCCTACATTTATTTTACTTTCTATAGTACAGTTGCTGCAAAGACACAGAGAGAATGAAAATACAGTTTTATGGTGTTTCTTTTGTTTGATTTTTTTCCTTCTTAGAATTTATATTTGTACTTCCGCATCTATGAGGTTATATAATGTGTTTATGTTCCCAACCCTTCTTTATACATGAGTAGATTTTGTTTGGTTAGTTTTATTCACTTAATTTCTAGCTATATCTCCCCTTTGATCTTTTTTTAGTTTTCATTTCTATATTTAACCATTTGGGGGCATTTGCTATAGCTAGTTTAAGTTAAAGCATTAAGTTTTTCACTTTCACATTACATATTAATTTTATTGAATTCTTCCTTATAGCTTTCTACAACCAGTAGTGTGTGAGTGTGTGTGTGCACATGTGTGTTTCTTATGTGTGTATATATATATATATATATATATATTTATATGTATTTTAATGTAGTAGAAAAGAAGTGGACTTTTTCTTTTCCTTAAATCCTTAATATGAAGTGCATGTGAAATTAGCAAAAGCATTTGATTTTCATTATAACTTTTCAATCTTTCTATCTCACCATTTTAATCAATGGTTTACTCACTAGGGTACAGTTTTCAGTCATACTTGACCTACATTTTTTGGCTGCTATTGTGTTGGCTACTAACATTAGAAGAAATTGGAATTTTACCAGTACCCATACATATACACACAATCAGATACATACTTAAAACAATGATCTTCATGGATTATATATTTTATTTTTAGATAAAGAAGAGAGTCAGCTTGGTATGGTGAATAGAAAGTTGGCCTCAAAGCAGTAACAACCTGTATTTGTCATACCTCTAACATACATGGCTTCTATAACCCTGGGAAAGTCACTTAACATTTCAGTGTTTTAGACAATTATCATAGGGTAATAAATTGCAAGGGAATAGAGATGTTCTTATACCATTTGATATGCTCCATAACAAGAGGCAATATTATTATGGGGTGGCTAGGTGGTGCAGTGAATAGAGTGTCGGCCCTGGAGTCAGAAGGACCTGAGTTCGGATCTGGCCTCAGACAATACACAAAATAAAATAATAAAAACAAAAACCTAGCCGTGTGACCTTGGGCAAGTTACTTAACCCCAATTGCCCTCCAAAAAGCAAAAAACAAACAAACAAACAAAAAAAAAAACCCAAGAGGCAATATTAAAAAACTCTTTTTAGTGAATTTTCAAGAAATCCTGTTTTTAAAGCTTCCTAAGTTCCTTGATTTAAAGCTAGAAGGGATAATTCAGGGATAAGGAACCTGCAACCTCGAGGCGATATGTGGCCTTCTAGGTCCTTGGTTGTGGCTTTTGAACTGAGTGCAAGTTTTATAGAACAAATCCTTTTTTAAGGGAACTTATTCTGTGAAGTTTAGATTCAATCAAAGGGCCACACCTAAGAACTTAGAGGTCCACATGTGGCCGCAATAACAGGTTCCTTTCCCCTGTGGCCTAGAGGCTTTCTTGTCCAAACCCCTCATTTTATAGAATAAGAAACTTAACCTCAAGAAAGTAAAATGAATTCTGCAGGGTCAAGAACTCATAAGTGCTAGAGGTGGGATATGAACGCAGGTTTTGCAGATTCTAAATCCAATACTCTATCCACTATGGTATGACTTTAAAAGGAATTTTAAACATCAGTTTTAATAGACGTTAATCTATAATAACAACTATAATTCTAGTTAAGGGGGAAGCTACAAAATATTTATACTTTATAGGGAGTTGCAGAGCTCATGTATTTAAATAATTCATCCCATATACAATTAAACCTTCTTTATCCTCAGTGATGGATTTTATTGTTATTTAACTCTTTGATTACAATTTAACTTTTCATGTTCATACAGTCTACTTCATCCACTACATGGCAAACTACTTGAGGTTAGGAAGTATAGCTTCACTCTTCACCTACTCTTTTTCTTAGATATGTTCTACCTAATGTGGCATCTAGCAAAGGCTAGAATAGTTTCTGTCTGCCTGAATGAATGATCTCTATATAATTCCTATTTTACATATATCTTCCTCTTAAATACTACTCTTTTACTGAAATAACTATCAGATATGATTACTACCACTGACATTTGAAAGATTATAGAAGAAAGGAGAGATACCATAGCATTTGAAAAAGAGCAAACATTTCCCAATTTTCAAAAATTTTTCTTTGCAAAACTATAAAATGTATTATGAAAGGAATAGTTAATAAACAACTAGAAAAGGAAATGTTCACTCCATAATGCAAGCATAGCTTTGTGAAAAAAAAAAAAAACATGGGGTGGCTAGGTAGCGCAGTGAATAGAGTATTGGCCCTGGATTCTGGAGGCCTGAGTTCAAATCTGACCTTAGCTACTTAGCACACAAACTAGCCATGTGACCTTGGGCAAGTCACTTAACCCCACTTGCCCCTCCAAAAAGCAAAAAAAAAAGATCATGACAAAAATCTTATTTCATTTTTATGGACTTATTAAACTGATAGATCAACAGAAAGTTATAAATATGGTTTACCTTATTTTAGCAAAACATTCCATAAAGTTGCTGATAACGATTCTTGTGGGAAAGATGTAGAATATGGGATAAATAATAGCTGTTGTTTAGTCATTTCAACCATATCTAACTCTTTGTGATCTCATTTGGGTTTTTTTTGTTTTGTTTTGTTTTTTGTTTTTTGCTTTTTGGTTGTTTTTTTTTTCTTTTCAGAGGGCAATTGGGGTTGAATGACTTGCTCAAGGTTACACAGCTAGTTTTGTTTGTCCTCCTGATTCCAGGGCTGGTGCTCTATTCACTGCGCCACCTAGCTGCCCCTGTTTTTTGCTTTTTGGAGGGCAATTGGGGTTAAATGACTTGACCAAGGTCACACAGCTAGTAAGTGTGTCAAGTGTCTGAGGCTGGGTTTGAACTCAGGTCCTCCTGACTCCAGGGCTGGTGTTCTATTTACTGTGCCACCTAGCCACCTCCAATATGGGGTTTTCTTGGCAGAGATACTAGAGGGGTTTGCCATTTCTTTCTCCTGCTCATTTTACACACGATGAAACTGAGGCAAACAGGGTTAAGTGACTTGCCCAGGGTCACACAGCTAAATGTGTGAGGCTGGATTTGAACTCAGAAAGATGAGACTTCCTACTCTTGGCTGATTCTCTATCTATTGCACAATCTAGCTGCCTAAACAGCGATGTAGTTAAATTAATTCAAGAACTGATTGAATAACCAGACACAAAGCTATCATTAATTATTTTATATCAGTTTGGAAAAAGGTCTCCAGCGTAAGTCCTCAGGGATCTGTGTGTGGCTTATGCTGTCTAACATATTTTCAGTGAGTTGGACAAAAGCATAGGTAACATGCTTATGAAATTTTTCAGTTGAGGCAAAGAAGGGATAGCTACTACCTTAGAGTGAGAATCCAAACATATTTTAAAGGGCTAAAAGGTTAGACTTTGTCTAATAGGGTAAAATTTAATAGCAGTGAATATAAAATCTTACACTTGAGTTCAAGACATTAAGAAGGCAGAGAGATGGTTAGACACAAGTTCCACTAAAAAGTATTAAAATATTTAATAGAATGAATAGTATGATAAAGCTACCAATTGTTTTAAAAAGCTAAAATATTGGGGTACAATAAGAAGCATAACCAATTTTGTTATGATCTGGTTAAGTCAAATCTGCAGTGTTGTGCATTTAAAAAAATAATCTTAATTCCTTTCAAATACATTTTTTTCTCATATCTGAGGTTAAATTAATCAATTCAAACTTTCTTTGCACTACCATATATCATGATGCCTGGTTTTTCAAATGTAACAGTCTCTCTCATTAAATGAAAAAAAATTAACTGCTGTTTGTAGCAGGATAGAATGTTGTCTGTTTTTTTCTTAGAACTTTTGCTTTCCCCATTTTCACTTTTTTTATTCCCTCCCTTCAATTTTTAGATTTTCATTTCTTTATCTTAGACTTTATTTCCATTTGTATCTCATTAGTGAACCAAGAAGTCTCTAGTGGAGTGCCTTAGAGATCTGTGATTTATAGGGTTAGTAGTAATGGCTTAACTAAAGATATAGACAACATCCTTATTAATTCTTTTAATTACAAAAACTTGTGGGTTATAGCTATCATATTAGAAGACAGAGTCAAATTCTCAAAAAGATCTAAAAGATCTAGAAAATTAGATTGAATATAGTATAATAAAATTTAGTGCAAATATATGTATAAAATCTTATACTTTGGTTCAAAGAAACTTTGTAAGTATGAGTTATATAGATAAAACTCAAAAAAGGTATGAACATTTTAATGGACTTAATAGGATTAATAATTAATAACTTAATAGGATTCAAACATGTGATAAAACCCAAAAACCTTATGCATCCTTGGGCTGCATTCAGAGGCATAGTTCTAGTAATGAAGAGGTGATTGTCCCATTGTACAGGCTCTTGTCAGACCATATCTATAGAATTATGTCCACTTCTGTGCACCACATCTTTGGAAGGACAATTATACAATCTACATCTTATGATCCAGATGTCATAATGATGGCAGATAGAAAGATGTGCTTTAGTATATGCTATGTGAGGATCAGATAGAGGAACAGAGGGTGTTTACCCTAGAGAAAAGAAGGTGGTGTATGAGGGGTGAGGAAAAGAAAGGAGAAGGCATAGGACATGAAAGTTAGCTAAGGATTTGATTTATTCTGTGGGGCCAAGAAGGAAGAAATAGGAACAATAGATAGAAAGTAAAAATCACAAAGACTCCAATTTAGTTTTTTTTTTTTTTTTTGCTTTTTGGAGGGCAATTGGGGTTAAGTAACTTGCCCAAGGTCACACAGCTAGGTTTTTGTTTGTGTGGGTTAAGTGTCTGAGGCTGGATCCTAACTCAGGTCCTTCTGATTCCAGGGCCGACGCTCTACTCACTGTGCCACCTAGCCACCCCCCAATTTAGTTTTAATATAAAGACAAATTATCTGTTAGAGTTGCACAAAAAAATGGCATGGGCTTTCTCAGAAAGGGGTAATTATTCCTTAGTGGATGTCTTCAAGTAAAGACTGCATGCCTGCTAGTCACATGTAATGTAGTATAAATATATTTTTTAATACTTTGAACTCCACAGCCACCAAAGTGCTTTCCAAATCTGAAATTCTATGACTTTGTGATTTGGAGAAATCTAAAGTAAGAGGTGATAGTTCAGGGATTTTTTTTAATAACAATTTCATGAGACAATAATATCTCTACAGGTTGAGGGAATTCTCTCTCTGCCTCTGTCTCTCTGTGTCTGTCTGTCTGTCTCTGTCTGTCTCTGTCTCTCTCTGTCTGTCTCTGTCTCTGTCTGTCTCTGTCTCTCTCTCTCTCTCTCTCTCTCTATATATATATATATATATACATACACATACATATATATATTTATATGTATGTTTGTATACAGTTTATAAAGTATCTTGAACATTTGCCTACTTGTTTGTATAGTGGTTCACCTGTTTATTTGAAGAGTGAATTGAACATTATTAATAAAATTAAGGAGTATGTGTCACTTATAAGTAATAATCACATACTAAATGAGAAATTATTTGGATCATCTAGGGCAGTACAGTATTATTATCCAAGATAAAACTACTAGAACATTTTGAGATTTACATCCCATCTAGTAAAACTATTCCATAATCTAATAGTGATGCCAATTTGCTTTCCAAGGACTCAAATAGGGAAAATTATCTTGTACTAGATTAGAGTAGAATGTTAGCATTGTTCTCTCCACCTACTGAACACAATACTGGATATAAGCACCAATGCAGGAATCTGATTTAAAAATAATCTATGTATGAATAATCTGAAAGCTCCTTAAAAGGGACGCAGAATGGTCTTGGGGATCTCAGTGCTAATTAGTTCTGTTTTAATAAAAAAAAAGCATGTCTCAAAATTAAAAGAACAGTGAATAAAAGATTTGGCTTCACAAGTACTAACAGCCACTAAGCTACTGATTGGCTTTGGACGGTCACTTGAAAAAATGTTGTCCCTGTTTTAGGCATGGCTCTCCAGCAACCTCTTAATTCAGGTTCAATGTTGGGACAAAATGAGGTACTCACAAGTCATTGAACATTTAATAAAGGAGGAAGCTTTGGTTAGCTATCATAGCAAGGCTATGCTACAAGAATACAATGGTACTGAGCTTCTCTGGACATAGCCCTCATCTCCATTTGGAAATGTGTTTCATCAGTGGCTGACTGGAATAGGATCTCATATAATCTTAGCACCAAACAAGTCTGAAATGTACCAGTTACATGAGACTGGCACCTTTTTATGCCCCCAGACCAAGAAGCTGTGTTAGGAAACTGCTATTCCTTTCATGGTCTCCAACTTCCCTTAGCTTCAAATTAAGGGTAAGAAAATGTACCTTTACATGTCTTGTATTGCCACATAAGATAGCAGATATGAAAATGAGAACTTTATAAACTGCTATATAAAGTTGAAATGCTATCATGATTGTTATATTGAAATGTAAGAAAGCATAGTGGATAGTGAGGTGATCTTGGAACCAGGAAGGCCTAAGTTCAAGTCCCATCTCTGATATATACAGTCTATGTGACCCTAAGCAAGCAAAATCTCTGTTTTCTAGGCAATTCTCTAAGATTTTAATGTGCAAAAATATGCTAACCTGTATTGGTGGAAGGCTTTTCCTCACTTGTGATTTCTCTATACTAATGAAATCACAGATCCAATACTTATCCTAAAATGTCAGTTACACAGGGGTTCCTTTCAAGCATACTTATATTCCAGGCCCCTCCTAAGCCCCTTCGTATGATAAGAAATAAATCCCTTGCAAGACAATGTTTATAGTAATAGTTTAGGGACTTAACTTAATGTTTTAGACACCTAAGACTCATTCGTAGAATTCTTTACATTTATCTTTGGTATGCTAAACAAATAAAATTAGCCTGTGTTTTATTGAATATGAAAACTTAGCACACCAAAGATACTGAGATGGCCATCATGCCTTTAAAACCCAGTTTGCATTAGACTCTGAAGAACTTTTAATTTTTACCTTTCCTGCTGACCTTTTAGATTAGAGTTGCAGATGCAGCCAGAGGTGGTAGCTGTAGTAAGACAGAGCAAGCCAGGGGCCATACACAACTAAGCAGCTTGCCTTTTGGTTATTATCTCTGTTTCTATCTTTATACTTCACCATGTCTCCTTACCCTCCCCTTAGTTCTTTTGTCCTGCCTCCCCTTCCTGACTTTAGCTCCTCCTGCTCACTGTACCCTGTCTCCCCCCCCACTTTTAATTTGCTCTGCTCTACTAATATGAAAAAAAATGAAACATGATACCCAAATTAGGCAAATTTATACAACCTTATTTTTAAAGAAAATAATTTATTTAACCTACACCCCCAATTCTTTATATTTTGATACCTACTCCCAAAAGGAGATCAGTTTTTTGAAGTTTTGAGTTTCTATAAGCTTTTTAAAGATGAAGACTGTCTTTTAGCCTTATTCTGAACAAGATGTCTATAGACTCTTAAAAGTAATAAATGAAAATAGCTTAAACTGTTTATTACTACAACGTTATCTTTCCAGAATAGTTTGTTTCATTAAAAAAAGATTTGAGAATAATTGCTAAAAAGAATATTGTTAGAGTAAAAACTACCATCATCCTTCTCTCTTCCTTCAACTAAGTCCACCAGAAAAAAAAAACATATAACCATCAATTTTTGTCACATCTCATGTTAACTGCTTTGCCAAAGTAGATGATAATTCTATATTTTTGTTATTACTTTAACTATATAATAGCATGTTTAAATCCAATTTAAATTTGATTAGGGATCACAGTTAAACTGAGGTATGCATGCATCTATATTCATATGAATATATATGTGTATATATACATACACACGAATATACATACATACACATATGTATGATTTTTGCAACTTTTTAAGGTGAAAATTTTGAAAGATAAATTATGATTAGTGTATCTTATTCTGCTTGTTGCCATCTATATCAATGATTTTTTTTATGTTATCAATGACTTGTAGAAGGTGGGAATTAAAAAATTAATCTATCAGTATAAAAAGGCTAAAAATTGATAGCTCCTATTTTAGGGGGTATGTGAATGTGCGTGTGTCATTGTGTATGTCTAAAAAAGTAAACTTGCTGTCTGCCTGTCGCCAGGAAAAAAAAAAGTGGGACCTAATCAAACCACTGTGGGGTCAACCCTTGTGGTTTTAAAGGCCCTTAATGTTGTCCAGCTGCAAAATAAAAGGAATTGGGAGGGGAAGTTGGAAGGAGTGGGGGGTGGGGGGGCTGGTGGAAAAGAACAGGGAGTCTGGCTTTTATTTTTTTTAAAGTGAGTTCAGTGCCAGCCTGGACATTGGCTGTGCAGACTATTGAGCCATTGTCTGCTCCATTTCCAGAATAGCCCCCAGTTAATCACTTCGGCTTTGAAGGGAATTTCCTCGTGGAATTCTCCACAGAAAATCTAATCAACTGACCTGCCCTCTCAACAATGGAAGGCTTTTTTTTTCTCTCTTTCCCTTATTGGGGCGGACTCTGTAATGTAGCCTTTTGTGCAGAATGAACCCTCCCAGTAGGAGTGGAGAGAGAGGAAGGGAGGGAAAGAGAGAGAGAGAAAGAGAGAGAGAGAGAGAAAGAGAGAGAGAGAGAGAGAGAGAGAGAGAGAGAGAGAGAGAGAGAGAGAGAGAAAGGAGAAGGAGAATATGCACAGTCTTGTGTTTGTGAGGGTGTGCTTACTCTGACCAGATGCTGCAGTGCACGGGGATAGTCACCATCTCTGGGTGTGTGTGTGTGTGTGTGTGTGTGTGTGTGTGTGTGTGTGTGTGTGTGTGTTATGTGCCTCTGTCATTTCATGTCAAAGGTACATTACCTGATTACCTTCCTCATCTGCCAGATTTTTATCTAGATAATTGGAACTGCTATGGAAGCTGTTCTCTGCCAGCCAGCTTAGAATCTGTAAAACCATAGTTTGTCCACCTTGTTATCTATGACTGCCTGGGCAGAGGAAATTAAAGAGATCCACAGCTAAGGGACTTAGCCCTATTCCCTCCTCTCAACCACCCCCTCCCCCAGCAACCAAAAATCAGAACAAATCCAAAGTTCTTACTGTTTGGGGGGCTAGGAGGTGATTTTTGTTGTGTTTCACGTGTGTTATTTTGGGATGTGGATATCTATTCCCCTCCACATAGCACTGATGTTTTATGGAGTTTGGAGCTGAGGAAACTTTGGCTGTGTTGCCAGGACATTCGCACCACTTTGTGGAAAGCAAGAGCTAACAGTGAGACGGACAGAGTGAGTGACAAGTTGTTTACAGGTTTCCTTGAAGGGGCCTCTGCTATATTTCAATCTGTCAAAGTTGCTTTTCTTCCCTCAGAACAATGCCTGATTGTTGTGTGTGTATGTGTGTGTGTGAGTGTGTGTGAGTGTGTGCTTCCGTGTGCGGGCAAAGAGAAAGCCTAGAAGGGGGGGGATAAGAAGTGAATGTGGAATAAATACTATTGCTAACATTGCCATTTTTTCTTTAATTAGTTAATAACTGCAGTTTAAACGGGTGGCTGTTATTATAGATTCTCTTTTAATCCACCGCTAATACATTTTTCTTGATTAATATTATTTGTGTATGCATTTTATTAATGGGAGAGAGTGTGTATGGGGGATGTTAAATGAGTTGACTTCTCACATTCTCTGATGACTGGATGATAGAATTAAAAGGAAAGGACAGGCACCCTGAGGTTGTCTAGTGCCTAGCAGCCGCAGCGTGCTGCTCAGCTGTGGGGGAAGCTTTCTAAACACTCTGTGCCGCTAAGTGTGCTACCCCTTTAAGAGACTGGTCAAGGAGTCCTAGTTCACAGAGAGGGAGAGGGAAAGGGAGGGAGAGGGGGAGAGAGAGGAAGAGAGAGAGAGAAGAGAGGAGAGAGGAAGAAAAAAAAGGAGAGAGGGTAGAGAGGAGAGGAGAGGAGAGGAGAGGAAGGAGAGAGAGAGAGAGAGAGAGAGAGAGAGAGAGAGAGAGAGAGAGAGAGAGATTGAGGGAGGGAGGGAGGGAGGGAGGGAGAGGGGGGAAGAAGAGAAGAGAGGAGAGGAGAGAATCAATTGGTTTAGAGGGTTTGGACTCACTTGACAGGTTCAGTTGGAGACGATCATAGGTGGCTGCTGTGACAAAGGGAAATTGTGCTTTTCCAGCATGCTAACTGACCCTGATTTACCTCAGGAGTTTGAAAGGTGAGTTGAGTTGTTTTGTTTTGGATGTTATTTTTTAAAAAAATATGTATGAAAGTATAACTCTCCCATTTTACAGGCTTAGAATCAGTTGTGAGATGCTCTTTAAAAATCATGCTTGCCGGAGAAGCTTTTATATGATTCTATATGTTAACTGAATCTTGTTGTTGTTTTCTGAACCAAATTGAAGGAATTTACAAAGTATCCAAGCTTGCTATTGATGATTTTAGGTTTGGTCCTATAACAGAGATTTTAATGAACATTAAGCATCATACCCCTCTCATCTCTTCCTTTCTTCATCTAAATCTTTTTTTATGCAAAGCACCCACATTTTCAGCATCTCTGCCTCAGATGTAATTTCTGGGATGACAGAGGAATTTGAGGATGATTAGAACTAAGGCTTTAAGTTCCTGCAAAACTTTGGAAGTAGCTCCATAAAGCACATGACCTTTTGTTGATATAAGGGAACAGGGTGTGCATTTTTTTTAAACTCATGTTAACATCACAACAATCCATCAGGAGATCTTTTTTTTTAAGTGTCAAAAAAGTTAAACACTGATGATTCCTAAGTTTTAGTGGACACTTTTTGCACTGGCGGTCGAAAGCTCAATTTTGATTTATGATTTTTCCTTCTTTTGCCAAGACAGGAGCATGTGTATTTGAAATTAAGTTGTTACTATTGAGAAAGTATTTTTAGCTGCTTTAGTTTTGTATTATTTCAAGTTGAATTGGGCTTTCAAAGATGTTAGTCCTCTTCATGTGCATCTTAATATATACTGTATTTTTTAAAAAAATCTTTATTCTTACTCTACCACAAGTTCAATTTTTGGGGAAAACTATAAATAGGATCTTGTTTGCCATTTAAAATAATTCAAACTTTGCGTTCTCTTTGGTGATTTTTTTTAATCTAAAAAAAGACAGGATGCATGATACATAGGCTATATTTTTTTTTCATTTTCATGAAAGCTACCTTCTGTATAAACATTTGTTGTATCTGACTATGCAATGCAAGCTAGGTGCTAGACCAGCTGGTTAAAAATATGCTAAGTCAAGCTGTTCATCGCTCAAATGACTGAATTTGATATGAAAAGGCGAAAAAAGAAAGACAAAGATTAAAACATTTTAAGATTGCAGTAAATCAGAGAGCAATGGAAGATGAAAAAGAGTACTCAGAGTAAAATACATCTTGAATGTGGTTATATATTAGGGTGCAGAATATGAAATTACAGAGGAAATTAAAATAGCACAAAATATACTTTAGCAGTGGTTTCTTTTTTTTTTTCTTCCCACTGAGGGATTTATTGATATCCTCATTTAAATGACTGAACTTCTTTAATGGCTTTATTTGTGTTATAATGTTTTCTCACTTGAATTTAGTAACTCCTTAAAATGTTAACATTTAACTTGGGAAGAATGCTTTTTTTATTTTTTTGTTATCTATCCTAGAAATTATTAGTGTTTGAACTAGCGAATACTTTCCTAATTCAACAGAGTAACAGCTCCCTATGTGGTACAGAGTAAGAGTTAAACAATAATATTCTGTAACTATAATTGCATGTTATGAAGATGATACTGGCAATCTGACTTGTAAGCCAGTTAAATGATTCTTATGAAAGGTAGTTACATATTAAAAGGTTATATTCTATGTTTATATGTAGGCAAGCTTTACTACTGTTAGGTTTATTTGTATTTTTTTCAATTATCTTCTTTTGAGTTAATTAAAAACTCCCAACCCCAACCCCCAAATTCTAAAGCTAGAATCTCTCAACGTTTTACTCCTGGCTCATGTTTCATTTTTGCCATCACTCAGGGGCATGCACTTCTCACTGACTGGTTAAATAAGCAAATGGTAATCAATAGTGTTGGTATTCTTGCTGACAGATTTGAAAATATTAACAACTCAAATATTTTTGAAAGATATCCCACGATGTGAGAGGTCTTAATTAGAATTGGTAATACAATCCCAAATCTTTATAGCTCATTACCATCTGTTTACATTGGGAATATACAGGTAAATGTATCTATGATAACCTAGATGTAGTGCCTATCATTTAGCAATGATGATCTCCACTTATAAAAAGAAAATTCAGAGGATGTGTATATAATATGTCTGCACTACCACATGTGTTCAGCTGGGATTTTTTCTGCTTTTTAGATTACTTGCGACTGTTTCCATATGAATTACTTATAGTGCACACAAATACCTGCCATAGAATATTTTTAAAAATCAATAATCACCCACAAACCTATAAAAGAAGCCTTCTAAAGTAACTTATGAAATAGATCACTGAAGTGAACAAAGTTACTTGCTTTTAGTTTTTTTTTTTTACACTAGAAAGAAAAGTTATGCCATCTTATGCTGTTTCCATTGAGAGATTTCAGACTATCTTTCATTGTTCTCCAAATCTCCATATTGTTTTGAAACTTTACAGAATAGTTACAACTTGTACAATTAAAAGTTAAATGTGAAGATGACAACTGTTTGATTTGGATTGGTATATGACTGTGATAACAGCTCTAGAGGTGAAAATGGTCAGGACTGTCATTTAAACAATTGTTAATTCATTCAAAAGTGGTAGCACTTGCAGAGGCTGTTAAGAATTGTCCTTCAGAATTTATTAAAAATTTACCAAACTGGACAGTCTTCTCTGAAAAGTAAAGTGAGTTTTTTGCTTTAGTTTTTAATTGCAAGTATTCACTCTCCTAACTAAAATGATAATGTAGACTCCACATGGGATGGGAGTCAGGGAAGCATTTCTAAAGAATTCTTAGAAATATTATTGGCAATTAGGACCTATTATGTCTTACTTCTTAGAGTCAGTATAATTGACAGCATGCACTATATGTTAATAGCTATCACATTAAATGCATACTAGAACTCTCACAATATAAACCCTTTGTAGGCTTGTAGATGTGTTCATGTAATTAAACACAAGCGAATCTGACTTTCCTTGTTTTTTTAAGGACTCTGCATATCCATTTAAAATATCTGAAAATACAAGGAGCTACCAAAATAACTATCTCAACCTTTTTATGTTTTTGTGATATTGATAAATAAGAAAAATGAATATTTAACACTATCATACATATATTTGCATACTATTCCTCTCTTTTATATTCCATTTATCCTGTGTATATATAACATGCAACAGTTTGAGAACTAAGTTACTGCACTTTTATCTCTGTTATGATATGTTAGTACTTAATTAAGTATCAAGTGTGAAATGATTACTTAAGAAGAAAGGGTATGTTAATGTCTGTGGAGAGTAAAAATGGAACCAGGTTAAACATTTGGTGTCACCTATTCAGTGGTATCTTTCCAAACGGGTGCAGACTGAAGAATGCCTGTATAGATGGATGTGGAACGAATGGCTATAGGACAAAAAGTCTCTGGTGGGAGGATAAGAAATAGGCTTAGCTATTGTTCACTTTAGGTCTACGTTAAATTTAGTTTGATGTTTTATCAACACTTGCCTAAAGGGAAAGTAATTTCCTTATGAGAATACTTCCAAATTTATTTCTTATAAAAATACACTAGTAACTTTTATGATAAGTTGGTTACCCTGTCACATATTGTCTGGAAATGATTTTCTAATTCATAGCAAAATATAACAGAACACCCCTTCAGTGACACTTTTGGATCACCTAAAATTTTCACACAGGCATCAGAATTTCAAAACTTACCTTTTTTATTAAGGTAAACTTAGTTTGTATAATGATTTATATATCTAATTTGTTCATGAAGTAAGGAAGGAAAAGAGAGATCGCTAAATTGGATGCAAAGGAAAGTTATAGTTTCATATTCAGAATGTTTCCAGGGTATTCAGCTTCGTTCATTTCATTTGTTGTACTTATACTTGTTTATAAAGGAAAAGTTGACTATAACACATAGATTTTAAATAATTTACCACTGCCTGGAATGAAGCTGTAAGTTTGTAATGCAACACACAGAAGAGAAGGGATGAAAATGAAGGGCTTGGTAGGGTTGTGCTCTGGGTGACTATCAAGAGCATCTAAGAGTTAAAATATTAAGCAGCATCTTGTGGTGTGTACTGTGCAATAAGTTTGATAGATGTCAAAATACGTGAGGGTCATTGTTACTTTTCATTTATGCAGAGTTCTTGTATCAGAGCCCACCAACATAATAAGCACATGATAAAGTATTTTACCTGTTCTTAGGGAGTTTTTTGCTAAGAACCATATATACATCTTACATGAGAGCTAAATAAGACCTGTTCTGTTACTTAAGCACATTATTCTTCCGTAGAGTTGAAAACTGTTTCAAATGGATTAAATTCATAATGCATTTAGAAAGTAGAATTATATCCATGGGTAAAGTCTGATTTTATTGCTTACTCTCCCCACTATTCATTTTTTCAGCAATCTAATGATTATATAGTGTGCTGAAAATACACATTATGTAGGTTGAATGTCTCTCCATTTACAAACTAAGTAAATAACTATAACTGATGGATTTTCTTTTTCCCCTTCATAATTTGTTAGTTATTTATAATTTAAGTCAAGTTAACCTGCCCAGTTTGCTCTGTTCTAATAACACAATGTCAATATGTAGTAAATATGAAGGTCATATATTAGCGTAAAGTAAAAAAGTGTTGCATAATTTTAATGTGGCATTTCCATTAGAATAGAAATAAGAAGTTCTCTAAAATGAGGCAGCAATTTTTATTCTTCATATCTATATGTTTTTCATGGCATTTCATTGTACATTATCTCATCATTCCTTATAATAAAATAATAATTGTAATTTCTAGATAGACCTGGTCAGATGATACTCACTTGTGAAACAACTTTAAAAATTTTTTTACTATTGCTTTCCTTTTGAAACTTGGGCAAGTTTAATAGAATATCTCATATCCTTTGACAGCATTCACTGACAGCAGGTCACAGTTGAAGATGATAGGACTTTGATCATTTGTTATTTCAGATTTTTGTTAATCTTGTCACTCTGTCCCCAAGTCTCTAACCTGTTCTCAGCTATCACTAGCATAACCTGTTCATCTTTACTACTCAGTTCATGTGTCCTGAATTTCCCCTGAAGAGGAAATTGTTCTAGTTGTCTAGTTCTAACTGTCCAATAAGGGTTTGTTTTGAGCACCACACCAGTATCCTTTCCCTCTAGAGACTGAGAGTAAAACCTCACCCGTACTCCCAGCCTTTGCCAGCCTGAGTCGTTAGAGACTCAAAGTTGTTCCCAATCTTTTGCGCCTCCACTGTAACACTCAATTCTACTCAGTGGACTGTGGAGGACCAGGCAGGAACAAGATCTAGAAGAATTCTGGTGAGAACTGTTTATGGGGATATGGTATTTTAAAAGAATGTAGTAAACAAACAGAATTGTGGCATAAACAAAGATAATTAGCATAAACAATATCATTTTAGGACAGGTGGTTTAAAAAAACAAACAAAACAAAAAACCCAAATATGAACCCAACTTGAATGCTGCCAGTTTGGAACCACTGAACCTTAATCTGTACTTCATGAGATTTGCCCAGGTTTGTTGATAAACTTGTCAACATGCTTTTGCTTTTCCTTTTGTAAAATTTTCCGGTCATTATGCCCTTTTGTCACCCAGCTTGAAAGTAATTAATCTGTTACAAGGTGGTGTAATGACTTTTTTACCCATAAAACATGACAGAAGTAAAATTAAAAACAAAAGCTGGTGACTGTTCATAGACACTTGAAATGAGCTTTGAACAATAAATCTATCCAAACCCAAACTGGATTGAGTGGATTTTAGCTTTCTCTCTTTTTAATCAAAGTAATTATCTCAGTCACTTGATTCTATAATAATTGTACTTTTACTTTTTCCTTATCTTTGGATTCAGAAGCACTTTTTCCTATTGCTTAATCCTTGGGATAGTTGCTTAATCCTAAGAATAGGTATATCTTAAGTGTCATTTTCTCGCCGTTTTCCTTGACAACTAAGAGAATGTAACCTAGTTGAGTAAAAATGTGATAGGTGATCATGAAGTGCAGGAATGACATTTATTCTGCTCATATCATCTTAAGATATTTTGCCATAGTGACAATATTCTTGCCTGAAAGCATTTAAGTTGTTTTGTTTTGTTTGATTTAACAAATGACTGTGATTTTATATTGGTAGGTCTATAGTATAGCTACAGATATATAGATATGCATATATATTGCTTTAAGTGAAATTTGAAGCATAGTGAAGAGACTGTTTGTTTTGCTTCACGCTAAGGACCAAAGTTCTTATTGATGTTGAAAAGGTGTTCTCCCCTCTTCTTCCTCATGGAGGAATTGCAGGTGGTATCTCTGTGTAGTTCTTTTTTGCTAAACTGAATTTAGTTTTCAATGAATGTTAGTTTCTTGGAGTTATGGGGATGTGTGTAAACTAGTAAACTGTGTCTCATTCATACACTCTTGAGATTTCTCATACTTCAGGGACAAAAATAATTTGTCTACCAACAAATTAGGGCTACCTGCCAGAGTTAACACATATAGTAGGTAAGAGTAACACTATAACTAAAAGCTTCTGGCAGGGGGGAAAAACAACATTGAAACTCTTGTATGCAACAGCATTTCTAATTCTGTTATTTTTGAAAGAATATGTACATATATATGTATATTGCAAAAGAATGTTTAAGTATGTATAAATAATATGAGATAATTTCCCTTAATATGCAATGCATATGTATATGTTACATATATATGTGTATATTACACAGGTATACATATATATGCACATATATACATGCATATCTATGGGGGGTTACTTTTGGCATAATATCTCATTGCATGGTGGCATAGGGATCTTCATTTTATTTCATGAGCCTCACAATATTTTTGCCCCAATGTACTGTCTATGCAATATGAATATGTCTAATATGAAGCAATGAACTTCACAGCACAGGGCTAAAAATTAACAAAAGCATTTTTCAATAGCATACCTTGATTGAACAATGGCTTTAAGAATATCTTTAGTTTTACCAAGGAGACCAAGTATGAATAGTTTCTAGTTCCTTTCTGGCTACAAAAGAGATTTCCTCAAAGTTAGTAAACCAGGTATATAAATGAGGTAATTTAAATGGTTGCAACTTCCTTTCATGTTTTTGCTTTATAGTATAGCTAAAGAGAAGATATTAGATCACATAAGTATATTTTGGTACTTTTGTAATACTTAGTTTGTTTCAAGATGTGGTGTAACATTTACTGTCATACAGATTTTTGGTTGCTTTTTAATCTGATGTTAATTCATAAAGTACTTTTTTTTTGCCATTCAGAGACTGAGTCGTAGTTAATCCCTTTTTGACATACCTTGTATTCAGATTTTTAAAATCAAGATTAAATTATTTTATGTGGTTATAATTATTTCTTTACACAATATTGTTCTGAATGAAAAGAAAACAGGATCCATTACCTATTCTATTGATTTTTTGTCCTTTCTTACCACGAGTTGCTTAAATATCAAATTTCAAAACTTATTTTTATAATTATGTTTTAAGATGAACAAATAAATGTATTCTACTTGCCATTTATCCTGGGAACTTATCCTAGAGTTCCTTAGACAATAATTTGTGTGGTCAAAATATTTTCCCCTTTCTTCCTGGTGACCTTTTGTGTCCCTCTCTTATTGTATAATTTTTCTTATTCAGTTTCATAAGGTTTTCGGAAAGAAGTGGATCATTTGTATGGAAATGTCATATAAAATTAGGGGTAATCACTCTCTTCCCTTAGTTTTGCAGTCAGGATAAGAAATCTATATTGAAGATCTCATAGGATATGTAAAGTGTCAAAGTATTTTAGGAGAGAGTAAAATGAACTGGAAGTCACAATACTTTATTCCTGGTTCTATCATTGACTCATCTTTGACCTTGAGCAAGTCTGTGTTTTAATGACTACACGTATAAATTGGCTTTGCATTATTTGTGATCTTTCTCACAGCGACATCATGCGATTTAATCACATAATATTTGAAAGGTGCTTGGAAGAGTTCAGAAGAAAGCTTTTATATAAAACTCAAAGTGCTATTAATCAAACTAGGATAAACAACTAGGAACAGAAAATCAAGTATAGTAAGGAATGTTGTGATTGAGTGAAATGCACCCTTCTATTCCAATTCTCTAATAATGGCTGAAATTTTAGTAGTCTTAAAGGATTATAGAGTAAAAGTATCTAGAAGCCTACTGACATACAAAGTTCTAGTTCTAGAAAAGTGAAATTCATGATATTTGGTCTATAATTTGCATGTGATAGTTAATAGGCATTTTAAAAAAATAACTACAGAGATTTAAAAAAAAAACTGGGTCTAATAAATATAAAATATTTCCTATCCTAAAAGGAGTTATAAGAATCAAATTTAAAGTGCAGAATTTAGGACATTTTATAAGAAAATTAAAGTAAAATTCTGCATCCTTTAAAGTCTGGGAATATATTTATTATGACAAATAGTCTAAAATAAAGTATATATGATCAAAACACACAAAAATTTTAATGGGGGGAAGATAGTAGTAGCTGATGCTTATAGTTAAGTTTACAAAGTACCTTATATACATTATCTCATGTGATCCTCCCAAGAACTCTAAGTAGTGAGTATTAATGTATCATTTTCAAATTTTCACATATAATGAAACAGAGTTTCACAAAAGTTAAATGACTTGCCCAAAGTCATGAAATATTGGGATTGGGATTCAAAACCAAATCTCTATGGACTTGAAAATATAGTGCTCTTTACCGTGAATTACACAACCAATACAAATAGCATTACGTACAAATAAAGCTCACTTCTACTTCTTAAGCCTACAGCATGAATTACCGAATAAAGTAATAACATCTGAATTTTCTAAGCCTAAATTGTTCTTAGAGCATGCAGCTCTTACAAAAAATGTGTATTCAACTAGTTGGGTAAATCAGGGCATACTTTAGTGACTTTTAGAATAGTTGAGATTAAAACAAGTGTAATGTTGAAAGTATGTGCTTAAAATGAAAAGTTACTAACTTTCCTGTAATGTTCTATTTTCCCCAGTGAACATACATATATTCTATATGATGGCTATTTTTCTTTATCATTAGCATTAATTACATTAATATGATCAATAAGTTATATATAATATATGCATGTAATAGAAACTAGGAATTCAGCATAATATAATGTAGAAAGAGTATTGTAATGGAAAGTTTGAAAAAATCTGATATAATGAGTTACATGGCTAATGAATTTGTTGCCTATTATTGCTATTTCACAAATAATTTAAATTTAAAAAATGCTCAGAGGGTGACTTGCCTAAAGTTATTTTAGCTCATGTTGTCCAATGCCAAGCAGTGTTTTTTCTATTGTGTTATATAAGCATTTATATGAAGTTTTCCCCTTCTGTGAAAGTAGTTGTTCTTTAAAGAAGCTTTCGTTGTTTGAGACTCTGTTCCTTTTTATTCTTCTCTGGACTTCACTGTCCTCATCTATAAAAAGACAGGTTTGGACTAGATAATCTCTAAGGCCCCCTCTTGCTCTGACATCCTAAGATCTCTACTTCCAAAATTCTAAATTTCTAAAATGTTTGTACAGTATGCAGCTTTTTTGTTACTAAAGCAGTCAGAATGCTTACATTTCTGCTTTTTTTAGGTGAAAGGAGCAGCACTTCCACAATCAGTCAAGGAATTTACATTTCAAACTATTTCTCAGTTTACATGTGAATTGGGGGCTATTGTCCAGGGGCAAAGATCTTCAGCAAAATGGAATTCTGGGTGCATGGGTGTCTGTACCTATACATTTTAAAAATACACAGCTCTGTTCTCATAATTAAAAAAAATATTGTATATCATATCAAAACAATTCAGCATACCAATCAAGCAGCAACTATATTTAGGTGCCTACTGTGTGCAAATCACTTTGCTAAGTGCTATGTGAATTAGTTATACATATAAGCTATGGTTTATGTTTATATACATAAATGTAACGTTAAATTAACTTGGGTCTGCTGAAGTGAACTTCAGTAGTTAAACAAGAAAACCATAATGTCATGACAAAGACAAACTTTAGAAATTAGCAAAGGCTTATATTATTAGAGTATTAACAATTGGGAGCCTTTGTGTCCAAATTTTTGAGAAAAGGAAAAGGAACAGTCACAAATAATGTAAAATAAAAGTTCCTTAAATAACAGCTCTATATCCTGAGAAGATAAACTTTAGATGAGAGAGGCATTACGGTCTATGACAAATACCACTGGGATCAGAATGGCCGGTTCATCTATTTAATGCTAGAAAATATGTTAGAAAAGTCAGAAAACCTGAGTTCAAGTTCTGACTCATTATAAGTTACTGACTTTGGGCAAATTGCCTAACCTCTGTATTTCAATTTCCTTACCTAGAAAGTAGGGATACTAATACTCTCATTAAATTTACTTGATAAAGTTGTGAGGAAAAGATGAGAAAATGTAGCACTTTTATGTCATAAAGCATTTTATGCAAATGAATTCCCACTATTAAACATGGTAACAATAATATGTGTAGTTATTGAGCCACGATCTGGATTCCTTTTAGCAATGTTCCTAGCAATATGAGCATGATTCTTGAATATGAGGAGATTCCTATACTCTCCACTTGCAGCAATCATAACCTAGTACATTTAATTTCAAAGTGGACAAGTCAGTCAGTCAGGGTATAAGCTTTAAGCATAAAAGGACCTTTCAGATCACCTAGTCCAACCCCCTCATTTTACAGATGAATACATCAGATCTTGAAAGCCACATGTATGTAAGCATTGGTGGGATAAAAAAAAATGTTACTTGGCCATTTGAAGGAAGGTCAAAATTGGCTTCATGTTGAAGTTAATTCTTTGTAGCATAATTCAGATGTAGAATTACTGACTATTCATGCCATTTTTAATTTTGGAAAGAAGAATGAATGTTCTTCCTTTTCTACTGAGATAGGGGCTTTTATTTTTTTAAAGATTGAACCCAAACTGCATTTAAAACAAGGACCAAAAGGAAATGTGCAAAAATCCTACTTTTAAAACAGAAAGAAAATCTGGAAACCATCCAATCAGGCATCCTACTGCTAATATATTTTATAATCTAGCACCTAGTGCTATACAAGGATGGCATATGTTCCTGCAATTTCTCAACCAAAAATTTAAAACTATGTTGGGAAAGTCACTTAACTTCTCTGTTCTTCAACCACTCATCTATAAAATGGGCATGCATACTAACTTACCCCCTAATGCTAAAGAAGAAACATAGCTAATTAATATTTACAAAATATTTAGATATCTCTGGATGAAAGCCACTGAGTACAAATTGTTCAGTTTTTATCAAATGCAAAATAGTTAACATGCTTTAAAAGTGAAAAATTATGGGATTAAACAATAATTTCAATAGGCAAGTACATCTAAAAAATTACCTGTCTACATTTTTAGGTCATACAAGAGCATTATTTGTAAATAAGCTAAGAGGTAATAATTATTATGACTATCATTATTACATTAAAGTAGCATATTATCACTAGATGTAGCTTATATTTTAATAATAGTGGGATACATTGTAAATTATACTTTTTCCTTTAATATATAAGACATACCAGTCACAGAAAGTTACTTGCAAGCATCTATGCCTCAAGTATGAAAATATCAGTTCATTACCCTGCTTTGATATATGATAACTCAACTTATAACTCCAGCATTCTTATTTTGTATGTATCAAACCAAAAACAAAAAACAACTAAAAACTTACTTTATAAAACAAAATAGATAAATCTTTGATGGGAAAATCTATACCTTTCTTTTTAAAAGTCACTTTAAAAGAATACAAAGGAAAAAAACCCAAAAAGCAATAAATACAAATAAAAACAAAATACTTATTTTTATGTGAATTGTTTTTTACATATATAGTGTGCTGAAAGCCAGAAGCCATCCAGAGTGCTGATACCAATTTAAGAAGATGATCTTTTGTCTTAATTATGCATCTGGGAAATATTAACTGAACATTGTGTGGAGAACAGTGAATACCTTAGTCGCCAGTTGTCTAAAATGCTGCTAATGATCGACACAGTGCCAGTGTTTTGATGGCTAAAACCTAGGCCTGAATATGAATACAAAGAACACAGTTTAAAAAAAAACACATTTTATACAAAACAGATTTCAACCATCTGCTTGGCACTTAAGTTTGTGACTATAGGCAATATATGAAAGAGACTACTGTCCAGGTTATGAATGGTATCACTTTTATTGGTAACTTAGAAAAACCATAGGGTTTTGAAAGCTTGTATAACTAATGATTTTCTTCAGCTGAATAATGAAAACAAGTACTTTAGCCAAAATTTTGTTCCCTCCATAATGTCTTGAATGCCAGTCTCTTATTGTAGCAAATGAGTTTTTGCTAATAAAATGATTCTTACTGCTGCACCTCAGAATATTCAAATGTACCAGCCAACTCTAGGCAAGTGGCTCTGAGGATGAGAACCCCAGATGGTTTATGATATAAAATATTGTTTGCTTATAGGAATAGGTTGTATCATCAAGTCTGTTGCCTCTATACTATGGAGCATGTCAAATCAGCATGCAAGTTAATGAAGCAGCATCACTTCTGGATTTCACACTTTCCTATTTGATCTGAATTTATAGCATTAAACCAGAGCAGTGCTGTTCCATTATTTCTACAGTGAGAGAAAAAAACAAAACAATTTCTGTCATAAATTAGACAAGGTATTCTTATTTGGCCTATTTAACTCACCTCAAGTTCAAGGAGAAATCCTAAAGTGCTTAGTAGGAGAATATTAGTAAACACAGTCTGAACCTCTTAAACTATGGAACAATTCATAGAGACATTTTCTGTGACTTGTATCTATGCTAAATGTATATGTTGTGTCTTCACGTTTCAGGAAAAATAGAATACAAAAATTGAGACTGAGAGTGAAACAGTTTTTAGAATCAGTTGAGACATTCATTTAACATTAATTTTTGACTTGTCTAAATAGTGTCCTGTGTTTTGCAAAAACATACATTAAACTCTATTCTCCATGGAAGAGACTGAACTAAACAATTTGGCATGGAAAGATGTTCCTCTAAGTCTCTCCACAATTATCTGCAGGGAGAAGAGAGTTGAAATCTCAATACATATTGTCATCCTGTTAGTATGAGTCAGAAAGATTCAAACCAGGATCTTGCCAATAGTGGTGAGCAGAAAAATACCACAATCGCTTCTACTGTCAGAACTCTTGCCTTTTTTCTAGAAAATAGTAATGATAGTAATTTTGAATTTTTTGGTATTTTTTTGTTCTTTGTATCACAAACTGAATTACTTAGAAGTCGGAGCAAAATTTATCTCATCAGGTTTTCCACATTTCATGAAATGACAGGACAATATATAAAGGAAAGAGTTTATGTGAGGCTTTCAAGGGTTAAGTAGGAAATTATTTACCTGTGAAAAGGTATGCTCACTTTTAATAATAATAACTGATATTTATGCAGTGCCTTAACGTTTGCAAAGCATTCTAAAAGCATAAAAGTCAGAGGCAAGATTTGAACCATGGTGTCTTCTGTCTTTAATTCCAACATTCTTTTCACTATCTTATACTTTCTGAAGTGATGTGATATTATGATTAAATAAATATTAATGTTCCAAAGAAATTTACAGTTTGATAGAAAATTTTTCAGCCTCTGTAACATATTAGCTATTGTAAATGTCTTATTATGTGTTTCCCTAAGTATACTATTGGTTTGAATTCAAAAGAAATTGAAGGAACTTGACATTTATGCCTTTTCAGGTCAAACACCTCTGGGTGAATAATCTCCAGGTCACTGTCCATTTTTGGGGGGGAGGGGTAAGATTGTTTTTATGGTATTTCCATTATCCAGAGTTGCCTAGAACCGTTTTTGAGAGATATTCATTACACCTAAATTTTGACTTAGAGTTTTGATTTCTTTGATCTTAGAGAGGTCTGAGGTACTCTGATTTACCAACACCACCACCACCACCACCACCACCATTCACAAACACATTTTTATATTGATTTACAGTTTTTAAAGTGCTTTAAATACATTATTTGATTCAGCTGTCACAGCAGTTCCATGAGACAGGTTTTGCAGGTGTGATTATTCTAACTTTATAGGTTGCAAAACTTAGGCTCTGAAAAGTGTAATGATTTGTTTGTGGTCATAAGTATTAGAGGCATAATTGAGACACAGGTCTCTTTTGACCACCAAGGTCTGTGTTTTTAAAATTATTTTTGAGGGGGAAGGCTTGCAGTCAAAATTCTTGAGGTACATTAACTATTTTGGATTTTCACAATGGGATATTTGTCTAGGTATGCCACCTTGTGACATCAAGTTTTTTGAGGCTTATCAGGCAATGTGTTGGTTCAGTGTGTTTCCATCTAACTATGGCACTATGAAAAACTTCAAGTTTCAGTGATAAAGGGATTACTTTCATATATCAATATGATAATAGACATCATGGATCTCTCATGAATTCATGAGGAACTTCTTATATCTGACAGTCAAAAGATTATGTGGCAAATTTTGAGCAGAGAGATAATATAAGGTATGACCCTAAATTAATGTGACTAATTCCACAAAGTCATATATGAAAATCTTTACATCATTTAGGTCAATATTAACTAAAGTTATTTGGCTTCAGAAATTCCAGGATATTTGTGAATGAAGATAGACTTTTTTGTTGGTAGTCCAAATTGATTTGCCATCATCCTCTTAAATTAGTGCTAATTAATAAAGGTGTGACAGGGTCTATGCAATTTCATTTTAAATATTTTTTTAGTTTGTAGTTCTGGTTAAAAAGTTTTTTTCTCGTATGCAGATAAAATCTTTTCTTGAATTATTTGTTAACTTCATATAGTCACCCTCAATAACTTTCTGCCATAGAAGAATAAGGCAGATTCATTGCAGTAGGAATGAGTGGGTTAATTCAATACCAATAACAGCAACAACAAATGTACTTTGTTTCCAAGATACTCCAATTTAACAATGACTTGACCAACTGTGAACTGGTAGTGTCTGTGACTACCAGTTATCCAAATTTCTTAGCGAGCCATGAAAACCTGTGGGAATTAGATGATAATATGTACATGTAAAATGTGACCCATTTAATATTTTAGCACATAATCTCGGTATCATCTTTTCAGAACATTGTTTCCTAGAGGGACTGTATAATGGGTCTTACTTATTGTTTTGCAAGAGTACAGAAGAGTAACAGTTGTCTTTCTAATTCTTACAAACTTTCAGAGGGCATGCCTCTGTAGGTTTACATGAGTTTGGCCTTTAAAGCAGAAGACAGCAAATCATATTCAAAACTATTTTGGTAGAACTTTTCTTAGGTACATTAATAAAATGAATTTGGGGGAAAGGCATGAAATAGCATTTCTGAATTTCTATATTCAGGGGAAAAACATAAAAGGTATTGAATGAATTCAAAATGAAGCTTTCCACCAGAGTTCTTGGAAAGTTTAGGGAACAAAGTCAGCTTCACTACTGTGAACAATTTAGCCATTTTATCTGCATGTTGTCTACCTCCCTACTTGACTAAGTAATGCAGTTACATTTATTGGTGGTTTACTTACTTTTAATACCTTCCTGTCCAGTATGGTTTGGGGGGAGCTCCAGAATGCATGGGTAATATGTTGAATTGAAAAGAGAGGTTGTATGTGTGGAATGAGGACGATGAGTATTAAATAGAAAGGCTCAAGTCATGCCAGGCAGAATAAATTTGATTAAACTGTTAAGTTGATGTTGCCCTGCCCATTGATGGAGACCAAATGAAAATCTATGTCTTTTTTCTTACCACAAATTTTTTTAAAGTTTAACATTTTCTTTTGGTTTGAAACAAGCAGCCTTATGTCCCACTTTTCAACTCTCAAACAAATAGTACAGTGACTGTTTTAAAACTTTTTTTAGAGAGACTTGAATTCTCAGGTTAAAATATGTACACAAACACACACACATATATATGTATATGTGTGTGCTGCAAATTGTTATAATAAAGATACAGTATTTAATATGTTATGATATGTAATAACATTTATCTGATGACAATTTAAATAATTTTAAAAACATGATATAAACATAATTTGATGAGTTAAGGAGTTCATTTTCATTTTTTCTTTTTTTGGGATACATATTGGTAAATGCTTAGAAAAGCATCAACTTAATGACTTTACTCATCTTTTAAAAGCTTCTAGATTTTAGCTAGGAATTGAATGCCATTCAAGTCCCAAAATATATTTATTTTAGATATTTTATAAAATTATAAAATATAGAAATCCATTCAATATAAACTTAATTCCACAACTTATAATTGTTTTAATATATATTCTATTTATAACAGGTATCTTTGTGTATGAATACAGCATAGTTAATTTTATTAAAATTCTGACTTGGAGCTTTGTTTTCTTTTATTTTGCTTAGCTTTGGGGCAGATTTTCATGTAAGTGTAAATCCATATTTGGAAAAACAAATAAAAACGAGACATTGTTGCTTGAAGAAGGATATGGTATCACTGACATATTAAATAGACTATTTTTTTTCTTTTTACCCTAATAAAACTTTGAAATAATATTGCTAAATTTTTATTTTTAAATTTAGACTCATCAAATTCTGAATTTATTTGTATGAATAAAGATAACTGTTTCTTGTCATAAACAGAAGCATGCTTTCATACTACTGGATTTGAGGCACTTATTTTTATAATCTATTATTGAATATAAGATTCTTTTGGATTTCAAATTCCAATATGGTCTTAGGTAGGTGTAATTTAAGTATATAAATAACCTATTGTTATTATCTTTTGGTACCTAGATTTTTAAGTTGAGGGATTGCAACTTTTATTTGTCACTTTTGTTAACTGTTACCTTTGTTGGGAACAATATTATCATAAGGATATTGATGAAAAATATACATTTCCTTGAGTCTGTTTGCCTATAGGAAATCAATAAAAAAATATTTAGATGTATCTTTGCTTCACGACCAGAATTTCAATTATAAACTTTATACATTAAGTGCTTCAGTTCCATTCATCTCGCTATTTTGTTTTAATTGTACAGTATATCTAATGAATTTTCAAAGATGTAAAGCAAAATGAATGTATAGTTGATATTACATATGAGTGGAAAGAATCTGTATGTCATAGATTAGATAA